>CM062819.1:1557923322-1558280822 GCA_031772625.1 Pinus tabuliformis
GGCCACCCTACAAAGGAACCTCCTGAAAGGTCCTGGGACCCCAATCACATAGCGTTGTAACCTAAGAGGAATGTCATCTATGCTAGTATCTGGAATGTCTGCTATCAAATGCTCTAGATGGTTTTCCAATTCAGCCAAGGTCTCTGTAGATTCATCCCATGGGGCTGGTACTGCTGCAGCTAGGTGTTTCCTCTCATAAGGTCAAAGAGTGGCTGGTCGCCATGGACCCACATCTGCATTTGAAACTTTTTATTATCAGTTTTGGGACAATTTAAAACAAAAAAATTTAAATTAGAAAATGTTGAAAATGATTTTACTTGAGTCATCCCATTGCTCTCCTGGTGGAAGAGCCATGTCTGGGTCACCACGATAATCCATCCCAGCATAAGGAAAATCCTGAATCGCGAAAACTTGGTTTTCCAACCAATGAAAATACTCAGGAGGAAATCGAACAACCTCTGAAACCTCCTTAGGATGACAAGCCATAACTGCAACCCAACGCATCAGCTTGGGCTCTCGGGGAAGTCCACCTCCAACGGAAAGATGCTGTGGGACCAACATTGGGACCCTCTCTAAACCAAAGCTCACAACTAAGAAACCATATCCAAAGTTTTTCAGTTGTCCGTTCTTTGCTCTAGTCAGTTGGCCTTTTACATTAGACAACACAGCTTCGCACCAGTTGAAGATGGTGCCTCGATAACAGTCTACTGCCATCCGCATTTGGGATCCGGTGGCCATATGCAGTGCTGCACTTCCGCAGAGTCTGGTGACAGTAAATGCAATCACTTTGAGTTCAGGACGGGATATGGTTTTGATATCAATCCCTTTGTCCTTGGTTTGGTCGTTACAAAACTCTAGCCGAAGACTATCGACAGACTGGCCACCTGGCCTAGTCCCGAATAGAGTCAATTGTTCACCTCTCTTGGGAAAACCAGTCAAGAAGTAAATATCCTCTGGCTCCATTTTGAGCTGGTGGCCACTAATAATGAAACACTAGTCTTGTATATTCCATCTATCCACCAGCCACTGCAAAAAGTCTACTTGGGCCCTCATGCCAGGTATGGCCCAGAAAATAAATAACCCGCATGCCTTCAATGCATCTATTGAAGGTTGATGATTAATTGCGGTAAGGTCCACATCTTCGTGCTCCTGTTCCCGCCAACTAAGCATGGTGTATATCCTACATTGAAAGAAAAGGCGGATTAGACATTTTAAATCAAAGTTTTTAGGCGGAAATTGAAGAATTTGAAATTGTAAAACCTATGTCACGGGGACCACACTCTCTAGTTAGAGACAGTGCATAGGTCTGCACTCTACACAAACAGCAGGTGCGGGCCCCTGGCTTTTTCCTCTATAGGAAAAAGTCGGGGTCTGCAGGTTTTGCATGCTGCGCCTGCGGACCCCCGCGAGCGGTCTTTTAAACTAAATTTTCCTAAAAATCAAAATAGAAACCTAAAAACAAAATTCAAATGGTTGAAATGCAAGATTAAAGTGATGTGGATTACCTGGAGGTAACGGTTTTCGATTCCAACGGATGGATTTTCCGCAATCTTCATGGGAAGTTTCTTACCCAAAAGCTCTCTTTCTCACTCTGAAGTCAAACGGTAAAAATGAATTTATAAAAGCCCTTTTTATAAGCTTTTTTGAATAAATGAATTTTTAATTTGTTTATTTTTCACTTTAAAGAGGTAACTTTTTGATGCATTTTTATTTATTTTAAACAGGTATGAGTAATGTTTGAGTTTTTGTGCAGAATATCGGATTTTTCAGGCAAAATTGATCATTTTCAACAAAAACATTAGAGTCATCTTTAAGCTCTTTTCTGACTCCTAAAATATGAAAAGATTGCCGAGTTTTTCCTTTAAGCAAAATTAAAAGGTCCACTTACAGCTTTTTTCTGTCCGTCTGAACAGATTGCCCATTGACCGTGTTTTATTGTTTGTGGTTTCAAATTCGATATTCGTTGTATTTATTGTGTCATTGAGATCGCTTTTTTACTTTTCGGATTAGAGACACTAATTATGAAACTACTCCTTGATCATAATGGTCAAGCGGTCTCTCAAGTATTATTTTATACTTTTTCGGGCTTGGGAGACACAAATTTACGAAAAAGTACACAATGGGTTTTTTCTTTCTTTTCTTCTAACTCCCTAAAATTGAAAAACGCTGAGTTTCTCCTATACTGGACTCGTTTAAAATATAACAGTAAAGGACCTGTTCAATTACAAACAAGAACGGACCACTCCTTCTTAGGGTTCGAATTTAAACTAAGTTGGACTCATCCGAAGGATGAGCTTATAACCAAGCAAATGGTATCTCCTCAAGCTTGTTAAAAAATAAAGAGGTACTGCCAGAAATGTGGGGGAAAAGAGAGAAATGAACCTATTTGTTATATTACTTTGTGTAACTTTAACATTTCACTCTCTGAACACAACACTTTTTGTTCACCTGGGTGGGGAAATCCTTTGCCTAACAGTTTCATAACATATTAAAAGTCTTCAGTCGATTTCTGGGTATTAGCTTTGGGTCAACTATCACCAAACCATCTGCATTGTCGTTATGTGTTCAAGAGGTGAGTGCAAAAAACAATTCATCTGCAAAATATCTGTCATCCATCTTGACCATCCCTGAGTTAATCCTTGCAAACATATTTCTTTGATCTATGATTTCTTGTTGTGGGCTTGCCTACGACGGATCGCTTTCTATCAACTTCAGCTCATTATCTGGAAAGATGATCTAGAAATTGTCAGTACCTTGGAATCTGCATGCCTCAATGGCAGGTTTCTCGCCTTCGATGATAGGTTGCATCATTGACCTTTGATCAAAGGATTCCCTGACATGTTCGACATCAACACATCTATTCACATTTCATGGATTGTACTGGGCTCTTTGAGAGCCATTGACATTACTGGTGGTTCTCTCTCACTTGTTAACAGTTTACATCATTAACTGGTAATCAAGTGGTTTCTACCATGTTCGACTTCGACACATTCATTCACATGGATAGAATCGTACTATTTTGGAAGTAGAAATCAAGACCCTGAATCGTTTCCACCTCCAGGCTGCGAGTGGAATTTGTTATTCTTATACAGTGGACTATTCATAAATAGATGGCTGCACCCATACTGTGTCTACATATGTCTATACTTGTGATGTATTATAAGATCATTCCTATATCAGAGCAGTTTAGTTAGTTTTCTAGTCAATTTTGATCTGAGTATGGGAATGCCCTCCTCAGAGATGATATGATCACATATATATATTTTGTATTGAATGTTTTTGCAGGTTCCAACCAGGCTCTCCACAGGATGATCCTCGAAATGATAAAGTACTTCGCTTTTCTTAGATGATGAATACTACTATTACAGACTTCACACTTTTAGGGGGCAATCTGTTGCACAAGATATTGTCACCATGACATTCTGCAATCAGTGTGAGTCTATCACCACTCATACTTTCCTCCTATGCAAGTCTTAAATCTCAGCTCTTCATGTCAAGCCTTGAAAAATGAGAGAAAATCTTGAAAATCTCTAAATGGGTTCGCACGCACTTAGCATTACTTGCGGTCCCGCACCCCCTAGTCATGTTCCCTGCGGACTTGCCCACTCTGTTTCTGTGTAATGGGTGTGGACCCCTGTAAAAGTCAAAAGGCGCAAGTACATTCTTTAAAAACTCACTTTGGGTTATTTGAAGAAGCTTCTAGAGGGAATCTTGAGGTGGCAAGTTCTCCTTGGTGGTTCATGCATCCCATAACTAAAGGAGCTAACCCGTTGATGTGAGGAGCTTATCCCTTTGAACGAGGACTCTATCCCTTCATAGGTGGACCTAGTAACTTCCTTCCCCTGCACTATAAAATGAGGCATTGGGCTGGTTACTAGGGAGGTTAAAAGCTGAATATTTTTTAGGGTAAATGCTATTGGAATTTAGACTTCCTAATTGAGCTTGAGAGGAGAGATTACATACCTTTTGATCTCATTGGGAAGATTGTGCAGCTTGTCAAAGTAGAGGAGATTCTTGCTTGGATCCTGGGAGGAGCTTGTACAACATCAAGGCACCAAGGTTGTAAAGTTCTTCTTTGTTTAAAGTTAATACAATCAAGTTTATTTTTCTCAATAAGCTGTCTCTTATGGTTTATTTCATGGATTCCTTGATCACCATGATGAATATGATTTATTATATTGGCTATGCAGGTGTTATTTGATATGTGCTTGTTTGTGTTTGCAGGTTCTTAAAAGGAAGCTCATTCAAACGGTCAAAGCGTGGCTGCCACAAACTAGCGTTGGACTTAAGGTAGGGTCTAAAACACCTCTTAGCTTTTATTTATAAATTGCAATATTTAGAGAAAGATAGAATTTACTTGTTTTGCTTGTCGCTAGATATCTGTAGATACTAGGGAGATCGGTCTTGTCCGCAAGAACAATTTATCTGGCTGACAGGAACCAATCTGGTTGCTAGTGAAAATGCTTCCCAATCCCAAGTCCTTATGCTGTCCATTTCGAAATAGCAAAATTATGCTTTGATATCGACAAGGAATAAAGATTACGAGAATCCACAACTGTCGAACAACAAGGCTACTGATCAACCTAGTAGTTCGACAACAACTTCAACTGAAGTTGTGCCACCCATCATTCCTGAGCTAACGATAAAGCCACCAAAGGGAGTTGTACACAAATCGACATTTAATCCTCGTGCGAGAGCGGCACAAAATTATAACATAGTAGAGGACCTGGCCCAATCACCATCCGCTATGTCAACACTTGAGGTATTGCAAAATTGCCCCTCCCAAAAGCAAGCTTTATTATTAACAATAGGTGGGATTGACCTAGTGGATTCCAATCTTGTGGCCTTTAATCACAAAGGATATGACCCACAATTACCAGCTCAGCTCATTTTCCTCATTCAAGTGAAAGCCCTCAACAAAAATGTTCATAGAACAATTATTGATGAGGGGGCATCTACATGTATGTCAAATGATTTTGGAAAACTTTAGGCTCACCACCCTTGTCGTGATCGTCGATGACGTTAAAAGCATTTGATGGACAAACATACACTCCATATGGGATTTTAAGTAACTTGCAAGTCGAACTGGGGGGAAAAACAGTAGAAATTGATGTTGAAGTTATCGATGGAAACCTCGACTACAAAATCCTACTGGGAAGGCCCTGGATTTATGCTATGGCTGCCATTGTGTCGACATACTTCAGAAAGATTGCATTTCCCTTCCAAGGAGGAATTACAATTGTTGACCAACAGACATTTATCCCCAACAATTCACAAGTTACGGGAAGCATTCCGATGATCCACGGAAGCTCTCAGTTGCTTCAAAATATCAGAGTAGGCCTACTAAAAGACCCTACATTGATGGGTACTTTTGCCCTACCACCTCTGAACAACCTGGCGGAAGTGACAATGGTGGAAACCTGTAATATGGTATCTTCCATTTAGAAGATATCCGAACACGATATTAGCATGGATCGTCACCAGGTGTTGCCTCCCAACCCAATATAAATATTGTAGCAATCAATGTTCTCAGCATGGGAGGCAAACCCCAATGAACGCTCGTCAAGCATTTGGGTAGATAGGTCTAAAGAGTATGGTACCTCTTCGGATCCTTGGTCACATGTACATTCTATAGATGAAGGAAGTATTCAATCAATTAACATAGAGGGGGCACCATGGGAAGATTACCACCATCGTTCCCATCTTCCGGATTACAATGAAGATTACTCCAATGACCTTAATCATCCATCAGTCTTTGATTTTCTATCAAATACTGTAAATATGGTGGATTTCGAGTGAAATTTGTCCAATATTGAAGAAACTATCGCCATAAATATCTCGACCAAACCAGATGTTGTAGAAAATATTCATGTCGGCAAATCTTGTTCTTCTTCAGAACTGGAAGTATATTACACTCTATTTCGTGAGTTCAGAGATGTCTTTGCATGGTCATATGAAGAAATGCTAGGTATTGACTCAAACATAGTTGAACACGAAATTAAGATGTATCTAGATGTCAAACCAGTAAGACAACGGCTTCGGAAGGTGCACCCAAAGAAAGTCGTTGCCATCAAGGCAAAAGTTGAAAAACTTCTCCATGCTGGTTTCATTTACCCGGTTCCTTTAACTGATTGGGTATTGAACATTATTCCTGTGATGAAAAAGCAAGGAAAAATTAGAGTGTGTGTCAATTACAGGGATGTAAATCAAGCTTGTCCAAAGGATAACTACCCTACACCCTTCATCGACCAGATAATTGATGAATGCGCCGGATGCGAAATCTTTTCATTTATGGATGGATTTTTCGGGTATAATCAAATAAATATCCGCCCACAAGACCAGTCAAAGACTGCATTTATCTGTCCGTGGGACACATTCGCGTACCATAAGCTACCTTTTGGTTTAAACAATGCAGGGACAACTTTTCAAAGGGCAATGAATTATGCCTTCCATGACATCAAGAACATCGTTCAACCATATCTCGACAATCTTCCGGCTCACTCACGAAAGCGGACCGATCATCCGCAGCATTTGAGAGCAATATTTCTACGTTGCCAACACTACAAAATAAGACTCAATTTGCACAAGTGTGTGTTTTGCGTCGGTTCTGGTCGTTTACTTGGCTTTGTAGTTTCAAAGGACGGAATCCATCTCAACCTGTGCAAGGTTCAGGCAATCATCGATTTGCCTCCACCTTCAAATTTGCTTCAGATTCAGAAACTCCAAGGGAAAGCAAACTTTCTGAGGAGGTTCATTCCAAATTACACCGAACTTGCTAAAGGTTATACGCATCTTTTGAAAAAAGAAGTACCCTTCAACTAGGATCAGGTCACTCAAGCTTCCTTTGCTGCTCTAAAGGAATCCCTAATAAAAGCATCATTAATGTACGCTCCTGATTATCAAAGAGACTTTAACCTGTATTTAGCTGCAGTGGATACGACCATCGCAATGGTTTTACTTCAAGAAGACAATGGAATCGAACATCCTGTTTATTATTTAAGTCGAAACTTAAATGATACAGAAAGAAAGTACTCATATGTTGAAAAGCTATCTCTCACTGTTCTTCAAGCAATACAGAGATTTCGACACTATGTTCTCTTTCGAAAAACTACCGTTTTGTCAGATTGCAACCCCATGACTTACATCTTGTCACGACAGTTGCTTGGGGGAAAATATTCAAAGTGGATAGCAATTTTGCAAGAGTTTGATCTGGAATTCGTAAAATCCAAATCAAAGAAAGCTCTAGTTTTCACAGAATTACTATGTGATTTCCCATCATCGTCCAACAATTCAACATCTAAAGAAACAATCGTGGATGAATTTTTGTTTCTGATATCTTCAAGCGATCTGTGGTAAGGAGATATAATCATTTATCTCCAAACCCAAACGTATAGGTCTAATACCTTTCTCTCAGAACAACGACATATTCGATACCAAGTAAAAGACTACATGATCGTCGGTGATACACTATACCGTCGTGGTGTTGATACTATTCTACGAAGGTGCCTCACCCATGAGGAGGCTGAAAAAGTCATGAATGATTGTCATTCATGTGCATGTGGGGGGCACCAATCTAGTTATGCTACGGCACAAAAGATTTTACGAGTAGGATAATTTTGGCCAACAATGTTCAAAGATTGCATAACCGCAATCAGAAGTTGCCATGCTTGTCAAATATTTGACCCCAAAACCAGAATACCACCCGCACCTCTGCAGCCAGTAGTTGCTATTGGGCCATTCACCAAATGGGGCATATATTTCATGCAATGTAACCCCCCCTTGGCTGGGGGGCATGGGTATATCATAGTCGCAGTTGACTATTTTATGAAATGGGCCCAGGCGTTGCCTACATTAAACAACAGCGGCGAAACAACACTCTTTTCTTTTTCAATCATGTAATCGCCAAGTTCGACGTTCCACAAGCTATAGTCACAGATCATGGATTGTATTTCTGCAATCACATGATGGTTGAATTGGTTGCCAAATTAGGACTGTCCCATGAAAACTCTACTCCTTATTATTCGCAAGCTAACGGGCAAGTTGAAGCGATCAACAAAGTCTTGAAACCATGCTGCAAAGGATGATTAGAGTCCATAAATGGAATTGGAACCTAATCTTGTACTCATCCTTGTGGGCATACCAGACATCGGTAAGAAATGTGACCGGATTTACACCCTTTCAGTTGGTGTATGGCCTGGAAGCGATCTTACTAGTTCAATGCGAAATTTCATCTCTCAAGCTCGCAGTTGACCTCCTCCCTGGAACTTCAGAGGAAGAGGCTCATTTCTTAGAGTTAATCCAACTAGATGAAACCCATCATGATGCCGCCTTGGCTAACGAAGCACATAAGAAATGGGTCAAAGCACAATTTGACAAGAATGTCAAGCCCCGTGTTTTCTCAGAAGGTGACCTGGTCTTGCTTTACGATCAGGAATCCGATAAGTTGGGAGCAGGTAAGTTCCAGTCTTTGTGGATGGGTCCCTACATTGTTAAGCGTGCATTAGCAAAAGGAGCCTACGAGTTAGTAGATTATGATAGGATTCCACTATCGCAACCCCGAAATGGGTTGTACCTTAAGCGTTACTATGCTTGACTCGGCATGGTAACCTCTCCATATGCTTTTGTTACATTTTTGTTTTCGTTAAGAGTGATCGTTTTGGTTAGGTAATCCACTTTTACATTTTGTTGTAGATGTCGAACCTATTGGAATCATTTGTTGGATATGCCGATGGGGCGAGTCGTAGTTTGCGGAACCTATCTTCTGTAGCTTAGGCTATCTTTAATCCAAGCGACGAGTTAGTGAGTTTCAGAGGGGTGTGTATTGGTCAATCAACGAACAACATTGTTGAATATAGAGCGTTGATAGAACTCCTATCTGATGCCATCGCGCATGGCATACACTGGCTTGTCGTCAGGCTAGATTCACAGCTCGTCATTCTACAGCTTACAGGCATCTATTCCGTTTGAAATCCAGCTATCTATCGCATGTTCCTGAGGGTCAATATTTCAAAAAGACAGTTTGATTCTATTCAATATCAAAATATTTCCATAAACTTAAACACATTAACCAATTCATTAGCAAATTATTTGTTAGATAGACATTTGCAACATTTGTAAAAGGAAAGCATTTTATCAATAACTGCATCAGGATCATATAACTTAACCAAAATGAAACTCCGAAATTAAAAATATATATATGATTGTTTATAGTTTGTACATAGTGTTCTGTGTCCAGGACAAAATCGGTCATATGACCCAAAAACTCAAAGTGCAAGGGGGCACCCTAATCTAATGATGCTGGTGATAACTAGTCACCGCATGTGCAATCATGTGTAAGAACTTGGTCCATCAACTCGGCACGCCAGTGGTATGGCGTTGTAATCTCAGAGGCATCTCATCAGTCCTCACGTCAGGAATACCAAGGGTGAGACCCTCGATCTGATCCTGTAACACTGCAAGGGTCTCGGATACATCAAGGTCACGAAGGATGGCCCTCCCTACAGCCTCTCCTGCAGAAATAGCAGCTGCTGCTCTCGGACGCACTGCTGGTTGCACAGGCCCAATATCTACATAAGCACATCAGTTTTGATTAGTCTTGATGAACATTTGAAAAACACAAGAACATTATAAAAACAATAAACAGAGATATGGTCTGAGATTTTTTACCTATGACACCCCACTGCTTGCCAGCCGGCAGCACCAAATCTGGGTCACCCCAGAAATCCATCCCAGCATATGGATACTTGGCATAAGTCGTCTGCTAATGGTTGAACCACTCGAGGAAAGCATCAGAGAATGAAACCTGCGATTGACTAGCATGTCTGGCCATAAGGTCAACCCATCTCTGCATCCGTGGCTTAGTCGGTGGCAGTAGGCCAAGTGAGATGTACTGGGGCTGCATCAGTGGGATCCTCTCCAAGGCGAAAGCGGTCAGAATAGAACCATAGCCAAAGTTCTTAGATCTTCCAGTTTTCACCTTGGTGAGCTGTTCTTTGATCATTGGAAGTACTGCGTCACACCAATTGAATACCTTGGGTTCGAGACATTCCAAGGCGTACTGCATATAGGACTTGTTGGCCAAGTGAAGGGCCGCGCTACCAGCCAGTCTAGCAAAGGTGAATAAAATAGTCCTCAAGGACCAGTCTGTGACATCTTGGATACTAATCTTTCCGTCCCTGCTCGGCTGAGATCCTTCTCTATAGTATCGGCGAATATAATCCCTCACGGATTCGCCCCTGCGGGCGGAACCTGATAGTGAGAGAGGGGTGCCACACCTCGATAAACTAGTCAAGAAATAGATGTCCTCAATAGTCATGGGGATGGATTTGCCTCTTATCTGGAACACTTGGTTGGTAGGATCCCATGCATCGAGGAAATATTGCAACAAGTTGATTTGTTGCCTCATGCTAGACATGCGGAAGAACTTGAGCAAGCCACAGTTCTGCAATGAAGTTACCGTACCCGGATCATGTAGGGCAACCATGTCCTCTTCTTCATGCTCATGTTCATGCCATGTAACAACCATTTTTGCTCCGATGAATCTCTGAAAGCAAACAAGAGAAGAATTAGGATCCTGATTTGGCAAAAAACATGCAAAATTTCCATGAAAAATCAGTGCAAAAGTTTTCCTCCTTACGCCCATCGCACCCTAGCTGTGTACTAGGTGAGATGCATCCTAATTGGCCATTGGCTAGCCTAGGATGCATCTCACCTTTCGGTGTATACTAGGTGCGATGGGGGTAGAGTGAAATGTTCAAACCCCAAGGGCCCAGAAAAGCAGGAAAACATGCTTAGAATTCAAAAAGGAAAGAATGCAATTGAAGAGCTCAACTTTAGCTCCTGCCTGATCCATATGGTGCCGAAAATTGTCCACAGAATCTCCCGGATTTAGCTAATGAAAATCAAGGGGGAAAACACCTCCAGAGCTCCAACAGTCACAACTCCAAATGAAATGGTAAAATGAGGGGTAAAAAGCTATTTTTAAGTTACAAACATCACTCGTTCCTCAAAAAACGAGTCTCCTTTAAGCTCTTTTCATCTTACTCATAAAATATGAAAAGATTGCCGAGAAATTGGCCTCTCCAGGTCATTAAAGTTATTGAAAGTGCTATCCCTCCTCTAGATTTTAATCTTTTTGGACCTGAGGGATCATTACACAAAAAGCTCGAGCATTTGTCTTGTTCGGCTCGTTAAAACTATCGAAAAGTCATCCCTTTCACATTGTTTTATACTTTTTCGGACTTAAGGGATTATGTTACAAAAAAGGAATATTGGAGTTTCCTTTCCATCTCTTTTTAGACTCTCTAAAATTGAAAAGGACCAAGTTATCCTTGTTGTTAAACTCGTTAAAACAATAGCGACAAACTTGTCCATTTAGACAAGAGAAAGTTTCACTGTCGCTAGACTCGTTAAAACATAGCGTCGGGTTTGCCTGAAGGGAAAATTATAGAACAAACATATGTTATCCTCCTCAAGCTTGACAAAAATAAAGAGGTACTGGTCAGAAATGACTGGGGAAAATTGGGAAGAAAACTTGAAGAAACTTTATTGGTAGCAGGGCGCTCTTGAACATGACACTTTCACTCCATCACCATGATTGAGTCGGGTTGGGTTCTTCCATTCACCGGTCATATCACCATTGGTCCACCGTACCATCCACTTTTGGGGTTAATGCTACCAATCCATTTCAGTTTCGCTGATATGTTCAAAATAAGTCACTCAGAGAATTCACCTACCCAACTTGTGTCTCATCCACTGCAATACCTTCGCGCTTCATTCTTTCATGACTGCCACCCTAAACCTTGTATCATCAGATCATTTTCACCTCTACAAAATCATTTGCTCCGTTCCGTGTCATAGATGTGGGATCCATTAATGCCTTCCTATGATGGGTCACTTCTTGTCAACATCAGCTCATTATCCAAGAAGCCGGCCTAGGGACAACCCTTTCAGTACTTTGAAGCTTGCATGCCTCAATGGCATGTTTCTCACTTCTGGCGACAGGTTTACATTAATGGCCTTTGACCAAAAGATTTTGCGTGGTGTTTGACATCGACTCATGTATTCACACCACGTGAATTGTACTGTAGTACCTTGGGGATCATCATCATCATTGGTGATTCCTCTCGCGTCTGTTAACAGCTTACATCATTGGCTGGTAATCAGGCGATGTCCTTCCATGTTCGACATCAGAACATATTTTCACATGGATCGAATTGTACTTTCGGGTGAAGATTGAACGAGTTTTGAAGACCCTGGATCTAGTTTCATCCATCCGGGCTATGATATATTTAGGAAAATAAAGACATCAAATGTACATCATTGCTGCACAAATAATCATCCAAACTAAGGGATGATGGCTCTACCAAAATCATTAGTCTCCACACAGACGGTTGTCTATCCTATGTACATGAAAATGAATTTATCAAGCTGAGCATGGGAATGCCCACCTCAGCTAGATCATGAAAATATTATGAAGATAATGTATTGTATTGTATCTTATTACAGGTCACCTTCCAGTGCGAAAAACCTCGGATCCTCATTATAAAGCATTTCACCTGACATCAAAAGATTTACGACCTCATGCTTTAGGGGGCAACTGTTATAGACATATTTGGGCACTACAACCCCAATCACATATGTCCATAAACCAAGGGCTTCTAAGTCCCTAAAAGTGTTGTTTCATACCCTAAAGGAGCAAGGTCAGCTGATTACATCATCTCCCAGAAGTTTTCCATGAAAAACCACTCAGAACTGGTCAAAGCAGGACCATACAGACTGCCCAGTGCAAAGGGTGCGATGCATCTCACCTGCCACATGAAAAAAGTACGATGCATACTAGAAATCCCTTCTGTAGGGTGCGATGAGCGAGAGCAGACAAATGGCACAAGCAGTTTGCTAGGTGGAGACCCTGAGAATCTTCTAGAAGCTGCTCATTTGACACTTGCCTCCCTGAATTCGCCCAAGGATGAGTAAGAGATCATGAAATATCCAAGTGGAACCAAGAACTATCAGAGAGATGACACTAATCAAAATCCCAGAAGTTGACTCACCCCCCTACAAATATCTATAAATGGATCCCTCATCCCAGAGATCCGAAGGTTGGAATTTGGTAATTTGCAAAGAAGTGCTGTTCGTTTCTCTTTAAAGACATTGTTGGGTGATCTTGCTTTGTATGAGGTGAAGAGGGCTTTCAAGCTGGGAGGATGGCACTGGGTCAAACCAAGTGGTTGTAATCCTCTCTTCTACTACTTTTACTAATAAAGCTATTTGAGTTTTCCTCCATATTCTTGTGTATCTCTAAATATTGTGTTGATATATGCATTTGTATGTCAATATATATCTGATCCTATATTGTTTACAGTGATAGATCTCTATGCTTTGATGATATTATGCTGTTGTGACTCTACAGGTGCTCTTTGAAGCGGGACAAGTAAGGAAGCAGTGGCGGGATTCTGTCAAAGGGGAAAGGAAACAAGCAAAGAGCCAAGTGAAAGACTGAGGTTGGTACTCTCTGCTTCTTTCTCATCTCTCTCTCGTAAAGGAAAAAATAAGTGACTTTAATCTGTTTGTTTCTAAGATAGCCACCCGTCTTAGTGGGACTAGCAGTTCTGAATAGACACTAGATTTCCCGATAACAGAGGAGGATTGCACAATTTTGATCAACAAGGGAGAGTGACTTATTGTGGTAACTGCGCACTACACATTCCCAACGTCCAAGGATGAATCTTGAGGCTTGGGACTGCGTAATGCACAGTCCCAGCCTAGGCAGAGACTAGGAGAGACTACACATTTCACAGTCTCAACGGCCAAGGTGATAGGCTGACCCTTGGAACTACATAGTGCGCATTTGGGGCCAGCATCTACTACGCACTACATAGTTCCTGAGGACAAGTTTGTGGCTTGAGCCTTAAGATTGCGCAGTTCCCAGTTGGGCAAGGTAAGATCTAGCCAAGGAAAGTCCAGATATGCCTGGTGGAAGTGTGAAAAATGATCAGAAGTGAGTAATGATGTGAAGTTTGGTGAAGATCTAAAAAGTATGAACAAATCAATGTAAATAAAGTGAAAATACTGAAAAAAATAGAAGGAAGATAAAGTATGTGAGGAGAGTCATCATAACGGCGACCATCGGTGCAAAAATAAGAAAACAGATGCGACAATTGTGAAAGGTAAACAAAAACGTATAACAACACCTCTATAAGCTAAAATAATTTGAAATTCTAGCAACCATGAAGATAAATAAGAAAAAAACACTGACATAAGTAAAATTATCTAAAGCAACAAAAAAAGCAGCAAAAGATGACAAAACTGCAACTCACCCAAAAAAGCGACAACAATTCCATTGAAGGTTCCTTGATCTCCTCTAGAATGCTAGAGCTCCAAGATCAAATTCACAAATGAGCTATAGAGGCATCGATTAACTATATTTGAGCAAATGAGGTTTTATGATGAGCATGCCTAAAATCAAGGCAAAATGACACTTGGTGGGATCTTCTAAAAATAGCAGTATGCCACCTTCAGGAAACTAATGAGGGATCCCTACTTATTAGGGATGCTTTTTCTTTTTAGCATTTTCTTGTTTTTATTTTTCAATGAAACTTTCTTTGCACACTGCCGAGAAATACTGCGCAATTCTAGGGAACTGGGAAACTTTCTGACTCAATGCACTATGCACTTTCGGAGCTCAGTGAGGGATTGTACAGTTTATGGGATCATTGTTGAGTTTCCTGCCATGACTTCATAATTTCTAAGCTCAAGGATGCCTTACATTCTGAGCCACACAATTCCAATCATCATGGTTGCTTGCCCTCAAGGATTGTGCAATTTCTAGAGGCAAGCTCGAAACTGTTGTGTGACCAAGTTAGGAGGTTAGCTTGTGACTTAGAAAGATCAGCTATGTGTAAAAATGATAAAACACAAGCACAAATGAAAAATATAAGTCTCAGTCAAATCACAAGTACTTGAAAATAGTATAAGATAATCTCCTATGGATAGGAATGAAGGCTCCAAAATCAAAGCATAGGAACAATTTTGTAGGGTGGTTATAGCTACTACAACATCAAGCTATCCCTCAAGTGCCCTATCAAGGCCAGCAAGTCCAAACCCATCCTCTCCAAAACTTTCAAGATTATCCTAGACCTGGACAACAACGTTATGTGTGCTAGTTATCAGAATCCTCCTTATTTTGTTGCCCAGCTTCCTCTTTATTAGAACCCTCCCTATCATGGAGCGCAGATACCTTTTTCTCAGGATATTCCCTCTTTTCTAGGTTATCCTCCACTATATTTTAACAGGAATTTTTCATTTGTGGCCACTCACAAATTGTATTTGACTCAGATCACAAATGATCCTATTGCTCATTCGCCTTGGTGGTCAATTATTCCTACGAAATTTCCTTTTGATATCCCAAAATTCAATGGGAATCCTGGAGAAGACCTGTCGACGCATCTCATGACTTATCATCTATGGTGTTTGTTGAACTCCCTTAATGATGATTCCATTTGATTATGTCTTTTCCAACACACTCTTATCGGTACATTAGCTAAATGGATATTGAATTACTGAGAACTTCATTTAACAATTTCAGTGCCTTGGCTACAAACTTCCTCACACATTTCCAGTTTCCCATCAGATATGAAACTAAAACAAAACTTCTGACCAACTTCAAATAATCTGATTCCATTAACATATTTTATCATATTCATGAGTGGTGACATTATCGTCAATTAGTTAAGACATATGTTCAAAATCAATTTTTAGTGGAATGGTTTACTAAGTCTCTATTGGCCCCTATAACAAAAGGCGTAGCTAAGAGTGGAGTTCTAACCAAAGAGAAAGTAATTGCTCGCACCCAGAACTTGGATCTTGTTTATACCCAATCTAGCACACTTTATGATAAGATACCAAACGCTTGGGACCTTCGAACATTGTTCCTCAATATCCTGGTAAAGAATCTCATGTTGTTGATGGTGTGATTGGTTCTTCCAGTTTTCACTCGATTAGTAAACCATCTGTTATTGCTCTTACCACAACTGCCCGAATCCCTCCATCCAATCCTTCTGTAGCTTCTACTTCCAAGATCAATTTCATTCAGTCTGATAAAAGAAAATCTCAACATCAACTAGGAAGTAAGAATAAATGAAGAGGTAAGAAGAAGAAAGATTCTCCTCTGCAAGATAAACAAAACAATCAATTTTCTGATGAAAGATGGAAACCTCGTTACCCATGCCTAATTTGTAATGAGGAACACTTCACTCATGACTGTCCCCACCGGGCGAAAGTGAACCAATTTCTAAAATATTCTACTTCACCCACTGTGTTGACAGATTCATTTCCAAATCAGGAGACTCATTTGGTTGCTCAAGACCCTACTTCCTCTAACTCGATTTTGATGCTTTCTTCCGCTAAATAAAAAATCGATATTATGGTGGCTACCCATAATAAATACTATGGTAATGTGAATCCCTTGAATGGCCAGACTATTTATCAACCTTCCAATTTGGCTGCATCTCCATCGAATCCTACTCCTCTTATGATTCCTACGAAATTGACTATTAAGCCTTCAAAGGGCATTATCCATAAATCTGCTTTCAACCCTCATGCGAGAGCTACTTAGAATTACAACATAGATGAGGACCTGTCTTAGTCTCCATATTCTATTTCTACTCTTGAGGTGTGTTATAGACATATTTGGGCACTGCAACCCCAAACTCATATTTCCATAAACTAAGGGTTCTTTAGTCCCTAAAAGTGTTGTTTCACACCCTAAAGGACCATGGTCAACTGATTACATCATTTCCCAGAAGTTCCACCTGAAAAACCACTCAGAACTAACCAAAACTAGACCATACTAACTGCTCCATGGTCAAGGTGCGATGCACACTGGCTACTGAACTAGTCAGGTGCAATGCATACTGAAATGGCCTTTTGTGGGGTGCAATGAGTGAGAATAGACAAATGGCAGAGACAATTTGCTAGGTGGATGACCATAGAATCTTCCAGAAACTTCTCCTGTGACACTTGCCTCTCTGAATTTGCCTAGTGATGAGTAAGAGATCAAAGAAATCTCCAAGTGGAACCAAGAACTATTAGTGGAATGACACTAATAAAAAACCCAGAGCTGACTCACACCCTTGCAAGACATCTATAAATGGATCCCTCATCTGAGAGATCTAGAGGCTGGAATTTTGTATTTTGTAAGGAAGTGTTGCTGGTTTATCAGTGAGAAGAGACATTGCATTGTTGGGTGATTTGCTTATTCATGAGGTGAAGAGGGATTTTACACTGGGAGGATGATGTTGGATCAGACAGCTAGGTTGTAATCCTCTCTTCCACTATTAATAAAGTTCTTTAAGTTTTCCTCCATATAATCATGTGTTTATGAATCTTATTGTTTATGAATGCAATTGTATGGTCAATGTGTTTCTGATTCCACATTGTTTATGATGTTTTAGATGGAGATGCTTTGATGGTTTTTTGTTACTTTGACTCTGCAAGTACTCTTTGAAGCGGGACAAGTAGGAGAGGAGTGGCAAATTCTATCAAGGGAAAGGGAAATCAAGCTAGGATCAAAGCGAGAGATCTAGGTTGGTCCTATTTTCTTCCCTCTAATCTATCACACTTAAAGGAACTCTCGAAAGGCTTTCATTGTTTGTTTCTAAGATAGCTACCCATCTTAGTGGAACTAGCAGTTCAAATCGACACTAGTTTTCCCTGAAACAAAATGGTGACTCCGCTGGGGACCGAATGGATTGTGCTTCATCAAATTCATGGCAAAAAGGTTTCCATTTAGTTATAATCTTTATCCATATGAATCTCCATGAAGTTACATTGTAATCACTATATAAACACTCCATTGAAACAGATAGGAGTGTGTAATTTTGAGGTGACAGTGACATTTTAAAAACTCTATTTTTCATTCCTTTTTAATGAAGAAGTATCTTGAAGACTTGATGCAGAACTAGTTGTTGGAGTAAAGCATTGATACCACCTATTTTTGGAGGGCCCCTGCAAATAGTGAAGGTTTTTTATTTTTCGTTTTAATGTAATTGTTTTCATGTTTTTATTTTATCATTTGATGTAGTTAAATTCATGTTTTTATTTTGTTATTAGTTATAGTTGTTTCCATAATTAAATTTTATCATTTGATGTACATGTTTATATAGTTTTCCTTTATTGTTTGATGTAGATTCATTAGTCTTTCCTTTTGAATTGATTGTAGAGTAATTCATAGTTTTATTTCTAGAAATAACAGTGATTTATTTCTGAGTAGTTTTACAAAGTTCATAATTGATTTATTTCAGAACATTGAGTGATTTATTTTCCAGTTATGAATTAGTTCTTTTTAGAAAAGCTTGAGTAATTTATTTACATGTTTATGAGTGATTTCCTTTTGAGCAATAGTGATTTCTTTACAGTTTCAGAGCATTTCAATTTCACAATTAAAATGATTTCTTTGAAAAACAATTCAATTGTAGAGCATGAATGATTTTCTTATCGTTTCATTTTAGAACTTAGTTGTGCAATTTTCATTTCATGTAGGAATTGATAGGACAGTAATTCTTCTTTTATAAATTTAGATGTGTGTTTCAATGAGGTAGTGTGAATTTGTTTAATTTCATTTTGCAAGTGTGAGTTTATTTTAATTTTTTTTTTACAAGAGTAGGTTTATTTTGCAAGTGTGAGTTCTTTATAGTTTCATTTTGCTAGAGTGTTTTTACTATGTTTCCATTTTTTAAGTAAGAAGTTTGCTTTAGTTTCATTTCATTAGATAGGAATGTTAATTTCACTTTGAAATAGGAATATAAAATAAATCTTAGAAATGAATTTTCAATAACTCAATCATTCATATTAATAATCCAATTTAATAAAAAGGGCTTCTAGCATATATTTTGCACTTGCACTTCACAAGTTTCCCAATTTTGGTCAATAATTTATGAAGCAATTTAAGACAATTAAATTGATAAACACCTTCCCAGCAGTTGCCCAGTTTGTTTCTTGGTCTGTTCTTGAAGTTCTTTTGGTTTCAAGCTAACATTTTCTTGCCATGAGTGTCATCTATGTCTCCATGTACAACAGTTGTTGAGAAACTCTCCATCAGTTACAGGTAACATGGCTTCCAAGAGAGTTGCATCAAAGGATATTGTTGAGAGTAGCACTGGGGAGTTGTGACAGTTTCAATGAATTTTCTAGTTTATGCAGACACTTAGTTTTTCATTGAGAAGGGAATGAAGTTAACATGGAAGGAAATCAAGGATATTTTTGCAGGGGACTTCAAGGAATATCTAGAGGATAGGCAGGTTTATATCAGTGTCCACCAGTCTGGATTACATAAAGTTGCATGTAGGTGCCCTACATTCCCATGTGCGGACATCATCCACTGGATTGTCTCACACATAGAACCCGAGACTATGAAATTGAGTAGTGCCAATGAGATACAGCTTTCCAACTTTCGGGAAAATAAATATCAATAGATGTATCATTTACCTCAGTCGGTGAACCGCATGGATTCACTTTTCAATATCACCCATAGCTTTGTGAACACAAGAGATATTGTAAAGCACTGGGTGAAAGAGCTATCAAATTTCAGAGTGACACCCACTCATGTTTACAAGACAAGGTCACTCTAGAAGGCCTACCAATTCTTGAACACCATTTCATGCCGATTATACGGTCAAGAGAGCATGGAAACATTTCCAGAAAATTGGGTGTTTGTGCTGAACTAGTTGGTGAATGATGGAATGTCATTCAATTAGTGAGATCTACTGGCTCTTCAATTTAAAATCCATGTGACTAATGCCTGGAATCCACCCAATGATGAGCAAGTGAGATTGTACATGTCCACATATTTACTTGATGCAATATGTGCCCAACTTCAATTTCCTAGCATGGGTTGGACATGGAAACCAAAAGAGAATGCCATCAACATTTATTGAAAGTTTCTTTCTGAACGTAGCTACCAAGGAGTTATGGTGAGGCTAGTTGACCATTTCATCATGTCGGTGTACAAGTTGATCTTTGAGCAGGATCCACCTTGCATGTCCCAAGAAGTGATGGAGGCAATACTTAAAATTGCAGATTCGTATGCCTTGCCCGGTGGCATCTTTATCAAGATGTTTAGCAGAGAGAAGCTTCCACATGTTCTACCAAGGTATGCCACGGACAAGATGGTCATGTAAGAGGTCGCATATCACCTCTCCACGGGGTTATTAGTAGGACTGCACAAGAAGAAGAAGGCACCATGGCATGCCCTTCCTTTGCAGATCAGATTGT
Source organism: Pinus tabuliformis (assembly GCA_031772625.1). Lineage (NCBI taxonomy): Eukaryota > Viridiplantae > Streptophyta > Pinopsida > Pinales > Pinaceae > Pinus > Pinus tabuliformis. Next base: position 1,557,943,594 of record CM062819.1, read on the forward strand.
ACGAGATTAAGAGCTTGAAATATGTGGATGTCGAAGCTAAGGAGATGGTGAATTTAGAGTTCGACACCAAAGACTTAATTCCATATGAGTGCCACGGTATTTTCAAGAACCATTGTGCAAAGGTGTATTATCCATGGATCCATGGGACATGTCATTGGGTAGAGGAAGACACTTGTAGGTATTTTTACAACTACTCCAAGCTCAGTGAACTGGTCAATATAGCCACAACATGGAAAGATTCTCTACAGAAAACAACAACAACAGTAGTAATAACCAGCAAATTAGTGTAGGACAAGGGTAAGAGGAACATTTTTTAGAACTGAGAGGTTGAGAAAAGCTACAAGTTCAAAGAAGATCCTCTCATTGAGAAATCATATTTGGTAGTGGAGGCAAAGAGGCAACAACGCATAAAGAAGGCAGAGAGAAGGAAGAAAGAAAAGAAAAGGTTGGAGGAAGAAGAAAGGAAGTTGCAGGAAACAAAGAAGAATCTGAAGGAAGAGCAGGAGCTAAGAAGGAGAGAGAGAGGGAAGAGAAGCATAAATAGGACGAAGATGAAAGGAAATGTGTGAAGATAGAGAAAACAAAGCCCATACAGGTTGAGGAGTCGGAACAACTAGCAACTGAAGAAGAGGATGAGCAGATGCAAGATTGGGAACTTGCTGAGAAAATTGAGAAATTGATCGAAGTGATAGACATGGAGTTGGTGGATCAACCATAGGATCAAGACACTGACCTCATGCCACATGCACCCAAGGTCACCTTGGCTTATGCAGGAGCCATGAGCTCAAATGTCAAGTTCCTGTTAATAGAGAATGAATAGATGGCAAAGAACTTGTAGGTGGCCAAGAAGAAGGTAGAACAACTCTGCAGGTTCTGCAATGGCAAAGATGAGGAAAGAGATACTTGTTGAAGTATCATCTCTTAAGGCCACCATGCGAAAACTCTATGATGAATTTGTCACTGTGCATAAGGCGGTTTTTTATCTATATAGATTTTAGTAGTGGAGCAGAAGTATTTTCCAAACTCTCAAGGACATACATACTGCTATCACCCATGTGCAAGAATGGATAGTGAGGTACAAGGGAGTCCCGCTTCATTTTCCGAGGATGATGAAGCTGCATGCAGAGATAGACAAAGAAAGGATCTGGATGTTGATCCAAAAATTTGAGAACCTCACCCCATTCGTCAGCAACATACAACATTCATATGCACGATTCTATAATAGTTTGGATTTCATGGTGAGAATGCATAAGATCTCGTCAATCAGTTCCCTCACCAAAGCTAAGCACAAGAACCAAGTAAGGCTAGAGATTGATAGGTACATGGAGAAACTAAGGAGAGAGGCCACCAGTGATGACTTGTAGTTGAGTGCACAAAAAATGCATAAGTACATTGGTGGTCCTATCATGGTTAAGACCATGCTACACATTGTTCAAGATGGGTTGGACAAAGGTTCCAAAACCATATACCCATAAGCTATGGAGGCAAGAGTCCGCTATTAGAAACACACCATCAAGTAGTTTGGGGACATCATAGAGCAATACCAATATTGGTATTAGTAAGTCACCAAGAAGCATCAACTGGAGGTTATCGAGTTGGTCTTTCCCCAAACTTCTGAGTCGTAGTGTTTTGTCTTGTTAGGCTGTCTCTAGCCTATTTTGTCTCACGTGGGTATATGTGGAAAATGAAAATTATTTTTAAATATGTTGTAAGTAAAATTCCAAGTGTCATTAGTGGAATGTGAACAGTCACTATGTAATGTAATGAGTTATTTGTAAAGTAATTTGAATATTCATGAGGGTAGTCAAAGAGTCACAAAGGGGAATGTCAAGGGTCACCCCACCCTTTGTTATAAATATAACCTCATAACTCATAGAACAAGATTTTGGGAGCCAAGCTTTCAGTGAGGCTTAGGCTTAGAGAAGACTTGGGAGTATTGTGATGAGCCTTGGATTGGGAGTATTGGAGGAGCAAGTGTTCTTCACTGTAATGTTCCACTATTGGGGCTAGTGGCTCTCAATGGTATATGTATTGATGGAACTTTCACTTATAATAACAATAACTGAGCCAACACACTTTCATGCCTATGTTGTTACTATAGTTGGACTATTTTGGTTTTTTTAGCAATGTATGTTGTTTAACTTACACATTTTCTAATGAACTACTTTGTATGCAATTGTATGAATCTTGTTCAATGCATGTTGTTGGGTTAACCTGTCACTTTGTTTTGTGGACTATTTCACATTTTAGTTTGTGATGTAATTTCGCTCGTGTATTCCTTTCAGGTTGCGTAATATTACACGCTTCTAAGGGGCACACTTCCTTTTCCCCTTCGTGTGTTAAAACCCCATGCATCTCACTTGACTTGCTCTAAGGTCACAAACTTGCTTCCAACCAAATTCATCATACTTATCTCTGCATGCTACCGCGGTCAAGGCACTACATTACCACCCAATACTGGGACTCCTACTCCAAATGGCCTAAGGTCTAGTTGGGACTTCTTACTGGGGAGATTCCCTAAATGTTGGCAAGTCCAGCAACGTCAACATTTTTTGTGCTAGAAGGATGGTCTGAATAAAAAGATAATCCCTCAAAATCTATTTTGAATCTCTGCACATCATTCATGACTTACATCACAATCTCAACCCAGGCATGTTTTTCTCACGCTCATGATTTCAATGCGCCCAATGGATGTTATAGGTGACTTGTCACAAATTAAATATGATGGTGAAAGTGGAGAACCCCTGTTAATTCACGCAGTTTCATTTTTGGGTTTCTTTGACAGGAATGAAGTCCCATCAGATGACATTGCTTGTGGGTTGTTCACTTACACATTCGAAGGGTGCGTTAAGAAATGGTGTCTTGCATTGCCAACAGCCTCTATACACTCTTTCAATCACATGATCAGAGAGTTAGGTCGGGCTTTCTTTGACCATAAAGTACTTAATCGCAAAATTCTAAAATTTCGAAAAGCACTTGACGAATCAATTGTGCACTTTGATGATCGTTTCCGTCATTACTGTTTTGAATTTCCAGAAGATGAATTTGAATGGAAATTTCTTAGTGAAATATTTCAGTACCTTGTTCACATATCTAAGAATCCACATGACTTAGAATATTTTGAACCCATCCTAGCATACCTCAGTGTTAGAGATTCTAAATCTGAGATGGACAAGGTTGTTGTCCTAAGTGACCATCCATCCCCTTCTCATCAAACAACTCTAGCTCCACAGGACGAGGTGGGGGAAGTTGACCCTACTTGTTAAACTGTCACCATCTCCTCCTACTCCACCTACTTTGGATTTCTACGCAGAGTTGAACTGCATGCCTGATGGTTGTCGCATGGTCTCATCCCCTTGACCTTCGTCCCTCAGTTCTGTTAATCCTCCAGATTTTGGTGTGTTGTGTTCATCCATTCTGGATTTCACATGTGATGTTCACAAGGATCAAGTTGTGGATGGAGTTGGTGTTGAACAACCAACATGCACTATCATTTTTTATGAGTATGTGTGGGAATCTGAACAAGAAGTCACGGTGAAGGATGACCTCCTTCTGTCTACAGCTTGTCCTCTTTATTCTAAAATCTTTTGCGATTCTTCCATTTCTAGTTCCTCTTGTGAAAATATATCTCTGGATGTTTCTACTTCCGCTCATTCACAAAACATGCAGGATGTTAGTTTGTCATTTGATTATGGAGAGTACAAATATTTCTTCCTAAATCCACTCGATCTCTCATATTTCATTTCTGGAAATTTAGAGAGTGAAAATTTTTGTTTCTCATCAACCCCTCTCTACTATTCATTAGATCATGAGGAATTCGTTTTCCATATTGAATTTTGTGATCGTGGTTGTCATGATATTTTCACTCATTTATTTTATCACGATTCTAATTCACCTACTGTTGATCTTTCTAAGACACTAGTCTTTGACGATCTATCTTCTAATGAAGTGGAAATCCCCATGTTGTAGAGGCAATTCAGCCCGAGCTGATGGTTATGTCAGGTTATCATAGCCTTGAGGTTAGTTCCACTTCTGACTAAAAATATGTGGAATCTCCCCAGGATCCTCATCACTCTCTTGTTCACATTGAAAATCAATCCAATTCACAGTCTTCACATCCTCCACGAGACTCACACAATCCTATCACTCTTGCATTGGAGGAGTCATACGTAGAAATCTTTGTTGTGAAATGAAAAATTTCTTCTTTCTTCATGTTTTCTCGTTTTTCAAGTTCGAAGGTGTGTACATGATTTTCATCCATGTGCAATGTGACACAATGCCATGATATGTCTGCAAAGTGCCTTTCATGTGCTTTCAATATTTTCTTTTTTGTGGACGCATTCAAACTTTGAATGATTTGGTTTGCATTGCTTTATCTTTCTTGTCTCTTTGTTTTCTTAAATATCCTTCTTGTCAACCATGCCATCACCTACATGGGTCAACCAATGCGTTGGTGTCTGCATTGGAAATATCACTTCACGTGAGTTGGCCCATGCTCTGCTTAGCATAGGAGTAGGAGTATTGTTTTCTTTTTTTTCTTTTTTTTTCTTACTTGGTTTTGTTTTCATTTTACTTCTTTCCTTTGCTTGTTTATTTTCTTATGAACCCGTAGGATTAGTTTCCACATGAAACCATGTTTGGTTTCTTGAAACAAGCAGGGTGAAATACAAGAGGACTTATACAACTATCAACATTTGGCTATTTGTCTATTCCCTCTCTTTATGATGATCTTGTGTATCTTCTAGTTGATGATTCCCTGATGGAAAATATGTTCCTTTTAGAGTTAGTCTTGGTGAAATCACGACACTTGCACTCTTAACTAGTACCGCCAACTCTAATCGGTTTTCTCTATTTGTTTATCCCTTATCAAATCAATAAAGTAGAGTAGGGAGAGGGGGAAAACATTAACAAGTATGTTAGAGGTATATATAAACATCCTTCTTTGAAGGGACAACCTCTTCTACTCTCAATAAGTCAGGATCCCTCTTCCGCCTCATGAAACAAATAAGTGCTTATGCACAGTTCTTCAAAAAATGAAAAAATGAAATGCAAAAATAAAATAAAGGTGAAACAAGAGAAAGGCTTCCTATGCAGAGAGGTGAAGAAAGTAACTTCATCAGGATATTGTCCAGGCTCGCTGGTAGTGGAGAAATGCTTGTGTTCCTAAAGTGACTCCGTCGGGGTACTATCTAGGCTTGCTGGTAACAGAAAAACACCAGAGATGAAACTAAAAATCTGAAATCTATATTAATTGTGCATAAATATACCCCTCATCCCAATTGAAACAACTCAGTTGACTTGGCTTGGTATGTGTGATGTCGATAACGAGAATGGTAGGGAATACATATTTAACTCAAGCTATGAAGAAGCTGTGAATATCGAAGAATCGAACAATACTTCCCGAAGAGTTAGACTCGTCTTACATGAGACAAGGTCCATACAAAGAGTTGGAGTTCTACCAGTGTGTTTCCAATGTTGTAGTAGCTACAACCACCCTCCAAAATTTTTCCTACGCTTCGTTTTGGAGCCTCCCTCTTAAATCACAACAACTCATCTCGCATTGACCTAGGTACTTGTGCTTTGATGAAGCTTTATCTTTTATATTTTGGCTTGTGTTTTCTCACTTGACTTAATGTCTAACCCACAAGCCGATCTCTTCACTTGCTTTCAACCTAGTTCCAGGCTTTCCTTAGTGAATTGTGCAATCCTTGAGGGCAACCAGCCTTGCTCTCGAGAATTGCATAGTGCAAGCCAATAGTGAGCCTTCAGCTCCAAAATTTCACAAAGCCAGCTCATAGCCATCCTTCAACTGGGAAACTACGAAGAGCATGAGAGTCATCTAAGGCCACTCAACCTAGAAATTGCATAGAATCTTTTCCCTCAGCAGTTGCCCAGTGCATGAGCCAGTGAGTTTCCCAGTTCCCCCTAGAACTACGCAATCTCTCCGGGCAATGCATGGTAGCTTTTTCCTGAGAAAGAAAAAAGCAAACAAGAAAAATAGAAAAGAATCCCTAAAAAATAGGGATCTATTTTTAGCAGTCCGAAGGTGGCACTTGAATTATTTTGGAAAATATCTCCAAGTGTCGCTTTTCCCCTTGAATTTTGGCCTTCTCATCATAAACCCTAAGTCAACCAAATCTATTTAATCGATGCAACTAGATCTGATTTGAACATTCAATCTTGGAGCTTTGGCATTCCTGCGGAGATCAAGGAACCTTTGGCATAGTTGTCACATATTTTCTGAGTAAGTTTTTCTTTTCTGTCCTTTTGCCGCTTTTTCTATTGTTTTTGTTTGTTTATCTTCTGAGAGTGTTATTTTACCCATTTTATTGAACGACTGCTTGACTTTAAACTTGTTTTAGCTTGTAAAAGTATTGTATTAATTTTTTCATTGCCTTTCCCAAGTGTCGCATGCATCACCCATTTTCTCCACTAACGGTCGTTGTTGCGGCGACTCTCTCCACATGCTTCATTTTATTTCAGTTTGATTGATTCATGCACTCGTTTCACTTGCATGCATCATATTTCACTTAGATCTGCACCCAACATCATTCAATCCTTCATATTTGTTCAATTTCTCACTTCCCTTAGGTAGATATGGGCTTCCTTGGCCTAGATCTCGTTTCCCCAAGCACGCACTGTGTTTTTCTGGAACTCAGGGTCTCAGCCTTAGCTTCTAGAATTATGCATCGGTTTCCCAGACTTGGCTTCAACTATGTACTTTACAGTCCCAGGAGCCAGCCCGAGCCTTGGCCACTAAGACTACGCAATGCGTAGTCTCTCCTGGCCCGTGCCCAGACTAAATTGTGCATTGCATAGTTCCAGTCATCAAGACCACCCCACTAACTGTTGGGGTTGTGCAATGCATAGTTCCAGCTAGCGGTTAGTCACCTCTGAGAACCAAGATTACACAATCCTTCCCAGCAGTTGCCCAGTTTGTTGCTTGGTTTGTTCTTGAAGTGCTTTTGGTTTCAAGCTAACATTTTCATGCCATGAGTGTCCTCTTTGTCTCTAGGTACAACCATTTTTGAGATACTCTCCAGTAGTTACATGTAAAATGGATTCCAAGAAAGATGCATCAAATGATATTGTCAAGAGTAGCACCAGGGAAGCAGTTAAGAAGGTGTCATTGAATTTTTCAATTTATGCAGACACTTAGCTGGTCATTGAGAAGGGCATGAAGTTAACATGGCAGGAAATCATGGATATCTTTGTAGGGGACTTCAAGGAAGATCTAGAGGATTGGTAGGGTTATATCAGTGTCCACCGGTCATGCTTACATAATGTTGCATGCAAGTACCCCACCTTCCCATGTGCGGACATCATCCACTGGATTGTCTCTCACATAGATTATGAGACTATGACATTGAGCAGTGACAGTGGGATACATATTTCCAACTTTAGGGTGGAGAAATATCAATAGATGTATCATTTACCTCAGTCATTGAACCGCGTGGATTCACTTTTCGACGTCACTCACAACTTTGTGAACACTAGATATCTTGTAAAGCGTTGGGTGAAAGAGTTGTCAAATTTCAAAGAGACACCCACTCATGTTTACAAGACAAGGTCACTCAGGAAGGCCTACCAGTTCTTAATCATCTTTTCCTGTCAATTATGTGGTCAAGAAAGCACGTAGAACTTTCTAGAAAATTGGGTGGTTGTGTTGTACTAGTTGGTGAATTATGGATGGTCATTCAACTGGTCGAATTTGTTGGCTCTTCATTTGAAAATCTATGTGACTAATGGCCAGAATCCACCCAATGATGAGTAAGTGGGATTCTACATGTCCAAGTATTTACTTGATGCAATCAGTACCCAACATCAGTTTCCTAACATGGTTTGGACATGGACACCAAAAGAGAATGCCATCAACATTTATTGCAATTTACTTTTCAAATGAAGCTATCTAGGAGTTATGGCGAGGCTAACTAACCATTTCATCATCCCGATGTATAAGTTGATCTTTGAGCAGGATCCACCTTACATGTCCCAAGGAGTGATGGGGTGAGACCTAGCATTGCATATTGGTATGCCTCACCCAGTGGCACCTTCATCAGGATGTTTATCAGAGAGAAGCCTCTGCATGTTCTACCAAGGTATGCCATGGACAATATTGTTATACAAGAGGTCACATATCACCTCTCTACAAGGTTATCAGTAGGACTGCACAAGAAGAATAAGGCACCATGGCCCACCTTTCCTTTGTGGATTGAATTGTACAAGGTTAAGAGCTTGAAATATGTGGATGTTGAAGATAAGAAGATAACAAAGTTCGAGTTTGGCACCAAATACTTTGATCCATATGATCCCCACGGTATTTGCAAGAACCACTGTGTGAAGTTGTATTATCCATGGATCCATGGTACGTGTCATTAGATAGAGGAAGACCCTTAGAGGCATTGTTACGACTACTCCAAGCTCAATGAACTGGTCAGTATAGCCATAGCATGGAAAGTTGATCTACAGGCAGTAACATCATAGGGAGCAACAAAAACAGCATCAAACTGATGTAGGACAAGGGTAAGAGGAAGGTTGTCGAGAACCCAGAGGCTGAGAAAAACTACAAGTTCAAAGAAGATCCTCTTATTGAGATTGTAGCTTTGGCAATGGAGGAAAAAAGGCAACATCACATAAAGAGGGAAGAGTGAAGGAAGAAAGAAAAGCAAAGGTTGGAGGAAGCAGAAAGGAAATTGCAGGAATTAGAGAAGAAGTTGGAGGAAGAGTAGGAGATAAGAAGGAGAGAGAGGGAAGAGAGAAGAAATAGGAAGAATATGAAAGGCAAGGCGGGATGACAGAGCAAACAATGCCCATACAGGTTGAGGAGTTGGAACAACCAGGAGTTGAAGAAGAGGGTAAGCAGATGCAGGATCAGGAACTTGCTCAGCAGATTGAGAAATTGATCGAAGTGACATACATGGAGTTGGTGGATCAACCACAGGATCAAGACACTAGCCTCATTCTACATGCACCTGAGGTCACCCCTCATTCTCCACCACCTCCAAAGTCAGAGCCAATCCCAAGTGGACAAGGAGAAGTTGTTCTCCTTGACGATGATCTGGTGATGGATGTGTACAATCTATCATTCAACGAGTTGCAGAGGAATATTTTACAAGCACATAGAAAGTATTTCCTGGAAGATCACACGTCACCTGCATTCATAAAGGAAAGGGTGATTGTGCCAGATGTCAGAAAAAATTTAGTTTCCATGGCCGATGCCACCTTGGCTTATGCAGGAGCCATGAGCTCAAATGTCAAGATCCTATTAGAAAAGAATGAAAAAATGGAAAAGAAATTGCAAGAAGCCAGGAAGAAGGTAGAACAATTCATAGGTTCCGCAATGGCCGAGATGAGGAAAGAAATACTTGATGAAGTATCAACTCTTAAGGCTACCATGCAGAAACTCTATGATGGATTTGTCACCGTGCATAAGGCAGTTGTACATCTATATGGATTTCAACAGTGGAGTAGAAGGATTTTCCAAACTCTCAAGGACATACATGTTGCTATCTCCTATGTGCAAGAATGAAAAATGAGGTACAAGGGAGCCCTGCTTCATTTTCTGAAGATGATGAAGAAATAGACAGAGATAGACAAAGAAAGGACTTGGATGTTGATCCAAAACTATGAGCAGCTTGCCCCATTCATCAGCAGCATACAGGGTTCATATGCACAGTTGAATAAGAGTTTAGATTTCATAGTGAGAACGCACAGGATCCTGTCAATCGGTTCCCTCACCAAAGCTTAGCACAAGAACCAAGTCTAGCTAGAGATCGACAGGTACATTGAGCGGCTAAGGCGAGAGGCCACCAATGATGACTCGGAGTTGAGTGCACAAAACATGCAAAAGTACATTGGTGGTCCTATCATGGTCAAGACCATGTTGCACATGCTTCAGGATGAGTTGCACAAGGGTTCCAAAACCATATACCCAGAAGCTATGGAGGTAAGAGTCCACCATCAGAAAGACACCATCAAGCATTTTGGGGACATCATAGAGTAGTACCAAGCTTGGTATTAGTACATCACTGAAAAGCATCAAGTGGAGGTTGTCGATTTGGTCTTTCCCCAATCTTCTGAGTCATAGTGTTTTGTCTTGTTAGGTTGTCTCTAGCCTATTTTTTATCACCTAGGTACCTTTGGAAAATGCATATTGTTTGTAAATATGTTGTAAGTGAAATTCCAAGTGTCATTAGTGGAATGTGAACATTCACTATGTAATGTAATGATTTATTTGTCAATTAAGTTGAAGAGTCATGAGGGTAGTCAAAGAGTCACAAAGGGGAATGTCAAGGGTCACCCCACCCTTTTTTATAAATAGAACCTCATAACTCATAGAATGGGATTTTGGCATCCAAGCTTTTGGCTAGGCTAGACTTAGAGAAGACTTGGGATTATTGTGACGATATTTTGCTTCTCCACAATGTAGAGCGAGTATACTTCTTTGGAGCAGTTGTTCTTCACTGTAATGTTCCACTATTGGGGCTAGTGGTTGTAAATGGTGTATGTATGGATGGAACTTTCACTTATAATAATAATAACTAAGCCAACATGCTTTCATGCATATGGTTTTATTGTAGTTGGAATATTCTAGTTGCTTTAGAAATGCATGTTGTTTAACTTACACATTTTCTTATGAAGTATTTTGTATGCAATTGTATGAATCTTGTTGAATGTGTGTTGTTGGGCTAACTCATCACTTTGTTTTGTGGACTATTCTACATTTCAGTTTGTGATGGAATTCCACTCGTGTGTTCCTTTCAGGTTGCATACTATTATAGGCTTCTAAGGGGCACACTTCCTTTTCCCCTTCATGTGTTAGAACCCCCATGCATCTCACTTGACTTGCTGCAAGGTCACACACTTGCTTCCGACCAAAGTCATCATACTTATCTTTGTGTGCTACCGCAGTCAACGCACTACATTACTACCCACTGCTGGGACTCCTACTTCAAACAATCTGAGGTCTAGTTGGGACTTCTTACCAGGGAGATCCCCTGAATGTTGGTGGGTCCATCACTGTCAACAAAACCATGGAATTTTGGATACTAGGGGTCATTAGCATGGTATTGGCCCATAGTAAGTGGAGCAAAAATGGTTATTTGATTCTGTCAAAGAATACTAACAACATTACCAAGGGATTTACCTAAGTTATTGGCTAAGGAAAATATATATATATAAGGAGATGGAGATCAAGGTGTTATTTGTGCAAGTAATGAGTTATTTATGTGTGATTTGATCATGAACAGGTGTGCACTAGGAAGCAAGGAGAAGACTCATATTTGAAAGATCTAAAGTATGTTGACATATATGTTTGATTGATTTACTTATTGCAAATGTCTAAGTAACTAACAATGATAGATTTGTGGTTATAATGATGTTGTGATCTAAATGAATTATTCAGAAGTCTGTAGTTTTGACAGTAAAGGCTGCAGAGAGTGTATTTATGTTTGCGGCACAATTTTTCAGATATGTACATAGGTTTTTCTGTGGATAGTCGCATACATACATGGATCTATCATTGTAGGGTCATGTATATATTCTGAGATATGGTCTTCAGTATGTTGATATTTGTATGCATGTGTTATGTATGGTAGTCACGTACATACGTTGATATGTTATATTGATGTTACGTATATGTTCTATGGTTTTTTAGTATGGCTTGATGATGACATTTGATGAGTTCTACTCTATTTGTTGTTGTCTGTCAATGATGTCTCTATCTTGATGATCTGTGTCTGATAGTGTTGATTGGATTAATTGTGGAATGGAATGATGATATTGTATGATGATCTATGATTGGTTCAATTATCTATGTATGGTCCAGTGGTTAATTCAATGTTGTAGTGATTCATGATGAAGTAGTCAATGGTTTGATATCTGTACGTAGGTTTAATACAAAAGAAGTGTGCACATACATGGTTGTACTTCAAAATTGTAGCGTATACATTCTAAAGTATATATGAACAGGGTTTGAAGTAAAAACACTTTGTTTCTATGATGGTTAACATTGTATGTCTTATTTATGAGTGGTTGTTATGATCTACTTATCATGATAGGGATTTGTTTAATCTAGTTGCAATAGTTGGTTAAGGCTCAATTCAGTGATTGGTTTGTTGATGATACAATGATTCAATTGGTTCTATGATTGTAGTTCAATTTTATTATTTAATTTGGTATTGAGCATAATGTTGGGTGTGGGTCCAGTTTGAGAATATGATGAAATGTGGCCTTTAGGTTTGATGTTTTGATTCAAGTGGATCCAGTATGAAATATTATGAAACATGGTCCACAAGAGGTGATGAGGATTGGAGCCTTTAATAACGGAGTCAAAGTTTCCTTCAAGTGGTAACTAGTAAATTTGTTTAGGGGCTATGTGCTCCCTTCTGGTAGGAGTCGGTAAATGAGATCAAGGGGTTGGAGCTCCCTTCCAGTGGGTGTTGGAGAACAATTGGAAGTTGTATCCTCCCGCGGGTGGGTGCCTGTCTGCTGGTAAGAGTTTGCACCGATACAATATGTAATAAATTTTTCTTCATAATAAAAGAAGAAGAAAGAGACAATGGCAATGGTGGTTTTCTCCCACATTGGGTTTCCACCTAAAAATCATGGTGTTCTCATGTGTTGTTTTGTTTCTTATCTGTGATGGTTTATTATGCTCTTTACTACATACTACATATCTGATGAAATTAATAATGCATTGGTTAAAGATAAAGATCTTATGGAACTTATGAAAAAACGGCTAACTAGATATATGTTGTTTACTTTCAATGAAGTCACATACATACGTTGGTTGCATAAAGAACCATTGCATACATAATTCAGAATAAGAAAATGAGTCAAAAATACTGATTCACCACCCCCTCCCCCTCTCAATATTTTTCTTAAGATATATTTTTTTAAATATTCTTTATTTTAGTCATTCATGTTTCTAGTTCTTTAAAATTGACTTCATTTTCCATGGATTTTCAAATTTAGTTAGTTCATCATAATGATACTTAAAGTGGAAAGGAAAAAAAATCAAACCAATGGATGTTGATAAAAACTATCTTTAAAAACTATATTAAGAATTGCAAACATGCTTTGAATATCTATTGTGAGAAGGTAGCATAAGGTGTTATTGGCATTATGGATGGTTGAATGGTTGGAATTGATGTCAACATGGTTTGTCCTTGTTTTTCCATGGTTTGGATTAATTTCCTATACTTGGCATGTTGCAAATGTGTTTCTAAGCTATGAACAAGTGGTACGGATGTGTAGCAAGTTTTTGAGCTATGAAAAGGTGGTACAAATGTCTAGAAATTTTATGAGCTATGCAAAGTTGGTAAAAATGTCTAGAAAGTTGGTGAAGGAGTTTAACAAAATTCTAGGCAGAGTAAATATGGTGTTCCCTAACTTAGCAAATCTTTGTAAGAAAGAGAAATAGCACAGAGTGATCATTGCAACATATTCATTCATCCCCATGATGATGCCTGTAAGTGAAGAAAACAAAAAAACCAAGGGCCAAACCATCAAATTTCCCAAGGTAACTCATGCAATCAAGGGTGTTCAATGTCTAATATTTTTGTCAACAGAAATCGTAAAAAATCCATGGTATTTACTTGAGCTAATTGAGGGAAAAAGAAAGTATAAATACCCAAGGAGATCAATCAATCTATGCACACTTGAGGGCTATCGACTTGAACATTGGAATATTACTACTCTGTGGACTGATCTAGATCAAAGAGTATTGATGTGCTCAGTGTTTTTCTTTTCTCTTTTTTTTCTAGCACAAGTGTGTGGCTAAGTATCAAGAGAAAATTTCCATCTAGTTTTCATAGAATTGGTTTATGTGTTCTTTGTGTAGACTCCTCCCTTAAGTCTAAGTGATTCTACAATTTGTTGTGATGCATTTTGCTAGATCTTATGTGTGTCTGCATTTTTGTCAACCTAATGTTTGTTAAATGTGAATTAAACGACATGTAAACTCGTGTGCATAGATGTCATTAAATCTGCAACAAGATTGCTCTAAAAACTTATTGAATACACCATATTTTTTAGTATCCTAGGTTTATTGGTAGATCTTAGGAGATATGTGATTGAGTTAGACATCCTAGAGGTTGAGCACATGGTAATTATGGTGGGATCCAATACATTGAACTTTATTAATGATAAACTCTATGTCTACATTTAATGAATATTGGACATTTGTTTTGGCACTATATAGATCTGATGTGATGGGAACAAGTCAAGTGATAGAGTTCTTATGTATAAAATATGAAATCATGTTGCTCGAGCGTTGAATTGAGATTACCCATGAATTGTGCACAACATTGAATAGGTCCATTAAATCAATTTTGGTTTTTGTAGGGTTGATCAAAGTGGTTTTTTGTTAAACATTGAAAGAGAATGAGTCAAAACAACGATTGGGATGCAGATAGAAGGAGGTTTTTCTAGTGTGTTGACAAAATGGCACAAGAAATAGTTGGTGTGATGTGTAGGAGCCAGAGTATGGACAAAGATGCATTTGTGAGATCAGAATGTGTGGTTTGATGCTAAATTCAATTCACACATGTGATTTAGATAGAAGAAGAATGTGAATGCATTGTATAAAAAAGGGCATTGACAGATTATGCATGGAACACATAGATCTAAGATTGTTGGACATGTTTGTATGTAGGGCATAAGCTACTATAGGTTTATAATGATTGTTGCAGGATTGTCATGATACTGAAGTTTGGTGTATTACTTTATGCAGTGCCTTGTATGGTATGAGAGAGTGTATTTGTTGAATGTATTCTACAGAGAACTTTGTAATGCTACCAGAACCTAGTTATTGCATGTAATATATTTATATATTGGTATATGTTATTGGTCAGCGTATTTGTATAGTTTATGTTGAGTGCATTTTCCATGTAAAATGTATGTTATGGTTGAGAGAGTTTAATGAGAATATGTTGTTGGAAGAGTATTACTGTGACTATGAATGTTGAGGGTGATGGACTAATTCTTTTGAGCATAGATCATTGATTGACATGAATTATTATGTTCTTGTGTATTGAAGACAAATAATTATGGGAGGTATCATGATACAATTCTAAGTTATAAGTCTTGAATCAAGTTTGCAAATCGAATGAACTAATGTGCCTATGATATACCATTTCTATGGGAATGATAGTATATTGATGCAAGGGCTGCAAGTGTTACTTTGCAATCAATGTATTATGATTGGTGATTTTTCTAGAAAAGGATCAATACTTTTCTATCGTAGTTCTGTGTCTCTTTTGTGATAGAGTTTGATGAGTTTGATGCTAGTTATGTCGATGGTTTTGATGATCACAATGCCATGTTAGATGTTTCTTGTCACTGGTGTGTTCATATTTTCCAAATATATATATGCAGAAGTTGTATGCAGTATTGTTGAGTTACAAAGGGTTTGATGATGTTGATGTATTTCTTGGGTTTAATTGATGCTAGGGTTTTCTTATTATGTATTGAGGACAAATTCCCCTCATGCTTGTATGAAAAACATTTTGTGAGAGAATATTTATTAAAGAGGGGATTTGATTTTTTATTTAGTTTGACGAGCATAATGTTATATGTGGGTCCATTTTAAAAATTGTGAAATGTGGCCTACATGATTTAAATGTGTTGCAGGTGGATTTAGTGTGAAATATTCTAAAATGAGATCCAAAAGAATTCTGAGGGTTTGAACCTTTAGTAAGGGAGTGGTAGCTTCCTTTTGATGGTGGCCATATAACTTGATGAGGGAGTGGTGGCTTCCTTCCATTGGTAGCTGGAGAAACAATAAGATGTGGTAGCCTCGAATAGGTATGATCCTGTACATTGGTAGAAGTTTGTGCTAGTGCAAGATGTAAAATAAGGTTTTCTTTATAATAGTAAGAAGAAAACATAGACAACAACAATATTGGTTTTTCCCAATTCAATTTTCCACCTAATATCCAGTATTCCTGTGTATGATGACTTGTTGATGTGTTGCACTATTATGGTTCGTATGATTATATGCTAGTCATGGTTTACTGCTTATTCTTAGATCTACTTTCATAATGTGGTACTAAATAATGATTCAGTTAACATTGTAAAGATGGGTATAAATTGGGTAAAACTAGATTCAGCATGAAATATGGATTCACCCCCACCCCCTCTCAGTATTTCTAACAGGTGTAGATCCTAAAAATCAACAATAAAAGTTTAAAAGGAAATAAATAATATATCATTAGTTGAATTGTTGATTAAAATACGTTTATTTTATTCATGTACGAGTAATTATTTAAATTGTGTAACTAATATAAAATAATATTTCACTTTATCAATTCATTAGTTACTTGAGGTATTAACTTGTAGTTATTTCTTTTGATATGCTTTTTGCATTGATCCAAGAGGTATCTTTATTGAAATTGTAGTAAGAAAAGGCTTCATTTGACTAGTTCCTTAATCAAATGGAGAAAATTCGATTGTCCACATCAACAGGATGACTTGGATTGCAGTTAGCTAAAGTGACATGGCCTTGTCTATTAGTTAAGTCAGTGAATTCGAGTTTGTAGGCTAGAAATAAAGTTGTGCATGGGTTGATTTCTAAGATATAGAAATCTAGTTGATTTATTTCTTGTTGAACTCAATTAACTGAGCTCTAGTCATTATTTGAGTTATTTGAAGGTTAGTTTACTAGTTATGACTATTTTTAACTCATTGATCTCTCAAATAACTAGTCAATCAACTAAAAATAGACCCAGTCATGCATGGAATTCTAATTTCCTAGTTGAGTGGATGGAAAAGGAACATTTCTATTTATAAATGTATACTATTGAGTGTACATTTCTTTGCACTAAGCAGGTGATCAATTCCCCTTAGATTTGCACAAGGAAATAGGGAATTTATCTATCTTTTAGGAGCTTAATTCCTCCAGGATTGTGTAATGAAATAGGAGGTTGGTTGATGCTTGGAAATGCTAAATGTTTTTGAGAGTAGGTTAGGAAGCAGGAGAACAGTTTTATAGTGAACAGTGTGCTTCAGTGTTGAAGCAAGACAATGTATTTATTTCTCTTTCTCATCATAATTAATGCAAAGAAACATAGGGGTTTTTCCCAGTTGGGTTCCCCTGTAAAATCATTGCATTCATTGTAATTTGATAGTTTCATGTTATTGCATGTGTTTCTATCGTGTGTTTTCCTTTCTGCATAATAGTAGAAGAAATTTCTCTCTCTAGATTTCAGTTTGAATTGATTAGAAATAGAAAATCTCTTGCAATTTCTACATGGTATTAGAGCTATGGAAAACTACATAGAAACCTTGTTCTAGATATTCTCTTAGAGAAAAGTTTATTTGCACAGTTTTTTGGTGCAAACTCTCTTTAGTGAAGGAAAAATGTCTTTCAATGGATTGAGGTTGGAGTATTCATTGGAGGTAACCTCGAATTTTTGTGCTTGGAAACACAAGAGGGAAGTAAACCTAGTTGATAATGGAGTATGGGAATATACACAAACTGATATTCCAAAACCAGTAGCATCAAAGGCACAAGCACTTGCTTAGTGGAAGAAAGACACATCAATATCCAAGAGGATTATTCTAGAGGGTGTCAAAGATCACGTGGTTTCGAACTTTCATGGAAATAAGACTCCTTTTCCAATGTGGAAAACTCTCACATATCCATTCTAGAGTAGCAATGATGCTAGGAAATTGGCATTGAGAGATAAACTCAAGAGAATTCGAATGAAGAAAAATCAAACCATTCCTCAGTACCTATCCAGATTCACTCAAGTTTGAGATGAACTTGAAGGAATAGTAGAAAATGTGCCATCATTTGAAATTGTGATTTTATCACTCCTTGGCCTTCCAAAATCCTGGCACAACTATCAGGATTCAGTTAATGGAAGAGACAAGATACCAGATTGGGAGAGACTTTAGTATGATTTGGTGTCACATCCATTGCAGATGAGGAAGAATATCGTGCTCTAGTTGGCAAAGAAAAGAAGGCCAAAGGCATGAAGTCCCAAGGTAAGGAAGGATCCAGCCATAAAAATGGTAAGAATAAGGACCTTAGCAAAATAAAATGTTTTCACTACCATGAATATGAACATTATGCAACCAAGTGTTCACACAATAAATCTAGCAAGGAGCCTGTAGTAGGAGTGGGAGGAGATGCTTTGGCATCTCAATTTGAGTAAGATTTCACCCTCTTAGCTTTCATGGAAAGCACATTAAGAGGGAGTGAGTGGTACCTAGATTTTGGTGCCTCATATCATATGACAGGAAACAAGAAATTCTTTAATAGCCTAGAAGAGAAGGATCTCAAGTTGCAAATAGAATTTGGAGATGATGGGAGGTATAGTACCAAAGGAATTTTTATTGTCACCTTTAAGAGGGAGTGAGGCTCCCATATTCACTTGAAAAATGTAATATATGTGTCTGCAATGCAGAAAAAAATTGATTTCTATAGATGTATTGGAGGGAAGAGGTTATGATGTTGTGTTCAGTAGGGGAAAATATTTTCTAAAGCATGTTGCCACTAGGAAAGTAAAAAATATTGGAGTTAGAGTGAAAAATATCTACAAGCTAGAGGTATATTTCTCCATCCATGTAGTCATACCTAGAGAGGTGGGGTGATGTAGAGGCTTAGTCCCAGAACTGCAAAGATTTGGACAAAGTCCATAGGAGAGGAGCATCACTTGCAGTATACTCTTCTCATGGATCATTACCATTTCTACAGGGGCCCAAAATATCCAGTAGCAGGAGGATCAAGGTCAATTGGAGCAGTCAAATATTGAGGAGAATAGAGCAATGTTCAAAACAAGGAAGGAGGTCAACAACAACAAATATTTCCCAGTAGACAAAGCAGAGACTAGTAGAAACTAGATACTTAGGAGGAAATTGCAGCATGGTGACACACTTGATTCAGTATGTTGGATGCTTCTCAGTTGCAGTTGTTGTAGTAGCAACAACAACAGTGAGAGGTGTAGACCCTAAAAAGCCACAATACAAGTTTAAAAGGAAAAAAATAATATATAATTAGTTGAATTACTGATTAAAATATGTTTATTTAATTCATGTACCAGTAATTATTTAACTTATGTAACTAATATAAAATAATATTGCACTTTATCAATTCATTAGTTTCTTGAGTTCTTAACTTGTAGTTATTTATTTTGATATGCTTTTGGCATTGATGTAGGAAGTATCTTCTATTGAATTTGTAGTAAGAAACTAGTGCCTTAGTCAAATGGAGAAAATTCGATTGTTCACATCAGCAAGATGACTTGGATCACAGTTAGCTATAGTGACATGGCCTTGTCTACTAGTAGAGTTAGTGAATTTGAGTTTGTAGGTTAGAAGTAAAGTTGTGCATGGGTTGATTGCTAATATATAGAAATCAAGTTATTGTTAGCTAAACTCATTTAATTGATCTCTAGCCATTAGTTGAGTCATTTGAAGGTCAGTTGAGTAGCTATGACTATTGTTAATTCACTGATCTCTCAGTTAACTAGCCAATCAACAAAAAATAGACCCATTCATGCATGGAATTCGAATTGCCTAGTTGAGTGGATGGAAAAGGCACATTTGTGTTTATAATTGTATATGTTGAGAGTACAATCCTTTTTATGAGTAGGTGATCAATTCCCCTTGGATTTGTGCAAGGAAATAGGGAATTTCCTTATCTTTTAGGATCTTAATTTCTCTAGGATTTCACAAGGAAATAGGACGTTAGATGGGGCTTGAATTGGCTAAGTGTTTTCTAGAGCAGGTAAGGAAGAAGGAGAAAAATTTTACAGTGCAGGGTGTGCTTCACAGTTGAAGCAATACATTGTAATTGTTTCTCTTTCTCATATAAATAATGCAAAGCAGCGAAGGGGTTTTTCCCAGTTTGGTTCCCGTGTAAAATCATGGTGTTCCTTGTGTTTTGATAGTTGCATGTTATTCCATGTGTTTCTATTGTGTGTTTTCCTTTCCATGGAATAGTAGAATAAATTTTTGTCTCTTGATTTTAATTCGATTTCATTAGCAGTAGCAAATTTCTTTCAATTTCTACATCTTCATACTTCCACACTGTACTTTTCTTCTTAGATGAGAAACATAGTAAACATTCTAGCAATCAAGCTAGAAGGCTGTTGATTATGAGTACACTATAATATCATATCAATACATATAATTTATTACGTTAATAACTTAACATATTTTATTGTTAAATATGGTTTTCTCTTATTGCATATAGTTAAATGAATATATTTGACAAGGTGAGAATGAAATCAAGTATGCCTTAAATAATGGCTATGAAAGAATGGTGAAAGTTTACTATACCATGTCCTTAGTAATTAATTGGTAATTGTGTTAAAATTTTAAAGTTATATAGTTGAAATTATTTTTTAGATAATTGAAATATTATGATAATGATGATGAGATGGGTTCAAAAAATCATAGGGTATTCACAATTACTTAACCTGTATGAACCTTTTTGCATCTATAGAACTTAGTAATTCTTTATTTATTGAACTCAATATTCTTTCATTATGTTCTTACCTAGTGAGGATGAAAAGGGTTCAAAAGATGAGGAGGGAATCAACAATAGTTCAATAGAATTGTGGTACAGAATTCATTTCATTTTGTTATATGTGTAGATAAATTTTCATGTCATATTGTATATAACGTTGACATTTTCATGTGGGGCGTCGTGCCACTTGATATATACCAAGAAGAAGTGTGTTGAAAAATGTAGCAAGAAAGTCTCAATTTGATTTTTCCTTGGTCAAATTGAGAAAATTTGAATTTCCACATCATTAAACAACTTGGACGCAGTTCACTTGTGTGACATGGCTTGTGTCACCCATTTTACTCAGTAAATTTGAGTTAGAGGAGTCGGAGTTCAGTTAAGCATGTGTGATTTCTAATTCATAGCAATCAAGGTCAGTTATTTAAAGTTGTTTTCAATTAAATTACCTCGAATTGTTGGAGGAACTAGTGGAAGGTCAGTTGTGTAGTGAGAATTTAGTCTAACTCAGTGATCATCTAGTTAACTGATCAATCAACCCAAAATAGCTAGTGCATGCAAAGAATTTGAGCTCCCCGGCTGTGGTGGAGATTCCAAGGAAGTGTAACATCAGTTATAGACTATTCTTGAGTGTACAGGTGTTGCATGCAGTCAAATGATCAACCTTGGGAATTGCGGAAGAATTTTGAAGGAAATTCCTAAATAATAGGGGCCTAATTTCCTCAGGAATTGCACAAGGAAATAGGGGCTCAAGCAGAGGAAAAAACTGACTCATTCTGGGTTAGAGATTCTTAGTGAGTAGAGAGATAGGTTATTCACTTGCAGGTTGAGTTCAGATTTAGCTAGCAATTGTAATACATATCTATTCATCAGATTAATGCAAGCAGGGGTAGGGGTTTTTAGCACATTAATTTCTCCTGCAAAAATATTGTGTTTATGTGTGTTATTTCTCATTTCATGTTTGTGATTGAGATCCTAAATTGTGAATTGAATTTCATAGAAAAGTAGAATAGGTTTGTGTTTTGTGATTTTAATTAAAACTTCATGAGTAGTTTCAATTCTACACCATAATTTCTACATGGTATCAAAGCAGGATTCACATTAGAACAAGAATTTCGAAGTTGTTTCTCAGGAGGTTCGAATTTGTAGTTCAGTGTAATAGGATCTCTTCAGAGTTGGGAAGATGATCTTCAATGGGTTGAGGCTAGAGTATGCCCTGGAAGGCATATCTAATTGCATTGCATGGAAGGATTGCATGGAGGCGGTGTTGGATGAAAATGGATTGCTAGAATATGTCAAGATAGATATTGCAAAACCATAGGCATCTGATGCACAAAAACTAGCCCAATGGAAGAAATATGAAGCCAAGGCGAGGAGAATAATATTGGAGGGAGTGCAAGACCACATTGTCTCAAATATACATGGGAAAGAAACTCCTTATGCAATGGGGCTGGCACTGACAGATCTATTCCAGAATAGCAATGACCATAGGAAAATGGCACTCAATTATAAACTTCGAAATATCAAGATGTAAAAGAATGACACTATTCCGTAGTACATGAGTAGGTTCACACAAGTTCATGATGAACTTGGTGGGGTTAGTGCTTGTAACAACCCTGGTGAAAATTCCATGTAATAAAAGTTAATAAAGGAAAAATAATAACCACGGTTGATGGGGCATATATTCCAAGTTGAATGTTGGGCAAGACATCCTAGTGTGGGTGTTCATTTGGTTATTAATGGCTAAGAAAATTGGCAAAGGAAATGACTAAGGAAATGGCTAAGGCTTTGGAAAGGAAAAATGGAATTTTTGGCACATTTATTTATGAAAATAATGGAAATTAGGAGAAAAGGGAGGTGAAAGGTCATAGGTTGCATGTGAGGAGGAAAGTGAAGGAAAATAATGGAAAATGAAGAAAATAGAGGCCTCATTGATAAAAAAGCTTCTGAGGATCAGTTGGTAACCTTTTGTAAATCTAGTTTTGGAGCTCTCTCAGTATTCTCTCTCTCTCTCTCTCATACTCTTGGATACTTGGAGTTTTCTTGGAGCACTATTGGAGGGTGTGTGATCCAGGTGGATATTGGTAGCCACCCACCTATCCCACTTGGACCCCCACAACTGTCTCTTTCATTTTTTCAGTTTCCTTAATTGTAGCACAATTTACTATTTTTATCAGTTTTTCGAGTCCTAAACTTCCGGAGCCATTTTGAGGCCTTGAACGATGGTTTTTGGGAAAATTGGGAGCAACACATGGACCCATGTTTCTCATCTCAAAGTTGTAGTCCTCGGATATATCTTTCTAATGAGGTATTGTATATGTCAAACGAATATCGTATGCCAAAGTTACTACCCCGGGAAGTTGATGTACCAATTTACCCAAAACGAGGCCCATAGTTTGGCGCTTCATCTCCTAGGGTTAGGTTTTTGGATGTTTAGGGTTTTCCATTGTTTCTCAACAATAAATAGGCCTTCGAGCCTCATTGTAAGACAATTCAGAGGCATGTACTTGCCAAATCTCTTCTCAGGGATAAGCTACCATCGCCCTAGCTGGTTTATTTCCATTTCTGTTTGGAAGCATATTTCAGTATTTTACATTAATGAAATGAAGTATTATTTCTACTGCATCTCTATATTTATGGTTATATCTGTAATTTGTTGTGTTCCTATTTAAATCTGGATCAATGGTATCAGAGCGGTCTACTCTTTCTATGTTTTTCTTTGCATGTCCCCAACGAGGTCAGGATATAAGGAATTAGGCTTGAACTGGTTGAACCTTTGCAAGACCGGCCTCACAAATCTCGATTGCCTCCCATGGCAGATGAAAAGAAAGACAAGGGAGCAGGAGATCCTATGAAAATCTTGCTCGAAGAGGCCCTTGAGCGACAAAGGAACGTGATGATGGACAACTTTTCCCAAATCCTTCAACGGCTACCTAGGGGTGACGCATTTGCTTCCAACTGCTACTCTAGAAACGCTACACCCTTTAAGATACAAGTTAACTTTGAAATCCCCATATTCGAGGGTTAGATAGATGTAGATTCTGTAGATAAATGGTTAAATCTGCTAGAAGATTATTTTTATATTCATGATTTTTCCAGCCAACAAAAGATCACTTTTGCACTTCTCAAAGAAGCCCCCCACGTCAAGGACTAGTGGGAAACCTACTGTGAGCATAAGGATGAAAGTATGAACTCACTGTTTTCAGCACACCCACTTGGAACTTGTTGCGGGATGCCATCAAGGAGCAATACTACCCTGTTAAAATCTATGAGGAAAAATACATAAAGTGGTCCATGCTGCTGTAGGGAAGGGCCCAAGACGTGCTAGAGTTCACCAATATTTTTCATACCCTTCGCACAAATTTGTGTATCAAGGATTCAAAGCTGCATTTGGTACTCAAATACCGTGGCTACCTACACAGGTATATCCAGGATGAGATGGAATTCCTAAACATCTCCTCGCTCAGTAGGTCATACCGATATGCTATCAAGATCAAGCAAAATTTTAAATAGAAGAAGCGAGACTTTGGATCTGCGAATCCGAAGCAAGGGAAAGGCTTCCCCAAATTGTAGAACCAAGGACAAAGCCAAGATGGGGCAACCCAAAGCAACTCGTCAAAGCCACAAGAAAATAAAAACACCACGAAGTCGAAGAAGGACATAAGAAAGTGGTGTGAGTTCCATAAGAGCCCCACTCACAACACAAGTGAGTGTCAGACCAAGCAGTCGTTGGTGGCTGAGTTGAAGGCTTCAGAATTAGATGCATGTTCCAAACCTGAGTCAAAACCCAACAAGGGGAATGGCAAAGGGAACTAGATCATTGATGCAGAGCCTAGTGCCACTGTTGCCACTGCCAAGATCCAGAAGAATGAGCCCGAAGATCCAGAGAAGGGGGAGCATCTTTTCCACTCACAAATGTGAGTGAAGGGTTCGCCACTGCGATTCATTGTTGACAGTGGGAGCCAAAAGAACCTCATTTCAGCAGAGGTCGTGAAGCGGCTAGGAATACCAACCATACCACACCTACAACCGTATAGCATTGAGTGGCTTCACCAAGGACGAGATCTCTGAGTCTACCAACAGTGTCACCTTCCCTACAACATCAAACCCTTCACAGATGAGGTATTGTGTGATGTTGCACCGCTTGATGTTTGTGATGTATTATTAGGCCAACCATACTTATGGAAGAGACATGTTGTGTATGAGTCAAGGCCACGTGTTGTTATTATTTCTTTGTGTAATACATTATACAGGATGCCGGAGGTAGCCCCATCTACCACCTCTTCTTTGATCTCTGCTAAGAAAGGCAATAAGATCATCTCCTAGACTAGGAAATTTATTTTCTGTCTGATTCACTCTCAAAGTAAGGGGAAGATCATAGCCACATCCATGACCCCTGGGAAGGGTTCCTCCACGCAGCAGAAGTAGGTGGATACGGTCATGAAAGAAGGCAAGGACATCTTCTCCTCACCCACAAGGGTACCGTTGTACTGTCAGGTCAAGCATTCATCCGATCTAACTTCTGAAGCACCTCTACCCAACGGGCCAATCTATCACCACTCCATTCTAGGAAATGCCAAGCATAAGCAATGACATGATCAACATCAGGTACCACACAAGTTTCAATTGGGAAACAAAGTATGGTTGCATTTGCAGAAAGAACACCTTACAAGAGCCCATCAGAAGCTCAGACCACTCCGACATGGCCCTTACACCATTACCAAGGTTGTCGGAAACAATGCTTTGGAGCACAACATTACCCCATTCCTTCACTTTCACCACGTTTTCAATGTGGACTGCCCTCCACCATGCTTCCCACCATTATTGGACACATCAGAGGGTGCAGAACAGCTCACCAGGGGCACGATATACCTTGCAGGAAGAATATCAAAGATCACTAGAAAGATGGTAGACTACAAAGATTCTCCCTATGAATCAAATGAGAAGTATGGTGTTGGGAATTCTTCTGATTTGGTAGATATACTGAGAATATTAAAGGAAGAAATAAGGAGTTGTAAGGTAGATAATGACAGAATCATACAAGCACGGGAGAATCTAGTAGAGGTAAATGAAATGTTACTTCAAAGTTTGTCAGATTTGCAGCAACATGGACCACTTCGGATCACCCATGAGCAAGAGGAAAAAACTAATGGGTCGTATGTGTTGGGACGGGGTTATCTGGGTAAATTTTGTTAAAATATTGTAAGTCTCCACATTTTGAGGAGCGAAGTGTGAGTAGCACAGGTCAAATAGGAGTCAAGAGGTTTTAGGAAGGTCAAAACCCCTTACATTTTGGTATTGTTTTGATATCCACCCATGGTTTGCGGACCATGGTATTGTAATAGAAAAGAGTATAAAAAGGTGTCTTAGCGAGTATAAGGAAATCAATCAATTCATGGATGAAATACTTTTGAGTCTTATTTTGTAAGATATTTCTATATTCAGGCGAAGGGGAAGACTCCTATAGTTGAGTGCACAGAGACCTTGGTAAGTCCGTAGCTGAGTGCGTGAGCCCCTGCAACTATGTGTGCAGGGTCTGGAAAAGTTTGTATAAGGAAGATCTGAAGTAATAAAAGATATTTGAAGAAATTTTGTGTCCATTTTTATGCACTTGTGTATTTTCTGTATTTGCGCGCAATCGAATTACATTTATCTGTATGTTATCTTAAGTACTCTGTGAAGATCTGGATCTACAGTTATACATTATTTTATGCATGATTAGATGTTTACGCGAAGTTTGTATCTATGATTAACTAAAAATCACTTAAGTTTCATGAATAAGGGTTCGCAGAGGTCAGATTGGACCTAAAACTGCAGAAAATGCCTTAACCACCTCACATAGCCTTTTGGATGTAGAAGCCTAGTTCTAGCATCCCCCAATATTGCCTCGGGTGGGACTACAGTCTGCGCTACATGGGTCATTCCTAAAAGGGCTGCTATTGTAGGGTTTTATTGGTTAGTGCAGCTAACTCTGAACCTAGGTCCAAGCTCCCCCAAGCCAACAATATGGTAGTAGGTTGCATGGTGGTCACAGGTTGGATAGAGATGACATAGTGAGGGATGGAATATTTTTTGACACTCCTGATAGGATAGGTGATAGACACAGGTGTCATTCTAGTTCTAGTTCTGACAGGAATTATGATTGATATCATTATCATCCTTATAGGAGGAGTGATAGGGATATTTTCTAGATGATTTTAAGAAATAAAATCCACCTACATTTGATGGAGAGGTGAAGAAAACGTAGGATGCAGAGGCATGGTTGCTTGGTATGAGGAAGTTCTTCAGGTTGCATAACTCTTCAGAGAACATGAAAGTCATAGTAACTACATTTAGTCTCAAAAGTAAAGAATAAATTTGGTGGAAGACTTGAAGAATGTCAGAGGTATACATGAGGAAGACTTGACTTGGAGTGAGTTTGAACATCTATTCCAGAAGAAGTATCTATCGGAGAGATACTTTGATGACAATGAAAAGGAATTTTATGAGCTAAAGATGGGTTCCATGACAGATGATGAGTACACTAGCAAATTCTTAGAGCTACTAAGGTATGTGCCTTACCTCAAGGAGGAGAAGGCCAAGATTTAGATATTCACTAGTGGGTTACCAATGGCATTCAAAGATAGGATTGAGTTCAATGAGCCTAGATCATTGGAGGAGGCCATCTAAAATCTAAAGAATTTCTATGATCAATCGAAGCGCAAGTCTAAAACTTAGCCAGACTGGAAAGGTAATGCAAAGAACAAGGGAAAATGGGACAAGAAGTGAGTAAGACCACATGATTCAGGTAATAAAGAAAATGTTGCACCACCTAAGAGGTTCAATGCATATGACAAAGGACAGGGACATCGATCTAAGGAGTAGAATAAGGAACCCATGTGGTGTTGGAAATGTGGAGGGGATCATCACAGGAGAGATTTTCCACAGTATCAGGGTGGTAGGTCTTAGATATATAGTGCACAAGAGGCACAAACTGTTGGGGATGTTGGTCAAAGTGTTCCTCATATTTATGCAGCATTGGATAACAAACAGGAAGACCATTAGGCATCTATCATTGAGATGGATGGTAAGCTTTGTGATCAAGTTATTTCTATTTTGATTGACCCTATATATAATTATAGCTATGTTAGTCCTAACTTGGTGGATAAGTGTGGTTTGAGTAAGGAATTGCATGCAAAATCTTGGTTAGTGCAACTAGCTATAGGTACAAAGAGGCGAGTTCATCTTTGGGTAGGAGCTTGTGCATTTGATTTGAATGGTATGCCTACCATAACACATTTGAATGTATTACCATTGGTATCATACAGTATGTTGTTGGGAATGGATTGGTTTTACCTTAATAGAACTGAGGTGGATTGTTATGACATAGCCATTGAGTGTTCGGATGACAATGGAGAACCAAGAGTCTTATAGGGAGAGAACAAAGCCACATCAGTTAGGATGCTAACAGCAATGTAGGAAAAGTGCAATAGCAAGAAAGGGTGTATGTTATTCGTAGTGCACATTTCTAGTGACAAAGGTAAGGAAGTTTAGGATGCAGATGTTTTAAGTAGGTACTCCATTCTACAACAGTTTTAGGATGTGTTTCCTGAGGACATTTAAGAGTTTCCACCTCATAGGGAGGTAGAATTTTACATTGAGTTGGTGCTAGGAGCAGCTCTAGCATCAAAGACACCTTACAAGATGAGCAAACTTGAGTTGGTAGAGTTGAAGGAAATATTGGAAAGGGATACATTAGGCCAAGTGTATCACCTTGGGGTGTACCGGTATTGTTTGTGAAGAATAAAGATTGTACTCTCAGATTATGCATTGACTACATGCAGTTGAATAAAGTGACCATCAAGAATAGATATCTGTTGCTGAGGATTGATGAATTGTTCAATCATTTGAAGGGAGAAGCAGTGTTCTCGAAGATTGATTTGGGATCCGTATATCACTAGGTACCCATCAAAGAGGAAGACATTTACAGGGCAACTTTCTAGACAAGGTATGGGCATTATGAGTTTGTTGCAGTTCCATTCTGTTTAACTAATGCTCCAGCTATATTTATGTGCTTGATGAATAGTGTGGCACATCCATACTTGGATAAGTTTGTTATTATGTTCATTGATAACATATTTGTATATTCTAAAAATGAGGAAGAGAATGTTGAGCATTTAGCAATACTGTTGAGATTGTTGAGAGAGCATCAGTTGTACACTAATCTCAGTAAGTGTAGTTTCTTTTAGACTGAGGTACATTACTTGGGGCATGTTGTCTCCAAGGAAGGCATTCTAGTAGATCCAGAAAAGTTAAGGGCCGTCATGGAGTGGGTAGCTTCTAGGAACATAGATCATGTGAGATCTTTCATGGGGTTGGAAAATTATTACAGGAGGTTCATCAGGAAATTCTCACAGATTGCTAATCCTATTACATCATTGTAGAGAAAAGGTAAGAAGTTTGAATGGATAGAGGAGTGTGAGCCCATTTTTTAGCATCTTAAGTAGTTGTTGACACATGCACTAGTGTTAAAACCTACATATCTAGACAAAGAGTTTGTAGCATGTACAAATTCTTCCAAGAAAGGACTTGGTGGAGTCCTTATGCAGGATGGACAGGTGGTATGTTATGATTCATGAAAAATGAATGAGCATGAGCAGAACTATCCCACACATGATCTTGAGTTGGAAAAAATCATACATGCATTAAAGATGTTGAGACACTGCCATCTGGGAAAGAGATTTGTGTTGATGAGTGAACATAGTGGTTTGCGATATTTATTCGACCAACCAAATCTGAATGGATGACAGGCTCGGTGGTTGGCCATGGTCAATGAGTTCAATTTCGAGATCATATATATCAAGGTAAAGAGAACATGGTGGCAGATGCTCTTAGCAGGCAAGTACAGGTAAATCACTAACCAACTATGAGTTCATTTGGGACAAAATTACAGGATAGGATTTTGCAGGCAAGTCAGTGGGATGTCAAGTATATGGATATTATGCATAGGTTGCTGCATAATACTGGTACAAATATAGGTACAGGTACAGGTGTATGTGCACAGGATGTGGATTATTTCCTTACCATAGATGGATTGGTTAGATTCAAAAACATTATATATGTGTCAGATAGTAGTGAGCTCAATAAGGTGATCTTGAGAGAGTTTCATGTGAAACCATATTCAGGTCACCCAGGTTATCAGAAGACATTGACCACATTGAGGAGATTTTATTATTGGTCGAATCTAAAGAAGGATGTAGCAGAGTTTGTGGCTAGGTGTTTTGATTTTCAACGTGTGAAGAAAGAGTGTAAACATCCAGGTGGACTACTACAACCGATTGCAATTCCAGAATGGAAATGGGAGGTCATTTCCATGGACTTCATCACTTTTTTGTCGAGGACAGTGAGACAACATGATTCCATCATGGTTATTGTGGACACGTTTACAAAGGTTGCGCACTTCATTCTAGTCAAGTCTACATTTTCATCTAGCAATGTAGCACAAGTATTCCTCTGAGATGTGGTCAGATTGCATGGTGTTCTGAAGAAGATTGTGTCAAACATGGATGCGAAGTTCACTTCAAAGTTTTGGAAGGAGTTATTTGTAGGTTTGGGCATAGAGTTGGCCTTCAGTACAACTTATCATCTGTAGAGAGATGGACAGACAGAGAGGGTAAACAGGATATTGGAGGACATGTTGAGGATGTATGTGATGCATCAACATCGAAAGTGGGAAGAGTACCTTCCACTGGTAGATTTCACTTACAACAATGGGTATCATCAATCTTTGAGGATGAGTCCATTTGGGGCATTGTATGGGTGGAGTTGCAATACTCCCATCAGTTGGAGTGATTCATCTAACAGGTTGTTGATTGGACTGAACATGTTGGCGGACATGGAATAGGAAATGTAGGTAATCAAGAAGTATCTAAAGGTAGCACAGGATATGCAGAAGAGCTATGCAGATCGAAATAGGTTTTTCAAGGAGTTCCAGGTTGGGGAATAGGTGTACTTGATCATCAAACCAAAGAAGAGCTCCTTGCGAATTGGATCATGTGCCAAGCTGGCACCACGGTTTTGTGGACCCTTCAGTATTGTTGAGAAGATTAGGCCATTAGCCTATCAACTTTCACTGCCTTCGATAGTGAAAGTCCATGATTTTTTTCCATGTGTCATTGCTTAAGAAGTATGTTAAATATGTTGATCATGTGATTGACTAGTCTATATTGCAGGTGGAACTAGATGGAGAATTCCAGCCAGAGCCTCAATGTATATTGCAGAAAAAGGTGTTCATGCTCTGAAACCATGCAATCGAGAAAGTTAAAGTGAAATGGAAGCACTTTAGGCCCGATGAAGCTACATGGGAGATGGAAAATACAATTTGGGCTATGTATCCTTCATTGTTTGTTGGTTGAGGCAAAGAAATTTTGGTATGGTGTTTTGGTATACGCCTTTGGTATATGTTTTGGTACATGTGTTTGGTACATGTTTTGGTGATTTTGGTATATTTACATATGTATATGGATGGAAATACCACCATGAGCTATGTTATAAAGCTCCAATAAGCAGTATGGGTGTCATGTCATTATGATGTTATGTTGTTATGTTTTCATGTTGGTTTTCTTCTCAGTAAGTTGATCATTATAAATATTGCATTGAGCTAAGTTATAAAGCTCCATCAGCAATATATTTTTCTTACAGTAGTTTTGTGGTTATAGGTGTTGTTGAAAATTGAGGATGGTGTTCCCCCAAGGGGAGGGTTCTGTAACTACCCGGGTGAAAATTCCATGTAATAAAAGTGAATAAAGGAAAAATAATAACCACGGTTGATGGGACACTTATTCCAAGTTGAATGTTGGGCAAGAAATCCTAGTGTGGGTGTTCATTTGGTTATTAATGGCTAAGGAAATTGGAAAAGGCAATGGCTAAGGCTTTTGAAAGGAAAAATGGCATTTTTGGCACATTTACTTATGAAAATATTGGAAATTAGGAGAAAAGGGAGGTGAAAGGTCACAGGTTGAATGTGACGAGGGAAATGAAGGATAATAATGGAAAATGAAGAACATAGAGGCCTCATTCATAAAAAGGCTTCTCAGGATCAGTTGGTAACCTTTTGTCAGTTCAATTTTGGAGCTCTCTCATTATTCTCTCTCTCTCACATACTCTTGGATACTTAGAGTTTTCTTGGAGAACTCTTGGAGGGTGTGGCACCCTTGGATTTTTGGAGATAGAAGGCAAAGGAAGAGCAGAAAATCGCAAGAGGACATCAGGATCAACAACTACAAGGGAATTTTCGTGCAGGTATCAAGTTGCATGTATATTTTCCTCACTAGTTTTTACATGCATGGCATATGTATGTGGTTTGTTGGTTATGATCTATCATTAGCATGGAGGATGGTCATGATTGACATTGGATTTTCCTAGCCTTTCCATTTCCTGGATAACTATGGTGATTGTGGGTTTATTTCCTTGTTTTATTTTGGGTTGGTTCTCATGTTTCCCTAGCTTGGGTTGAGTTACTAGTTCCTGGAGCCTTGGATGGACAAATTATCTGGAGCCCTGTAACAGCTTCGGTTGAGTTACTTGTCCTGGAGCCTTGGTTGGACAAATGATTTGGAGCCCTTGGTGGGTTGAGTTACTAGTCCTAGAGCCTTGGTTGGACAAATGCTCTAGAGCCCAGTATAAGTTTTGGGTTGAGTTACTAGTCCTACAACCTTAGTTGGAACAAATGCTCTAGAGCCCTGGAAGGCTTGGATAGAGACAAATATGATGATGGTTTTGTGATGTCTGACCATGAAGCGGAATCATTGTTTGATGGTTTGAGGTGGATAGCCTCTGGAAGCCTTGGATGGTTTTGGATTTTGTTTATGAGATCCCATATTCATGCTTGGAATATGGCATGAGGGTGAATGGATGAAGAGAGATCTGGCTCAACCATTCTACAGTTGGGTGGAACATGGAAGTCCCATCTCGGGTTTGGATTTTGCATCATCAATATGAGGTTATTTTTCCTTGTATTTCTATGAGTATTATATCAGTTTATATATGGGTTATATGGTTGTGATTTCCTTGGTATTTATGTTGTTATTATGTTGGTTATGTATGTGTTTTATGAAAATAGCTATGTATGGCTCTCATCATGTTTTTACTTGTAAATGAATGAAAAATGTATCTATGACCTAATGGATGAAATGGAAGTTAATGTGTTGAGGAATTAATGCCTCTTAGCAATTCTCATCTAAGTATGAGACCCCTATGCTCAGATATATTATATTACATATTCGTGATATGTTTGAAGAAATGCCTATCATGGCTAGTATGGGTCCTGTGTTGGAAATAATACTGAGAGGGGGGGGTGAATCAGTATTATCACATCAATAAAACTTTTTCATTTCCATATTCAGATTCATATATGCTACTTTCACAACTTCTTATGATTCAGTTAGTTGATCCTTAATGAGTGCATAGAACATTATCAACCATATCAAGAATAAACAGGTGCAGTAAAATAGAATAGATCATCACACATAAGCCACACACATGAACACCATGATATAAGGTGGAAACCCAATGTGGGAGAAAACCACCTACTGCAAGTCATCTCAATCTTCTTCTTAATAAGAAAATTCTTTTACAATATTTATGTACTAGTGCAGTCTTATACCAGTACGCAGGCTTCTACCTACAGAGAGCTACAACCCCCATAGTTCTTGTACTAGCCGATCCATTTACTAGTACGCAGGCTGCTACCTGCTACAATGCTCCAAAGTTTTCAACTACTACTGGAAGGGAGCTACCACCCCCTTAGCTCTTGTACTAGCTAAGATACTAGTACGTAGGCGCCGGCCTACAATCTTCTCTCCTCCGGGTACCACGTTTCATACATTTTCAGACTGGATACACCTGAAGCACAACACATAATCTGAAAGGCCACGTTTCATCCAATTTTCATACTGGACCCATAAATATCATTGAAGCACATAATCAATCAATCTTCTGAATCACCCAAGCACCAGATCAATATATATACAAGGATATTATGAGAGTTATCAACCAGACCTAGTCCATCAATCACATGAAGATAAGTCATTGAGAACTTGATCCATTCAATCATCAATACTGAAGCTAAACATAATCATGTCATTATCAGAACTCAATACCAGTAACCAAACATCAATTATGCACCCAGAACCCTGCAGAATAGTCAAAGGCAGTTAAAAAAAATCTTAAGCAGGGTCCGCAACTTCACCAAAAGCCACCTGCGAACATCCGCGCCTATGCTTCTTTCTGATATGCGGGTATCCGCACCTGCACAGTCTTATTCTCTGCGGGTATACGTAACTGCACAGTCTATTGCTCTGCGAGTATCTGCACCTACGTAGTCTTCTGCACTACGGGTATCCGCACCTGCACAGTCTTCTGCTCTGCGTGTATCCACAACTGCGCAGTGTTCTGTCCTGCGGGTATCCGCACCTGCGCACTCTTCTGCTCTGCAGGTATCCGCACCTGTACCGTGTCGCTCCTGCGGACCTGTGGGTATAGGTGATTTTTCAGACTTGAAGCATACCCCAGACTATCAGATCTACAGATCTGATCTTGCGCCAAGGAGATCTCGACCCATCAGTAGATTTGCCTTATAAAGCTCAGGTTTCTCCTTGATTTAGATCTAAACATCACTCACCATCCAAAATTTTAGATCTTGTTCTCATTAAGATATTCAACCCATAAGCATACTCTAGCCAAATGATCTCCTTCCTCTTTTATAGCCTTAGGCCTTTCACAATACCACGGTCCAAAACCATAATAACACAATACCACGGACTCGACAACCATAAGTTTCCCACACATGCGCTTTTCTCTGCATGAAAGTGTGTGAACTTTTAGGACCGCACCTTTTGTTCTGTTAACCTACGAACATGTCCGCACCTTCTGAACAGAGTACCTACGAACCCAGCCTATGACCGCACCTATTGCACGGCGCAACTGCGAACTTCTTATTTTCTTCATTCTTTGTGGGCTGATCATCAATCTCTGCTATTGACCTGTTGTACTGTGATCTATCACCTGTATGAGTTGCCATCAAGGACAACACTTTAGCCATAATGCCAACATCCTGTCAAGGTATTATTCAAGTAATTGCATTTGTACTGTCATTTCCTTGTTATCTTACTATTCCAAAGGTTTCATTCAATTTTGGGTGGTGACTTGGGCTCTGGGCCTGAAAAAAGTGGCTCAAATCCCGGGGACGTTGGCGCAACACTGACCAAAATAGTCCCTGGACGTTGGCATGCCTATAGAATGGGAGCATCCAGAGCCTCCTAGATGCTGGCAAGCCTATAACATGGAAGAGTTTGGGGTTCAAGTGGTCCAAAATCTAAGTGGGACCCAAGGGCTAGTTGGAAGAAAGGTTGGGATGGTTCTTGAGGGTCCTAATGTTGATGTTGAAAATATGTATGGTGTGTTTCTATCAGTTCCACTTCCTTAACGTGACTTAGGAGGCTAGATCATATCATAGTTGCCTCTCGTCGCATGTTTAACTTGGTTGGGTGGTTACTTGGGTAGATGTGGGAAGAGGGTATTGCAATGTTAATGTTGAAGAATATGACTTGGTAAGCCTAGCCCTTGTAGGCCTTCCTAAGGGCTGGCATAGTTACCAATATTTGTTTAAAGGGAGGGAGAATCTATTGAATTAGGAACGCTTATGGTCTGATTTGGTACAAGAGGAAATAAGGTGGAATACTAGAGATGGGACTTCATCCAAGGGTATGGATGAAGAAAAAATTGCATTGGTTGGAAAGGGAAAGAATGGAAAAGGGAAGAAATCTCAAACCAAACCAGAATCTAGCCAAGGGGCAAAAAGAAAGATTTTTCCATAATTAAATGCTTCAATTGTCATGAATTCGGGCACTATGCCACAAAGTGTCCACACAAAAAGTAAATCAAGAAGAACTTAGGAGGAGAAGTAGGTGAAGCCTTTGTTTCATAGTTTGAGCTTGACTTCACCCTTATCACATGCATGGTCAACACAGTGATGAGGAGCATGTGGTAGCTGGACTCAGGTGCATCGTTCCATATGGTAGGGTGTAGATATTTTTTCAATGACCTCAAGGAGAAAGATCTATGAAATCCACATAAATCTAGTGGACGATGGAAGGTATAGCACGAATAGGATTGGTACAACCACCTTTCAAAGGGAGCCAAGCTCCCCTATGAGACTCAAGGATGTCATGCTTGTTCTAGGCCTAAAGAAAAATATCATCTCTATTTCAGTTTTGGAAGATCGTGGTTATGATGTGATCTTCAACAAAGGGAAAGCATTCTTGAGACACATAGCCACAGGACAGGTGAATCAGATCGGGGTTTGTGTGAAGAACCTATATAAGCTAGGATGTGGAAGATTGTGCTGCATTAAGCACTAAGGTGGAGAAAGTGCATAGTCATGATGTTAGTGATATTTGGAATACAAGACTTGGCCATTTGAATCATGTTTCCTTAAAGATTATGCAACAAATAAATAGTGGCCACCTCAAAGGAGCACTTGAGAAACAAGATGTATGCAAAGGGTGTACCTTAGGGAAGTATGAAAAATCCACATTCCATGATTGGGACAACAAAGAACATGTAGACTTAGAAAGGATCTAGTGTGATGTCTGTGGACCTTTCTCGACAACCTCCACTACCAGACACAAATATTTTTTCATTTTTATTGATGACTTCTCAAGGAAGTGTTGGATCTTCTTCATGTGGAATAAAGTTGAGACATTCTCCAAGTTCGTAGAATTCAAGGCACTAGTTAAGAAAGAAATCAACAAGAAGGTGAAGGATCTTAAGAGCAATAATAGAGGTGATTTTGTTTTGAATGAATTCAAGGATTTTTGTGTGAAATAAGGCTTTCGAAGAGAGCTGGTAGCACCAAACAACCCACAACAAAATGGGGTGTATTTGTGGTTTGAGGCATGTAACACAACTATCTACTTGCAGAACCAGAGTCCTGATCGGATTCTTGGTATGATTACACTAGAATAATCCTTCTCAGGGAGAAATCTAGATATGTCACACTTTAGGATTTTTGGAGCCTATGTTTACTACCATGTCTCCAAAGAATCAAGGAACAAGCTAAATTCAATTGCAGAGTTAGGGGTATTTGTTGATTACATAAAAACTCCTCACAACTACTATGTGTACTTACCTTACCTCATAATGACAGTTGTGTGAAGGGATGTAAATTTTGATGAGGAGAAAGCGATGCGATGCTCTCTTGTGAGGGAGCTTCAAATCCCATCAAAAGAGGAGCTTTTAGATCCAAAAGAGGAGCCTTAGGAAGTTTTGGAGCAACCAAAAATTGAGGAGAAAAGAATGGAGATATCCACTCAAGTAGACCCATCCAAAGAAGGGAGATAAATAACCAGGGAAGCTGATATACTTGTACAGGATGTGGGGGAGAATATGGGATCTCCTTCAAATTTGCACAGGAAAGGGAGGTCACCTGATAGGTATATTAGATACATGACTCTAATGAATGAGCTTGTAGAGACTAAGCCCCCTCTTTCGAGGAAGAAATAGAGAAACCTGTATGGGTTGTGCAATGGTGGGGGAATACGAATCCATTGTAAAAAACAGTGTTTGGGAAGTGGTACCAAGACCTGTAGATAAATTAGTTGTGGGTTCGAGATGGATCTTCAAAGTTAAGCATGAAACATACAGAAGCATAGAGAATTATAAGGTCAGATTTGTGGCCAAAGGATTCTCTCAAGTTGAGGGAATCGACTATGAGGACACATTATCCTGTAGCAAGGTACTCATCCATTAGATCAATTCTTGAACTGGCTTCACAGATGGGGTGGAAGATCCACCAAATAGATGTAAAAATAACATTTCTCAATGGGGTTATTGAGGAGGAGGTGTACATCAAGAAACCATAAATTTTTGAGACATTTGATCAGGAGTCTCATGTGTGTATTCTCAAGCAAGCATTGTATGGTCTCAAACATGCACCTCATGCTCGGTACACAAGGATCGACAGTTATCTCACTGGTTTGGGCTTTAGGAAAATTGAAGTAGATGTGAACCTATATCATATTTTGGTAGAATGTAAATTGCTTATTATTGTCTTATATGTAGATGATTTTATTTTACTTGGTGGTGATCAGTTGATAAGATCTTGCAAGGAGGAACTTGCAAGGAATTTGAAATGAAGGAAATGGGTCTCATGCACTACTTCCTCGAGTTGGAAGGATGGAAAGACAATGGGGAACTATTTGTGTCTCAAGGAAAGTATGAAAATGATATGCTATAGAGATTTTGCATTGAGAGTTGTAAACCCATGGAGACACCTCTAGTGACCGACTAGAGGAAGGAGGATGCCACTTCAGGTCAAGAAGTGGATGCTACCATTTATCAACAGCTAGTGGGTTCACTAATGTATCTTGTGAACACATGACCAGATATGTGCTATGCAGTCAACCAACTGAGCTAAGATATGGTTAAGCCGACCAAACTATTTTGGAAGGCAGCTAAGCATTTTTTTATTATACCTCAGAGGAACTATCCAGTTTGGACTATGGTACAGATGAACATAGGGAGTGAATTTGAGTGGCTTTAAGGATGCAAATTGGGCAGGGAGTCCATTAGACTGGAAGAGTACATCAGGTGGAATTTTCAATGTTAGGTCCGCAATAGTTTCCTAGTACAGAAGGAAGTAAATATCTATGATGC
Organism: Pinus tabuliformis; assembly: GCA_031772625.1. Classification (NCBI taxonomy): domain Eukaryota; kingdom Viridiplantae; phylum Streptophyta; class Pinopsida; order Pinales; family Pinaceae; genus Pinus; species Pinus tabuliformis. The sequence goes on from CM062819.1 coordinate 1,557,981,764, forward strand.
TCAGCTCGGCAGAAGCAGAATACATGGCTGCAAGTCAAGCAACATGTGAGGCGACTGGATGAGAAAGATACTTTTGGGATTGTTTGGTTAGATGATAGATCCAACTATGATCTATTGTGATAATCATAGTTGCATCAAGGTCTCTAATAATCCTATATTTCACGATCGATCCAAGCATATAGATATCTGGTATTACCATTTACGGGATTGTGTGTAGAGGTGGATAATGTTGCTACAATACATTCTGACAAAGGAACAAGATTCTAACATTTTGACAAAGGATTTGTCAAGAGGGAAGTTTGAGATACACAGGTGCAAGATATGAGTGGTTGATAATCCCTATCTTACTAAGAGGGAGTGTTAAAAAATGCAGTAAGAAAGTCTCAATTTGATTTTGCCTTGGTAAAATTGAGAAAATTCAAATTTCCACATCAGCAGACAACTTGGATGTAGTTAACTTGTGTGACATGGCTTGTGTTGCCCATTTTACTCAGTAAATTCAAGTTAGAGGAGTTGGAGTTCAATTAAGCATGTTTGATTGCTAATTTGTAGCAATCAAGGTCGGTTATTTCAAGTTGTTTTTGGTTAAACTACTTCTAACTGTGGGAGGAACTAGTTGAAGGTCATATGTGTAGTGAGACTTTCTTCTAACTCAGTGATCATCCAGTTAACCTAAGCAATTAGCCCAAAATAGCTAGTGAATGCAAAGGATTTGAGCTCCCCATCTATGGTGGATATTTCGAGGCAATGTAACATCAATTGTAAACTAGTCTTGAGTGTACAGGTGTTGCATGTAGTGAGATGATCAACCTTGGGAATTGTGCAATAATTTTGGAGGAAATTCCTAATTAATAGGGGCTAATTTCCTCAGGAATTTCACAAGGAAATAGGTGCTAAAGAAGAGGTAGAAATTGACTAAGTCTGGGTCATAGCTTCCAAATGAGTAGAGAGATAGGTTATTCACTTGCAGGTTGACCTCATATTGAGATAATAATTGTAATACATCTCTATTCATCATATTAATGCAAGTAGGCATGGGGTTTTTAGCAGATTTCTTTCCCCTAGAAAAATACTATGTGCATGTGTGTTATTTATCATTGCATGTTTGTGATTGATGTTCTAAATTGTGAATTGAATTCCACAAAGTAGTAGAGTATATTTGTGTCTTGTGATTTTGATTAAAACTTCATGAGAAATTGCAAATCTACACCATAATTTCTACAAAGTCTACATGATGATTTTATGATTTAATTTTAAAATTTCATAATCATGTTTATGTATTTTTTCCCTTCCATGGTGTGAAATCAATTGAATGTTAGTGAAATAAAAAAAGATGCATACTAATAGTCAATCTCATTAATATAAGAAGATTACATAAATAATAATTAATAACAACAACAACAACAACAATAATTAAATGTCAATGAAACTTATGGACGACACTATTACAATTCCTTATAAGCATTCCATGAAATAAAAAATGACCCTTCAAAGAAGTGATGTGTATTTGACACTCATATTGATGCAAGAACTTTTCCAATTCAAGCACACATAGAAATTTCTAATGTGAAATTTGTTTTTTCTAATGCAAGGTCAATAAAAATTACTATGCCCTTAAGTGCATCATGAAACTACAAGTTAAAAAGAAAAAGAAAAATAAAATCCAACCCTACTCTAATGTATTGTAATAGTGTTTATACACAAAGCACCCTATGATGACATGAAAGACTCCTATATAGTTGATTCCAAGAACTAACATTCTTCTTATAACAAATTGACCTACTTGTGCCTAGTATATTATTTAAAATTTCTTAAACTTAGTCTTACAAGACCCACCTTCATTAATTGAATGGGTGTAAGACCCTTAATTTTCCTTATTAGTCCCTCTTTAATGATGTATAATCAACATTAAACACTTCTAAAACATTTTGAAAGTTTCTAACCATTATTTAATCACATTTCGAGATTTTCCTTGTTTTTTGGCCTAAATTTGTGTATGTTGTATAATTTACTTTTTGAGTTGATTTTTATCCATTCTTTTTAGATTTTCACTATTCAATCCAACCTTTTTCTTTTATATATTTTATTTTCCTCTCACCCATAATAATCTATCACCTGATCAACCCTATCCGCCAGTTATATAGGCAAAATTAGCACTTGAGTATAGAAAACTACAAAATAACGAGTTGTTTTCAACAAAAACCAATAAAATACCATTTTTCCCCAAGGACCATAGTGTGTGTAACCCCAAAATTGGTGGTAAACAAAATCCCATGTCTTCTTAATCAATGATCAACTTATTTTCCTATCTTAATGTTTATTCGATTATAACTAAACATCTTACCTTTGAATAATGGGGTAAAAACATAAATTTGAGCTAGTATTTGAGACAACATCTTATTCAAAGATATATTAGGAGGTTCTAAATAGTTATGGGAAGATTCATAACAAATTTGGGAAGCACTACTACAATCTATATACTATTTAGACTTTTTATGAAAAATAGAAAAAATAGTAACCCAAATTCATCATTTTCCCTATTTGGATCCATTTAACTTATGGTTCTATATCTCTTAGGTTTATCTTTTATCACTTAACTTTCTTGTGGATCTTGGGTTTCTATCTCTTCCTCTCCTTCCCCCACTCCACAATCTTTGGTTAAGAATTTTTCTCAATATTCCATTGGAGAATCACAATGACTTGCAAGGTAGGAGACACATCTTTCCTTTGAGGGCATCAGAACTTTCTTCATCCTATAACTTAATGATTTATGGTGTCTTTAGTTTTCTAGATAATATATTATATTTTAATATTATGATATCAATAACTTGGGGAGAAAGGAAAACCCTAATGCTTGGCAACATCACCTCACTTTATTTTGCTTAATTTGTTGTTTTTTCTTTACACTCTCTTTATCGTCTGTAATTATGATATTTAAGGGTTTCACCACCAACCTAAGAGAATTAATTCACCATTAAAAGAAAAATAAATCTTTTTGTTGTAATTCATAAGACCAAAAATTTCTTAAATAAACTTGTGTGTTAATTTCTTTTATAAATGAAAATTTTGCTTTCAAATCCATTCCTGGTCCATTTTATAATATTTCAATTTAATTAAAATTAAAAAAATATATATCTAATTTCTTCTTTATCATTTTTAATATTTCTTAATTTACTCAAATTTAATTACTTTCATTTTAACACTAAACAAGATAAAACTTTCTTAACCAACCATTAGCTCACATAACTCAAAATAGTCGCACTTTAATTTGTTACATTCTTAATTTTCCAAATAAAACCCACCTTCATTTTATAATATTTATAATATTCTCGAGAGTTATAATTTGCTTTGCTATTTTCTTAATTTTCCAACTAAAAATATTCACATTCTACTTTTAATTTAATTAAAATAAATGTCTCGTTTCTTTTTCAATCACTTTTCCTTTTTCTTAATTTAATTAAGATTAGATTACGCTCCTTTCTTAAGCAACCCTTAGCTCACATAACTAAGAGAGTCATAAGATTACATTGTTCTTTTCTTAATTTAAAAGAAAAACCAGATGGTCACTCTCTCAAGAGTATTCTTTTTAACTTTGTCATTTTCCGAGAATAATGTCGGTTCTCTCGTCTAGTTATCGACACAAGATCTTTGCCAATGGATTTGATGAGAATTCCATGTCATGTCTAACCTTTTTATTGGTAAGATTGAAAAGCTTCTCTATATTATATAAACTTGTTAAAACACTTAAAATTCCTATTCTAAATTAGATTTGTATTTATACATGGAACATTAGAAATCAAAGTCTCGGAAAACTTCTCTTTATATAATGAACTTGGAAAAACACTTCAAACTCCTATGCTAGAGTTATGTTTGTACTTACATGGATCATTAAAGGTGTGATCGTATGATCTCTTCTTTTAAGAAGACTTACTTTTTACTGATGGTTTTGTTTTGTTTTTTTTGTTTTTAATTTTAATTTTAATTTTTTTTTATTATTTTTTAAATGTTTTAAATTAAATTGGTTTTAATAATACATTTTACATTTGAAAATTCAATATTTATTGATAATTTTTTATGTATTGAAATAAATAAAGGAAAAAATGAATTAATTTTAATTTCGAAAATCAATTTTTTTTTTGTCTTTAGCAGAACTAAGAAGAAAATGGACATTGCAAAGATAAGAACTAATTCTCATGGTTTATTTCGGGTTGGTCTATTCCCAAAACATCTTGCAACTAAAGAGTTTGTCACCTTTAAGATACTAAAAGGGTTGAAGATGAAAAGCACTTTCCCTAACATCTTGCAACTAATGAGTTTGTCACCTTTAAGATACTAAAAGGGTTGAAGATGAAAAGCATTTTCCCTTGTATTGCCCATGGCTTACTCACACCATTCTAATTTTCATAATTCATCGTCAAAATTTTATCTTTCAATTTGCACGTTGTGTTGAATTTATAGAGATTTTTACCTAATAATTATTTAATTTATATTTATAGTCTAACTAATAGATTAATTAGTTTTTTTGGTAAACTAAATAATTTACTTTTATGATTTTTGAAAATCTCCACCAAATTTTGGAGAAAATTGTTTAGAAGAAGTATTTGGAAAAGGGTCATTAGACCTTAATTAAAATACTTCAGTTTACACCTTAATTTTACATAGCTTTATATATAGATATAAAGTAACTAATGTTAAACAATTAATTTACCTTCTAATATGATTAGGAAATGTAATTTCTTCACTACTTTAATAATATGGAGATGAGTAGATTGATTTACTTTTTACTGTTTCTTCCGTACTTAATATGGAGATGACAAGAACTAATATTATTGATATTGCATGATGTGTAATTTATTCTATATTTAGTTTACATGTGATATTTAAAACAAAAAATATTAATAATAAAAAAATATTTCATAAAACATTTAAATGTCCATATTAAATAGCATATTTTATATCTACTTTATATAGAGAAATATAAAGTAATTTAAAAAAAAAAAAAACAAACAAACACTTACAATAACTAGGAAGATGTGTAATTTATTTTATTTTTAATATAGAGTTGATAAGATTTTTAAAATATCAATAACAATTAAAAGTTTAACCTAGGTTATAAATGAAATATTTCAATGTCCATGTTGACTAAAAGATTTTAACATTAAACATATATAGAGAGAAAGATTGAGAGAATTATTATTTTATTAATAGCTACTTTCTAGTTAATATGGATTTGATATGTAATATTTAGGAAAATAATAAAAATAATTAAATGTAATGTCAGTTACATATATATTAAAATATTTCAATGTCAACTACATATATATTATACTTGCCTAGATCCATATCTTTTTACCCTAAGAGATCTTTGCATCTCAAGAGATTTGATCCCTCTAGGCACTTGGTAGACCAAGAGTTAAGATGGATCTAGGCTGGTTTAGTTTATTAGTTAGGTTACAAACATAACTAACTAATAAACTAAAGTAGCCTAGATCCATCTTAAGTCCGGATCTACCAAACACCCAAAGGTATCAAATCTCTGTATATATAATTTTTTTGTTACTAGTCTAGTTTAAAATTTGGTTACATTTTCAATTACAAAAATTGAATCATTGAAAATATAAATCTGAGTGATTTAGAGGTCTTTCATAGGCTGAATTCATTCATATATTTAAAAGCACAACTTAAATAGTGAAAAATATCATTTCATCAACAATCTTGTAAACAAGATTTTAGTGATAATTATAAGAAAACGCTAAATTTATAACAATATATAACTATTCTACATTTTTCTTTTTCCACTAAAATTCCATGTTATAATTCTTAACAAAATCACAAATTTTGTTATTTAAAATATATTTTTAAATATATAAATAAATTCAACACCTTCAAAAAAAATTTTAAAATATCTAAATTTTAAAATACACAACTCAAATCTTCCATTCTCACAAATTCTTAAATCAACCAAAAAAAAACATATAATGTTTACCGATATTTTAAAATCCAACAATTTATCTCCACCCTATAAAGCATCAAAATAATTTATACCACAACACCCTATTAAACATTTATTTCACTATTATCAATACATTGTTTTGAGCAATGCCCAATGGGCGTGTCAACAAACATATAAATGACTAACTTGAACACTTTACCTAAACCTGTAAAACTGAGCAGTAGTACTGACCAGTAAAATCTACTGGGGCTGTTAAATTCTATTGGGCCTGCTATGTGATTTGTTCACCATAGGTTCCCATCAGTGGACGAACAACGTGCTTTCAGTAGCCATACACTACTGCTGATGGCCTCTGAGTTATGGTACGTGGGTTTTGGAATCAAAATTCTTAGTATGTTCCATTATCAATACTTTACAAGATATAGTTTTGAATATGGTACGCCTTGTACATCTTAAGTTTTTGCAGAACTTGGGCATCTTTCATTCTGCAGCAAATGTTCTCACCGCCATTGTTAAACTTTCTCAAAGTTAATTACCACTTTTATTTAATCAGTGATTTGAGTAATGGTTTGCCTGGTTATAAGATGAAGCAAAACTTTTAAAAACAAAATTTTTATGACAAATTCTCAACATTCAAATCAGAACATGATTTCACAGGAAAATTTAACATTCCATTGATTCTGAGAATTTTCCAAAACTGAGAAGAATTTCCCAAAACTGAGTTTGGCAGATTATTAACTTAATCCATTTGATATCCCTTATTACCTTTATTTTACATCAATCTGATACACGAACAAATCACAATGCCTTGACTGAACAGAACTCAGTAATTATATATCTATATAATTATCCATCAATAAATCATATTTCCTGGGAATGACAAGAACATTTAATTTTTCAGATCAGAATGGCACGAGAAAACTAGAATTAGATTTAACTGAGCTCCCTAATTCTGCTTAATGATTTGAAGCATATGCAGAGATCTGACTGCATGTGGCAGAACCTGAACCTTGGAAGTGTGACTTGCAGGCTAGGGCTGATTGCTAAATCTATCAATACATGCTACAGTTAGCAGGGGCAAACCCAATCCGAGAGTTTTCCAGATCATATTCTATCCAGAGGTTTTGCTGGTGATAATTTCCAATGATACTCGCTTCAATGGGGACCAGATCTGAGTTCCCAAATGTGAAGCAGTAAACAGCCTGTGTCGCATTATCACTGCCACTAATATTCTCCTCTGGTATTCGATAAAGCAGCTGGTTACCTTCCACCTTAACTTCTACAGAATCAAGCACCAGAGTCACGGGAGGAAGCAGAGGAAACGCTGCCATTTGAGGGAGGCTGTAACACAAGTCCAGCACACCCTGAAACCTGAAATCCCCATTCTTGATGACAGGCACACGGCCTTGAGTCTGAAGCATGAATTCCTCTTTCAATGCCTTGTAAACAGGGCCCATGAGAAATGTAAACTGTGTACCAGAGTCCATCATGGTCTGCCCAGCTCCTGTGTTATCCGGCATGAATACAGACTGTGGCAATGGAAGAAGCTTGGCCCCAACCTTAATACCTTTAAGGCTAACGCTATAGGCGACCTTATTGAAATCTGGAAGTGACTGAGAAAGATTTACCAGAGGCGTATACTGCATTGAACTATTGGAATACAGAGATTGATCTCCAAAGATCAAGACACCTGAAGACGACGAGAAGTTCACAGAATCTGAAATACAGTAAGAGAATTTCTTGGGGTAATTGCTTCCCAATTGCTGTACGAAAGACAGAGCACCTCGATTCAGACCCATTAGACCTGTGGTCAGCTGGGGATCACCAGAATTATTACCGGAAAAACTAGAATTAACGCAACCAAATACCAGACCTTGTATTGTGGGGTTTTTTCCCAGAGTCACATTTTCTTGCCCCATATTTCCTTCGCCACTACTGCCATCGGCATAGTTGCATGTGAAGTGACAGAGTTGTCTTTCATCACAGTAGATTGGGGATGGCAGATCTTTGGTTTCTTCGGTGCATATCAGGGAAGTGCAGGGTATCTCTGTGTAGGAAGTAGACACAAAGGGATTAAAGATGGAAGGCTGGGTGCCCACAGAGCATCCATTGCAGGACTTGCATTGAACCCATGAAAGCTCGCTGCCTGTATCGATCTCCATTAGTACTTCCTGAGGCGGGGTTCCAAGCATTATAGGAACTGCAAGAGATACATTGTAGTGAAAATAAAGCTGTGCTGTGGACAGAGAAACAGAGGATGCACTGTAATTTGATCTCCTTCGTATTGCATTTGCAGCAAGAGAATTCAACAGTGTTGATGGAGATGCTGAGACTGGTCTGGAGAAGAGGGGTAGAGCTACTGACGCTGAATTCCTTCTTGCAGGCACAGATTTAGTGGGCTGGAGGCTGCTTGTTACGGCGAGGATGAGACACACAGGGAAATAGTGCAGCAGTAAAATCGCGTGGAATTTGAAGACATAAAAAATTGAGAATGCCATGGGTACACGACTGGAAGAACCGACCACTCATTCCCATCTGCGTGGAAGCCTAATATGCCTTTTTTGAGATTCATTGTTAAATTTCTACACTGGCCCATCTATGCTTTTGGAATTTGTTCATCAATGCAGTAGTTTCGTAAAGGGTCGGAACTTGACAACAAATACATAATCTGATTCTACGGTGTTTTTTCAGAGATTTTAACGAATTTTATGGTGGATTTATGGATTCATTAATTTTTATTTTTATTTTTATTTTTATAAAAATTGATAAATGACCAGTAAAATAATATACCAAAAAAAAGAAGACCAACATAATTACTAAAGGGCGCCCAAGATCATGTCAAAGTAGGCATTTTCAAATACATAAAAATATTCTAGGGTCTCTGAAACAAGGTTTTTGAGTGTCGGTTTTCTTCACTTGAAGATGGTTGGTTCCCTCAAGCCCTCGGATTGTATGGCTAGGCTTACAAGAGAGGACCTAGTGGTCTCCTCCCATGCTTTTCGATTTCATAAGGAGTTTGAAGAGAAGTAGGGTTTTTTATTCATAATCTCAGAGGGGGTTAGTTTTATGAGGCCATTTCTCGAGAACCCATGGTTCCAAAAGAAATAATGTTGTTTCCTGATTTGAATGTCAAGGTGGGTTAATTTGCTCATTTTGACATTCAAGAATCTGGAGTGGGAGGAGAAGGGACAATGCCGAGCTATGCGAGGGAAGGAAAAAAAGAAACGCACCCAAAAATCCCGCAAGGCTCTCTCTGCCATGAAGGAGTTAACCCTTGGGTTGGACATTAACATTGAGAAAGTCAAATCCTTGTCCTAACGAGCTCTAATGGGAAAGTTTAGTTATATCTATTTGACCCATGAGTAGATTTTATTCTGGGTGAAGGAGACCTAGAAACTCTTGGTGGGCTACACTTTGGTAGTGAGCATCCTAGTGAAAAAATGGATTCACTTCCACTTCTTGTCAGAGTTTGACCTAGAACTGATCCTCAGCAAACCCTGTGTCTTAGGCAAAGGAACTGTGTGGCTCCAGTGATGGCATCCAACATTTTGACTAAGATCAGATCAACAAATCCGTCAAAATTTGTGGGTCATGTTGTCGGGTTTCCCCCTGGAGCTTTGGTCTAAAGAGGTACTTATCAATATCACAAATTCTCTTGGTAGGTTGTGTTTCTCGACGAGGCTTCCTTGATTGTGGTTGAAAAGAGGATGGCCTAGGTTCTAGTGAAGATGGATGTCTATGAGGGGCTTCCATGATGCTTAAAATTATGTGGGGTGAGAAAGTCATACTCCAACCCCTAGATTTTTGAAAAACCCCCTTCAAATGTTTGAACTATAGAAGAGTGGGGCATATGGTTCACAACTGTGCAACTCCTTGTCAACAACTCTAGACACAAAATCACTTCCAGGATATGAATAAGTCGGGAACCTGTAATTTTGGGGGGGCTCGTATTACTCTGCCATATTTTCAAAATCCCTCCTCTCCTACCCAGTGAGTCTTTATCTCTTGATGGTCAGAATCTGTATCAACTGTAGCCTTGAAAGGGGGTGATATCATGGAAAAAAGGCTCAAGAAGAAGTCTTCTTTTAGAGTTCTGTTTTTGCGCTCCTATCTCATGTTTTTGTATCATTTGTGGCCTTGAAAGGGGATGATAACGTTTCCGTTGGGTTCCAGAAGTTGATTTTCTACTGTATTGGCCAAGGATAGAGCCTCGGATGGAAAAAAAAGGCTTAAGAAGAAGACATTTGTTAGAGTTTTGTTTATGTGCTCCTTTCTTGGGATTCTATTGTAAAGGACTTCATCAAAGACTTAGAGGTTGGTAGTACAAGCCTAGAACTCCTTGACTCGTCCAACTTAAGCATAGTTGTTTGAACCCTTCTTTGGAGGCGAATAAACTATTAGTAAGTCTCTCTTCTTCTAGCCACCTCATTCAGTATTTGTTGTATGAAGATTCTTTACTAATTAATCAAATAGAAAAAAATACCCTTTTCTCTTTAGCTGTAAACTCAAATGGTTCTATCAATACTTCTAGCCTTCCTAATTCTATTTTGGTAGTTGAACCTTGTTGTAAGATACCTTTAGACTGGAGGGTAATTAAAAATCTTAGACCCTGCCAAAACCCTGTCCTGAGGATGAATGGTTGCCCTATGTCTTCCCTTTTCAAGACCAACCTGGACATTCCCCTTTTGATAAATGGGTTCAAAATGTTATTCCAAGCCCTCTTCTTCCTTGTCATTTGGGACTACCCTGCCCTCTATATCCCAGATTGATTGCTCTACAATTTCTAAAGATTATGTAATACATTCTTTTGTACCTTCCTTCAAGATTGTCCTTAACATGACTCTCATTCCTTCTTTCTCTGTGCCATGTCCAATTGATCAATAATCTTTGGAACTTCTCTCCCCATTCCAAAAGGCCATCCATGGATGGTTAAGCATAACTCCTCTTTCTGACAAGGAAAATTTTTTTAAGGCCCTTAGAGCATAGATTCCCTCTAAGGTTTTTTCAAAATGATTATCATGTCCTTGAACATAAGGGGGGATGGGGGAGCCTCTTAATTCAATTCCCTCAAGAGATTGGTGCAAAACCATAGACCCTCCATTATCTTGCTGCAAGAAACTATGGTATTGGGGGAGAAGGCTAGGGAGGCCTTTCGACATATGTGCCCGGGTTGGTTTTCATGTTCTATGGACTCCACTGGTCTGTCGAGAGGTCTCCTCTCCCTTTGGGATCCAAAATATGCATTCTTTCATACCTTCTCCTCTTATATCGATATTATCTTGGAAGGATTTGTAAGAGGCCTTCCCCTGATGATCAAGTTGGTAAACTGCTATGGGCTCTATGGAGAGAGGCATGAGTTTTGGGATAAAGTCCAATCTCATGGACTTCTTTCAGACATATCCCCCTTTCTAGCAGGAGATCTATATTTCATTATCTCACCAAGGGAATCTTGGGGGTCTCGAGCTTGTTCAAATCCTTTGGCATAATATTTTTCAGAGATGATGCAATATCATAATCTTTGTGATATTGCTCCTTTTCCTTTAGCTCCTACTTGGAGGAATGGTAGGACTAATGAGGATGGTATTTCCAAGTGTATTGATTTCTTTTTTATGGTTGGCTAGTTGTTGGATAATGTGGGGAGATATCGATCATGGATAATTCAAGATACAATATCAGATCATCTTCCAATCCTTCTTGAATTGTATTTTAAGGATCACAGAAATAAATACCCCTTTGAATTTAGTCACTCATGTATGGAAGTGAATTGTTTTAGATCTCTGGTGTTGGGTTCCTGGAAAAATAACTCTATTTTAAAATATTCCTCCGCTATGGGCTTCCTTGTTAGAAAACTTTTGAAGCTCAAGAAGGCAACTGTGGAATGGGAAAAGAAAAGGAAAGTTGAGCAAAATGAAGAATTGTTGGCCCTAGAAAATGAATATGATCACATTTCACGGGCTTTTACTAGCTCTTATTTTCAACAGAATTAGCCCATAGGATGTGTTCCTTGGAAGCCAGAAAGTCGCATATTTTAAAATTAGAAAAAGATTCGTGGAAGCTTAAAAGCAGGGCGACTTGGATTAAGATGGGGGATGGAAATGTAAAATTCTTTCATAATTTCTCAAATCACAAAAGGAATATTAACACTATTTGGGAGTTGAAGGTAAAAGATGGTAAGATCGTCACAAGTAAACATGATTTAAAAATTGTTGTTGTTAAATATTTTTCCTATTTTTTTAGAGATTAAGGAAAAAACAATATTGAAGTAGCATTATCCGGATTCTCCACAGTGTTATGCTTCTTATGTCGACGTTTCGAACCCCTCCATCCTCAGGACCAAATTTGATAAAATATGAATGACAATTATTTTTGAGAGAAGAATCTTTCGACCAGAGTATAAATACAAAACCTAATTTTTTTTTATATATAAGCCGACCTATAAATTTTTATTTTTATTATTATTATTTTTATTATTTATTTATTTATTTTATTTTTAACTTTAATTACTTTTGTTTATTAATTATTATAATTTTAATTATTTTAGTTATTAATTTTTTAATTAATTGTTAATTTAATCATTAATCCTTTATAACTAATTAAATTAATGAGACAAGTTTATATAATCTATTTGATTCCATTAATTATAGTTTTATTGTTTTAATTAATTCTATTATTTCATTATTATTTTTAAACTTAATAATCTTGAGAAGTAAATGATCTAATTATTTTAATTAATTTTATTAATATAATTAATTAATAAATTAATTTTATTATATTGATTAATTAATTAAATTAATTTATTAATTAATTATATTAATAAAATTAATTAAAATAATTAGATCATTTACTTCTCAAGATTATTAAGTTTAAAAATAATAATGAAATAATAGAATTAATTAAAACAATAAAACTATAATTAATGGAATCAAATAGATTATATAAACTTGTCTCATTAATTTAATTAGTTATAAAGGATTAATGATTAAATTAACAATTAATTAAAAAAAAAAAAAATAATAAATAAATAAATAAATAAATAACTAAAATAATTAAAATTATAATAATTAATAAACAAAAGTAATTAAAGTTAAAAATAAAATAAAATAAATAAATAATAATAATAATAATTAAAATAAAAATTCATAGGTCGGCTTATATATAAAAAAAAAATTAGGTTTTGTATTTATACTCTGGTCGGAAGATTCTTCTCTCAAAAATAACTGTCATTCATATTTTATCAAATTTGGTCTTGAGGATGGACCCCCTTTGGGGTTCAAAACATCGACATAAGAAGCATAATACTATGGAGAATCCGGATAATGCTACTTCAAAAAACTACCACATAAGCCTAAAGTCTAACAAAAAAAAAAAAACAATATTATCCCTCAACTTCAGCTCATCTAAAACTACCCGATATTCTTCAATCCCGAAGCTTCGGAAATGATTGGTAGCCTTGTCTCCCTTGATTAAATAAAACGAGTTATGAAGCTTTTCTCAAAAGAAAAAGGTCCAGGTCCTGATGGTTGGATTGTTAAACTCTTTCTATCCTTCTTTGATTTCAGCGGGACCGATCTTTACAAAGCGGTGGATGAATCAATGATCCATAATGAAGGAATGAAATGAAATACAAATTTAAACATAAACATGGAGGTGTTGAAAATTGTTTACATGCAGAATGAAAATAAACTAGCTCGAGCGATGGTAGCTTATCTCTAAGAAGATATGTGATGACTACATCCTTCTGAACTGTGTTACAATGATGTTCAAAGGCCTTTTTATTGTGAAGAAACATTGAGAAACCCTAAACATATGACAACCTAACTCTAGGAGATGAAGCAAAAAAAGGTATGGACCCCGATGGGATTAGTTGGAACATCAACTTCCTGGGGTCATAACTGTGACATAAGATCTTCGTTTGGCGCACACGATAACCCGTTAGAAAGGTATATCTAAGAACAACAACTTTTGACTGCAAATGTATGTGATTCAAAGTCTCATGTTTTTCCTTTTCCCCAAAAAATGTCATTTAAGGCCTCAAACAACTTCGAAAGTTCAGGACCCGAAGACTGCCAAAAATAAAAAAACCGTCGAAATAGGAAACTATGCTGAAAAACAGGAAACTGATAAAACACAGTATTGGGGGTCCAACTGGAATAGGTGGGTGGCCACCAATATCCACATGGGTCAATCAAGAAGGACTGGGAGAGTCTCAAAAGACATAAATGTAACCTTTTTAGCTATGATTCCTAAAATCTCTAAACCAATGTCCTTATATGACTTCAAATTGATTTCTCTGTGTAACTTGGTTTACAAAATCATTTTGAAAGTGCTCTCAAATAGGATAAAGAAAAATTTAGCAGAGAAGATGTCTCTTAATAAATTTGGCTTTCTAGTTGTTAGACAAATTCATGATGCAATTGGCATTTCTCAAAACGTTCTTCATTCCATAAATTAAAAAACCTAGAAGCTTTGGTCCTTAAGATGGATCTCAATAAGGCCTTTGACAAAGTGAACTACATTTTGTTCAGATTAGTCTCACTACAGATTGGCTTGGGTTTAGAGGTCACGAATTGGATCATGGGATGTGTAACCTCAACAAGTTTTCCATATTGATCAATGGATCCCCCACATGCACCTTTTCAAGTTCTAAAGGACTTAGGCAAGGGTGTCCCCTATCTCCCCTCCTGTTTTTTCTAGTGATGGAAGGCTTGAGTCTCCCATTGCAGAGAGAAAATGAAGAAGGAAATATCAAATGAATTAAAATATCATATAATCAATATATTACCCACTTACTCTGTGTGGATGATGTATTGTTGATGGGGGTTGATTCTGCCTCATAATGGAAAGTCTTTCATAGGGTGATTACCTTATTCTATCAAGCCCCCAGAATGGAGATTAGTGCAAATAAATCCTATTTTCTTCAAAATAATGTCAACTCTGAGACCCTCTCTTCCATAAATTCTTGTTTTCCCTTTCAGGAGGATGTTTTGGAAAAAGGTTTTAAGTATTTAGGCTTCTTCCTAAAACCAAATGGATATATAAAAGAAGATTGGATGTGGCTGCTTAGAAATATAGAGAAGAAAATTAGTCTATGGTGTTATAACTGGTTGTCCCTGGGGGGGAGAATGATTCTAGTCAAATTTATTCTGGAAAACATTCTAGTCTTCTGGTCGTCTATATCCAAGATCCCCAAAGCAATTCTAAACAATCTAAAACAAAGGATGTTTAGCTTCCTGTGGACTGGTAAGAAAAGTAAGGAGGAGATTCACCTTTCTATCTAGGGATCTTTGTCCAAGCCAAAAAATATTGGTGGGTGGGGTTTCAAGAACCTGGTTTGGTTTGGTAAAGCCCTTGCTTTTAAAAATATGTGGAGAGGATTGTTTGGTCAAGGGATTTGGAGCCAAGTGATAAAGTAAAAGTATCTTAGAAGGATTCCATTGGTGGAATGGCTCAGAAGAGCTGCAAAAAATACAGTCTATAGGGGATCCATTGTCTGGAAGGCCCTCATGGACTCCTTTCCTTTTATTTAAAATTGGATTACCTAGAAATTTGGAGACGAAAAACAGGTGATTCTTAGCAATGATCCCTTTATTAGTGGAGCCCGTTGTTACAATTTATCTTGGGATTTGATATAATTCTTGAACTCCAAAGGCTATATCTACATTAATAATGTCAGAAGAGTGGAGGCTTCTCTTTTGTCAAATGGTTATTGGTTAAATCCAATAGAATTGGGTTTGGTTGGACCTTTGGCTAATGGACGGAAATCCTTCATTAAGGAGTTATATATCAATGGTGTGAGTTTAGATGACTCAAAGGATCAGCTAGTCTGGAGTCTGGATACCTCTTCTAGTAGGGTGAAAGCAAATCTTTCTTATGAATCCATTTCCCACTTAGCAGTGGTTCAAGAGCTCAACTAGTGGAATAACTCTATCTAGAATTGGAACATCCCCACCAAGCCAAAATGTTTCACCTAGTTAGCCCTACAAAACAAAAATTTAACTTGGTTAAAACTCCGTGTAATAAATTTAATAAAGGAAAAATAAGACCAAGGTCATGGGACACGTATTCCAAGCTGAATGTTGGGAAAAACATCATAGCAGGTGTTCATTTGCTTTATTATGGTTAAGGGGAAATTAGCAAAGGCAATGGAAAAAGGCTTCGAAAAGGCAAGAGGCATTAATTGGCATTTTATTTATGAAAATAAGGGAAAATAGGAGAAAAGGAAGGTGAAAGGTCACAGGTTGCATGTGAGGAGGAAATTGAAGGAAAATAAAGGAAATTGAAGAAAATATAGGCCTCAATAATAAAAGTTCACAGACTTTTGTCAATTCAATATTGGAGTTCTCTCTCTATTATCTCTACTCTCTCATACTCTTGCACACTTTGAGCATTATTGGAGCACTCTAGAATTGGAGAAAGGAAAGAAAAATAAGGACAAGGAAGACAAAGTAAAGCAAATATCAAGTAAGGAAGAGTTGGATCAAGCAGCTACAATGAGATTACTTCCAGGTATCGAGTTGCGTGTAGGATTTCCTTGCTACTTTTGCCATGCATAGTATATGCATGTGTGTATTTGGTTCTCTTATTATAATTGGCATGGGTTTTGCCACATCTGACAATGGTTTTCAACCTTGCCTTTCCATTTTTGGATAGACATGGTGTGATGGGGTTCTTTTACTTGGTTGAGTTGGATTGTCAGATGATTTTAAAATTGAGTGAGGTGGTCTCAAGAAAAAAAATCACAAGGCATGGGAATCCATGGACATGTAAAGGTGGGATTGCAGTAAAGCCTGGTTGTGTATACCCTTTTGGGCCTAGGAATACTTGACCAATTTTGGTGGGATATATGGTAAAGCCTAAGGGTGGAGGTGGATAAATTCCTCACAGTTTAGGTGGAGAGATCGGAGGCATCCATACTTGTTTAGGGCCTAGTGATCCCTGGACCGATAATGGTGGGATTGCGGTAAATCCAGGTAGTGTGTGTTTATTTTTTGGGCCTAGGAATCCTTTACCAGTATACGACAATATATAAGGTAAAGCCTGGTTGTATAGGTGCTTGCTTCAGGCCTAGAAATCCTTAACCGGTTCTAGCGGGACATGAGATAAATCCTGAGAAGCCTGGCTGGTTTTGTTGTAAGTCCCATATTCATGCTTGGAATATGGCACCGGGATGATTTGATGAAAGAAAGATTTGGTTCATCCCAATATATGATTGGGTGGTACAGAGAAGTCCCTAACTTGGTTTCCTTTTTCATATGAATAATAAAAATATTTCCTCTTGAGTTCAATGAGAAAATGTGCTTGTTATTTTGTGATTTTAATGGTTGTTCTATCATTGTGTTGACATTGCTGGACCCGCCAACATTCAAGGGGCCTCCCCGATATGTGGTCCCAATTAGACCTCACAACGTTTAGGACAGGAGCCCCATCTAGAATATAGGCCCGGTTACGAGTTTCTTAAAGATTTTCCTTGGCTCTAACAGTCAGTAAGAGAGAGGAATGAGAATGTGCCTTTGAAAAACAAGTGAGTGTGTCTGGTGAGTGTTTGGTTATAAGTGTGTCGAGGTTCTTCCACTACTAAGGGAGAAAAGAAAGTGAGCCTCTAAGAGAGAGGTAATAGTACCACCCTAGTAGAGACATGCGTAACCAAGAAGGATCCCTCTAACACCTAGCGGAATAGTCCACAGATATGCGATGGTCAACACAACCAATTAACAAGAGAGATTTGTCTAATATCCAACAGAATAGTCCACAAGGATGTGACAACAATAGTAACCATTACAACACATTCTCAATATGGTAAGTACTAAAATAATCGAAACAGCTCAACTACTTTAGCACAGATGAAAGAAAAAATGCATTACAAACATCCAAAAAATAGTCTTACAAATATTCATAATCCATGCATGAAGAACGTGTTGGCCATGAGGCTTCTTATATTAAGTAAAAGTTCCAAGACACATGTATACAATGAACAACACTATCTCCAATAGTAGATCTTTGGAGCCACTCCTTACTCCCCAAAAGAACTAGCTTGTCTCTCTAATGCCTTACAGGAGGAGCCAAGGTGAAAATTCCTTTGCTCATACAATAAGGGTGCATATATAACCAATGAGGTGATTCTTCACCTTCCTTGTGACTCTTTGGCTACCCTCATGACTCTTTGAATTCCTGTGACTTTTCGACTTTACATGACTCTTCATATTCTGAATGTGTCCATTAGACTTCCACTTTATAATAAATTTTGAATAAATTATTATGTAATCCACAATGATGATGTGGCATATGAAAACTCATGACATGGCACTACTAACATGGATTGCTTGATGACATGGAAATGTTAAGCCACTTTTGCTGCTTCTTACGACATTTCTTCTTAAGGATTCTCTTCTATCCACCTCCTTATTTCTTAGAGGTAAGGAGTCTTCAATGATATCAAGTCTTGAGTTGTGGTCACAAACTGGTGTCCCTTTTGTTTTCTCTTAATTGATCAACTTTCATTATCAGCTACACAGGTGACTTTCAACATGTTTCCCTTCTCCATATCCTTGTTCATCATCTTATCATGGTATGATAGAGAAGCTACATATGCAATTCACTCATGACGAGATGACATCAGTCTGATAAAACCCCTAGTCTAAGATGACACATGTTGATCCAATGACTGAGCCAGAACCGAATTGTAGGTTGGGAGAGAGGCTCAGTGAATGCGAAATTGCATATTTCAGGAGATTAGGAGGGAAGCTTGAGCCTCGAGACTGCACAATGCGTAGTCAAGGTTGGAGTGAGAAAGGAAAATACATAGTCTAGGAGGTGAGTGTGATAGGCTGAGGGGACGAGCACTAGTTCAACCCATTGCGTAGTTTCGGGAGGCAAAGGAGGTTGGGTGGCTGTGCAATTGTGCAGCTCAAGAGCTCAAGGTCTAAGATTGAGCTCATAGACTGCACAATGCGTAGTTGAGGCTAGGTTGGAGGGCTGGATTGCACAATTCTAGGGGCCAAGGTCTAGGCTTGAGCACTAGAACTACATAGTGCGTAGTCCTGGGAGGTAGGAACTATGCATTATGTAGTGGAAAGGGACAAGGTTGTAACCTGAGAGTTGGAATTGCATAATGCGTAGTTGGAGAAGGCCGGATGAGGCTAAGTTGCTGGGAAATTTCTAAAAATTGGCTAAATGTGGGGTTAGTGAATTGATGTGATCAATAACATGACTTGACTATGACCACACTTAAACACTTGTTGACACAACAACATAGATCATCCATGACACATAAACCACACATCTCCCTCAATGCGAAAACTTTGTGATGACTTACAACAACTGTGACACCAAAGGCACACTTTGCGATGAACGTGACGACACTTATGCGATATTGCTTAAAACTTTGGAAATGAGTGCGATGGATGTTTACATGGCTAGATCAACTCCTTATTACAAAGATAATCCCTTAAAACTGCTAAAACAAGCTTCTACACATTATGCGACCACCCACATGCAAAAAGACAACATTTTGCCTTTCTTGCAAAAGGGACCAAAAAACTTAAAGAAAACACATGGAATGGACTTCAATGTTTGCGATGAAAACATGCAAGACCAAGGTAGGCTCCAAAATTTGGTGCAGGACAAAATTTGTAGGGTGTTGTAGCAACGACAACACTTTGCTAATCTATTGGTTATAAGCATGGTTTCATGACAGATCCTAGTTATGGATCTAAACATATTTGATTAATATATGAATGGTTAGTGAATTCATGACTTAATAGATGTTATTGCAATTATTTGAGAGGGCATTAGACCTTCTTGGTGATTATTAGATAAGTATCAGTCCCCTATGTTTAAATATGCATTCATGAACTGTAGATTACATGTTCATGATGTGTTTGATGGAATGCCTGTCATGGTTAGGTCAAGTTCTTGTCTAATTTTTTTATGGAAGGATTTGTCATTGTTTCAATTATCATTTTTGAGAGTTTCATTAAGTTCTGAGCAGTGGTATGGAGACTAACCCTAAAAAAGTGCCTCAAATCTCGTGATTGCAGGCATAGAACTAAGTGAAAAAAACTGTAGTCGCTCCCCTGCAGGATTGTGTATGCAACTAGAGGGTTACAGTCAAATTCCAGTAGTGTTGTGCCAACGTCTAGGGGTCTAGGATACAAAAATAGAGGTTTAACTTAGGATCTGGGCACCTAGAAGGGTGGTTTAGCCCTTGGGGGTCTTGTAGCACCTGAGGGAGGTCAGTAAGGTTTTGGTTTTGTCAATTCCACTTACTTAAGGTGACCTAGGAGGTGGAATCATATCATAGTAACTCTTTGTCACATGTTTACCCTGGTAGGTTAGTTAGGTTGGGTAAATGTGGGAGGCGGGTGTTACAGAGTCGTATCAGAGTAGGGTTCAACCCTTGTATTGGATGGGCAGAATGTGTTTGTGCTAGTGGAAAAATGATGAACAGGTTGAGATCCTGGGTTTAGGCACAAGAGCCAACAAAAGTTCTGCCATAGTCTAGTGTAGCACCGAAATTTTCACCCTACTCAGGAAGAATGAGGCATCTCACTCGAGGCACGTCGCGACCTTACTAAGATAAGGGGTTGGAACTAAGAATCATGAGAACTCACATGGAAATAGTAATATTTAGTAAACCCAAGACTAGACAATTGGAGGTACAACCATAACAAATTAAGCATTTAAAAGGAACATGTACTATGTGGATACATTCACAACAAAATTTTTACAAGGGAACGTAAAATCACGCAAGAAGACTCTTATATATCCCTGCAACTTCTTATTTCATTAGGCTCAACAACATTACAAAAATATAGTTAGATCAGAGCCTCATCAATAGAGGAGAGTCTAGAGATACCAAACAAGACAATGCATAACTAGAATAGTACATAATCCAACAAGCTCAATAGGATCTGCGACAACATTCTGATACTTTTCTCCCCTTTTCCATCTCTCTTTTCCTTTGCCCTTTTTAATCTCTTCGCTCTCTTGAACTATTGCTTCTCCCTCGTATGTTTTTCCCTTTCCCTTTTCGGTGACCTCTGCTACTTTGCTGCCTCTGCTTCCTTGGCTATCAATGAACCTTCCATCTCGACTGCAATTGCATGAGCCCTGATTTCTCTAGCCAATCTTCCACAACTACTAGTATTCAACTGTCTTCTTTGTGACTTCCCAATAGTTACTTTTGGTCAAAATATAGTCAATGACGAAACATGACAAGTTAACCCTCAAAATGAAGGACCCAACAGGCCCTAACCACAGTACATTGACTCATCCCCGAGTCAATCATTTTCTGGTGCTGCTAGTGCTTCCTGTTACTGTGGTGCTTCTTCCTGTGTTGCTCCTCCTTCACTAATTCCTCCCAACGAAGGACCCAACTCTAGAATGGACTCAATGGCTTCATTTTTGAACCATGTGAACTCAGCAAGGGCCTCCTACCATGATCCTGTGAGAGTTCTTTCTTGGTCAAGGAACTGCACTATGAGTTCAGTGGTAGGTTGGTCAGGATGGGTCATTAGGAGGGTATTCTATTGAGTCTTTGTGTCTTTGCTGATATATTGTAGCATCTCTAACTGAGCTTGTGCTAGTGGCTTAAGGTCACGTAGAAGGCTCTTGGTATTTCTCGATTCATCCTTGATTTGTTGGATTTAGATTCTAAGGGCATCCACCTATGCTAAAATATCCTTCTGCTGGGTTTTGTCATTGGTGTCCATGGCTTGGTTGAATAATTTATTAGCCTAGTGGTGCAGGGGGAAAACTAGTTGATTTCTCTTGGTTAGGCTAGAGTGCAGGCCGAAAAGCATCTTGGTGCATCTGTGACTATCTTGGCAATTGAGGGCCACATGTACTTTAACTTTACAGTTATTTGGTTGACCTAGTTTTGTAGAGTCTACTTCTCCTGAAGAATGTGATCTCGTTCTAGAGTTAGGAAAATAATTTTCTATTGTTATTGCTCATGTTCAATTGCCAGATTTTTTTGCAATGCCTTTACTTGGCATGCAACCAGTTGAATGAAATTAAATAATTGAGAGGATGAACAACTATGGAGGTTATCAGGGGTCGTAGTAATGGGTTTGGGGAATCAACTCTGTAATGGTTGGCCACTGGAAACTAATTTCTTAGACTACCCTTGAGGTGAGTTTTCGTGCTACGATGGCTTGGGGGTGTGAGGGTTGAAATGATCTTGGAAAGCGTGGTGGTGGTGAGGAGATGGGGTTGACAGTGAGGGCCAATGTGCTTATGGCTTCGGTGCCCAGGTTCTAAATACCAATGAGATGATGAGTTTCTGTTGATGTACTTGTTTCCAGGAGTAAAGATAACAGGGACATAGGAATGAATTTTGTGATTGTGGGGTGAGCTGAAAGTGCCTCATTAGTAGTGTCTGTAATGGATTGGCTTACAGAGTCAACCTCCTCTCTGTTTCTACACCAAGGGAATTTCTGGATGGAGGTATGTCTAAAATAATGGTTGAGGTGGAGGTTGTTCGAAGTGATGGATTGCATGAACTTTGGGATACGACAGAAGTGGAGGGTGGATGTTCTTCAGTAATAAGCATGCTGGTGTGATATTGAGGTTCCTCATTGGTATGATCAACAACTTGAGCAGAGGAGTTTTTAATATTTTTCTTGGGAACTGATGGTGGTTTGGTGGTAAGTGGGCAAGTATTCGTGATGGTGGGTTCGATATGAGAGTGAGGGCCCACAAATGGTAATGAAGCAATAGCAGGGATGCATGTCAAAGAAACAAGTGGACTTGAATGGATAAATTTAGAAAATGTAGGAAAAGGACTTACTGATGCCTCGAGATCCTCCAAATTTCTATGTAAATACTGCATGTGCATCTTGAGCTTCTTGATGAATGGACTAAGTGTTTCTTCGGCCAGTCATTTCCAGGAGGTGACAGGGGTTTCTCTAGGTAGTGGTTGAGGCATCATTCCTCTAAACAAGTATATGTTCTTCTCATCCCGAACTTATCCAACAATCCCAACCCAGGACAAGACTTCAATATGGAAGGCTTCCTTTGATAGAACAAACTTCTAGGCCTGCATTTGAAACATGTCAGGGTTGATGCACTTAGGCCGCATGTAGGTGATGCCATGACTTACACCAAACCAGATATCCTGTGAGTATTCATCCAGGAGAGACAATGGGATTCTTGTCCTAGCCTTGGTGACATCCAACATTTTCTGGTACCATCTGGAAAAAGATGCTTCATTGATTTCCTTACTACTGGGTCCCCGAAGTCCCACCATGGAAAATATTTGAATGCAAGGGGATTATATTCAACAACTGGCACCATCTCTCTACCTTCTAGTGGGCACAAATTCCATATGGATAAGGAGACAACAATATATCCATATATAAAATAAGTGGCCCTTTTGTAGACATCTTCACAAGCTTTGAAGAGCTCATTTAACATAAAACTACACCAATTTAATTGTGTGCCTTGAACACAAGCTTCTGCGACTGAGATAGTGTCCAATGCGCATTCACATTTTGAGAAATAGCCCATGAGATTTTGTAGAATCGTATAATAGATAAATTTGATGTTAGGCTTGTTAATTGGTTCAATCAGGGCACCCTTACCACCATGTTGGGTATCATATCTGGTGTAGTAGTTTTCATCGCTCGTGTTCTTTCTTCACTTGGAAGTATTCTGAGATGTAATTGATATCGAGATTCTTGTATCTGAAAACCCTCTGAGTTTGTGGATGTCTATGGCATGGATTGGGTATTCTTTTTCGAGCCATAGAGACCCTTTTGTAGACATCTTCACAAGCTTTGAAGAGCTCATTTAACATAAAACTACACTAATTTAATTGTGTGCCTTGCACACAAGCTTCCACGATTGAGATAGTGTCCAATGTGCATTTGCATTTTGAGAAATGGTGCATGAGATTTTGGAGAATTGTATAATAGATAAATTTGATGTTAGGCTTGTTAGTTGGTTCGATCATGGCACCCTTACCACCATGTTGGGTATCATATCTGGTGTAGTAGTTTTCATCGCCCGTGTTCTTTCTTTGCTTGGAAGTATTCTGAAATGTAGTTGATACTAGGACTCTTGTATCTGAAAACCCTCTGAGTATGTGGATGTCTATGGCATGGATTGGGTATTATTTGTTGAGCCATAGAGACCCTCCATGCATCCTATTGATGAGGAATCTTGTACATTGCATCACTGCCCCGGTAGTCCTGAATATTGGAAGACTCTGTAGATTTAGAATTATCGACCTATGTATTCCTTTGAAGTATTATTTAACTTCCATTGAATGGCTTCCATTGGATTTGGTGAGAACTTCTGTATATACTTCTCGCTTGAGCATTAGAAAATGGAACGAATTTGAGACATCATTGTCCACAAGTGAAACCTTTTCATATTTGCTATAGAGAGGCTCAATTTTTGTAATTATTGAGATTGGTTTAGTGGTTGGAATAGGGATTACGGTCTTCTTCATGGCTACAGTGCAATGATGACACACAAGGGACACAGGGGGGCTTGAACTTAGGTTGGGGACATGGTAAATTTGACACACTCTAGACTTGGCAATTCGACCACCTCAACTTTGTTACTGAGAAAATTATCGTTGTCATGCAAATTAAATAGAAATACCCGACACAAAATTTATTATTAAATATCTTAACTAATTAATATGGTAAATTTCCATACTTGATCCACATCGTGGAAATAAAAATGAGTGTGACCTGGACCTGACCCAGGTGACGCAAAAACTGAAAAAGGAGTGTGCGGATGATGGATAATTATGACGATATGATGGCAGGTTCCTAGAATTTAACGAATGGAACGTGTCAGGGATATTACAAGAGAGATTTAGCTAAAATTTGAATTGATGCATGGAATTATTACTAATTATTATGGATAAGATGATTGACACGTGTGACTCCCTGATCACAAGAAGTTGCGAGGGGTTGAAGCAATTTCCACTACTAAAAGAACGGATGGAAATTTATTTATGACGGACTCAACTGAAATAACGAACCAAACTAAATTAACTGATGCAACTAACATACTTAAAAGAACTGACTGTCTCTACCTAAGCCAACCTATGATACCCTTTTGGAGATCAATCAATTTGATGAAGAATTGCTTGTGTTGTGGAAAGGCTTTAGGCGTGCACCATTCACCAATCCAGGTAATAGGACTCAATCTAGTTGCGCGAGCTTGACAACTCCCAATTCTTTTACTTCTGCAACAATGAATGGTCCTAACCAATGCATTCTCAACTTTCCAAGATGTTTCCAGAACTTACTATCATATAGGAGGACGTAATCCCCAACTATAAAATATTTCCACTTTATGTGCCAATTGTGCCATGCTTTCTGCCTCTCCTTCTTGATAGTTTGATGGAAATCAGCTAGAAATTTGGCTTTGTCCAATTGCTAGAGTTTGTCCAAGCATTTTTGTAACACCCTCCTCCTACATTTACCCAAGTTAACTAGTTTGTTGGGGTAAACATGTGACGAGAGGCTACTATGATCTGATTCAACTCCCCATGTACAATTAAGGAAGTGGAACTGATAAAACAAAACCAAACCGACCTTCCACACATGCTATAAAACCTCCAGGAGCCAACCAACCTTTCTAGGTGACCAACCCTTGAGGAAAATTAACATTTTACTTACCTAGAGTCTCAATCTCTCCCATGCAATGGGAATGAATGCGATTTGGATCCTCCAATCGCTCCCACAATAAGGGAATGCCAACAACTGGGGACTTTTTCAGCTAGTTTTGAGCCTGTGACCCCAGATTTTGTGCCATTTTTTTAGGTCCAGGACTTAGGCCACTACCCAAAACTTCATGAAACTTCTCGAAATGAAAAATAACATCGAAACAATGATACTAATGCAAATACCTAAACAAGGACTTGACTGGACCCCTATTAGCCATGACATGCATTTTGCTAAACATGTCACAAATATGCATTCTACAGGTCATAACAAAAAATATGAGCATAGGGGTCTCTTACTTATTTGAGAATCGCTAAGAAGAATTGATGCCTTATCAAATTAGTTGCATAATCATCTGTTAGGTCATATATTTGTTCTTCATTCATTTACAAATCAAAACATGAAGAGAGACATACATCATTGCTAGCATAAAACATGATCATAACCAACATATAACCAACATAAATAACAAGGATAAAATAACCATAAATACCACATATGAACCAATACATTTTAATATAAAATACGAAGGAGAAGAAGCACTTATTAATGAAAACATAAGCCAACCATGCATGGGACTTCCATGAACCAACCATAGATTCGATGAACCAAATCTTTTTTTCAGCCAATCACCCCTGTGCCATATTCCAAGCATGAATGTGGGACTCATGACCAAAATCAACCAGGGCTTCTTGAGGCTAAACCACCCCACCCTCGTCAATAGAACCAAGCTTTACCACAATACCCACTGGATCACTAGGCCCTAAACAAGCATGGATGCCATCATATTTCTCCACCTACAATGTGAGGAATTTTCTGTCTCTTAGTCTCTAGGCTTTACTGTACATCGTGCCACACAATGGTCGAGGATCCCTCAGGCTAATTAAGACTCCACCCGTCAATTTTTACCATATATCCTACCATTCACCAACCAAGGATTCCTAGGCTTGATTGAGGGCACCCACCTCTAGGATTTATCGTATATCCTACCATTCATTGGTCAAGGATTCCTAGGCCCACATAGGTAACACAAAATCCGACTTTACCACAACCCACAGTCGGCTTAGGGTTTACTAGGCCAAGGCTTTACTGCAATCCATAGTCCAAATAAGGAATCACTAGGCCATGTGTTATTTCTTTTAGAGACCACCTCACTCAGTTTCGAATCCATCTGGTAATCCAACTCAACCAAAACATGAGAACCCCATCGCACCATGGCTATTCGGAAATGACAAGGAAAGGCTGAAGAACACTATCAAACCTAGCAAAACCCATGCCAATGACAACAAGAGAACCAAATAAACACATGCATGTACCATGCATGCCAAATATATCCAGTAAATCACACATGTAAATCAATACCTGCAAATACTCTCATTGTAGCCACTTGATCCTGCTCTTCCTTGCTTTCTCTTTTGTTTTCCTTGATCCAATGCTATAGTTCTCCAAGAATGCTCTAATTTTCCAAGAGTGTGAAGGATAGATAATATAGAGAGATCTCCAAAACTTAACTGACAAAAGGTTACCAATTGATTGTCACAAGCCTTTTTATTAATGAGGCCTCTATTTTATTCAATTTTCCATTATTTTCCTTAATTTTCCTCCTCACATGCAACCTGTGACCTTTCACCTTCCTTTTCTCCTAATTTCCATTATTTTCATAATAAAATGCCAACTAATGCCACTTTTCCTTTCCAAAGCCTTTGCCATTTCCTTTGCCAATTTCCCTAGCCATAATAAACCAAATGAACACCCACACTAGTGTTGGCATTATGACACAGGTTTGGCACTATGACACAGGTGTTGTCCTTAATGGCAACTCACTCAAATGGCAGATCACTGTTTAGGCTCTCAGAATGAAAGAAAAAGAGGTATACGCAGGTTCCCTTTGATGAGGTCACGTATACACGCTAGATTTCCGACAAAAAGTCACGTATGCGTATGCATGCACTTTCATGGATGAAAAAGTGCGTACGTGTGGGAAAACTTATTTTTGGTCCATGATATTTGGTCCAAGGTATTGATTCTTTATGGTTTTGGACCATGGTATTGTGTAAGGCCTAAGACTATAAAAGGGGAAGGAGATCATTAGACAAAGGTATTGACTGAAGCGTTGAATATCTCATGAAGAACTAGATCTGGAATACTGGTCATTGGGTTATGGTGCATAGCTGGATCTGAATCAAGGAGGAACCTAAGTGTAAGAAGAAGGATAAGTACTATTGATGGATCAAGATCTTAAGGCTTGAATAGTAGTATATTTGTGTGATTTTGATTTTTTATTTTGGCGCATGACTTGATCTATAAATCTGATAATCTGGGTATAACTGATGTCTGAATAAGTGAAAAGGATAAATTATCTTTTGTAGATCTGTACATAGGTTCAACGAAGAAAATGTGCGTATACACACTGGTTCTGTAATGCATAATAGCGTATACGCTGGTTGGCCTTAATTCAGAAGCGTATGCACGCAGGTTGTAAACATTGAAGTAGCGTATGTCTCTTGAAATATGTTTTAGCTACTTCTGTTTATTGCTACAGTGTTCTGGGTTCAGAATTGGTGTCTGGTTACTGTTACTATTTTCTGGGTACAACGTTCAGAGAGGTGACTATTTGATTTAGTTTTGTTTGGTGCAAAGGAGATTGGTTGATGCAGATATACTTGATGTTTGATTGATGGATCTAGTCTGAAAATTTATGAAACGTGGTCCTTGAAAGAAAAGAGAAGGTTGTAGCCTTCTGTAGGTTAGCACCTATGTACTAGTACCTCAGCTAGTACAAGAGCTAAGGGGGTTGTAGCTCCCTTCCAGGAGAAGCTGGAGAACGAGAGAAGGTCGTAGCCTTCTGCAAGTAGCAGCCTATGTACTGGTATAAGACTGCACCAGTACAGAATCATTGTAAAAAGAAGTTTCTAATTAAAAGAAGATAGAGACGAATTGCAGCAAGTGGTTTTCACCCACATTGGGTTTCCACCTTATATCTTTGTGTCCATGTGTGTGATGATCTATTATGTTTTATTGCTCCTATTTACTGTTCTTATGATTAATGAAGTCCTGATGCATTGATTAAAGATCAACAATTAATGAATCAGATATATGCTTGTTTCTTTAGTCACAGTAGCGTATATACGCAGTTTCCCATAGTTGAAGTAGTGTATACAAATCTAATTGTGAAATGAAAAATAATTGATTTGATAATACTGATTCACCCCCCCCCCCCTCTCAGTATTATTTCCAACAATTGGTATCAGAGCAGGTCCTTCAGAAGAAGCTTGATCGCTTGAAGGAAGATCTATCATCATGAGCAACTATGAAAAGGAGGCATCTATCAGGCCACCAATCTTTGATGGAAGCAACTTTGTCTATTGAAAGGTAAGAATCATAGCCTATATTCAATCTCTTGGTACAGAAGTTTGGGACATCGTGGAAACAGGATACACATTTCCATCAGAAACTCCTACAGATACGGCTGGTAAGAAGTAGTATGAAACAAATGCAAAGGCTATCAATACTCTATTAGGGAGTTTATCTCAATCAGAATTCATCAAGGTTATGCAGCTCAAAACCACAAAAGAAATATGGGACAAGATCGTTCTGAGCTATGAAGGAGATGATCAGGTAAAACTTACAAAACTACAAACTCTTAGAATCCAATATGAAAATCTCAGAATGCACAATGATGAAAGTGTGGCTAATTATTTCTTACGTATAGATGAGATTGTTAATTGTATGAAAAACTTGGGTGAAGAGATAAAAGAAGCTACTTTGGTTGAAAAGGTTCTAAGATCTTTGTCTTCTAAGTTTGAATCAAAAGTTTCAGCGATAGAAGAAAAGCAGAATCTTCAAAGCATGTCACAACTGTACGGAATCTTAACTACTTTCGAAATGAGAAAAGGGGGACCATCAGACATAAGAGAATCTGCATTCAAAGCCTCAGGAAAAGGAGAATACAATGAGTCAGGACATATGTCAGAAGGAGAGGAAGAATCAAACTTTGTCAAGAACCTTCAACGGGGTTTTGGAAGATTCAGAGGTAAGCTACCTTTTAAATGCTTTGCTTGTGGAAGAGATGGTCACTATGCAACCAAATGTCCTCATAAAGATAAGCTTGATAAAGGTAAGGAACCAGTTAGATGGAACAGAAAACAGAATGTAAGTAAGAAGAGCTATTATACACATGAAGATAGTGATGGATTTTCAAATAGTGATGAAGATGAACAAGGTAATGACTATAGACTTTTGATGGCTTTTGAAGATGATGATTTCTTGGATGCTATAGATGAAGAAGGTCTTTATGAAGAAATTTCTAAACTTAAAATTTGTTTAGAAGAAAAGAATATGATTATAGATACTCTGACATTCCAACTTGCTGAAAGGGAAAAACACAATGAAAAGTTAGAATGTGAAATTGTGGGAATTAGAAAAGATATTGAGAAAACAAAAGCTCTTAATCTTAGATTTGCTAAAGGATCTGAAACTTTAGATGAGATTATCAAAGTGTAGCGTTCTCCTCTAATCAAGACAGGTCTTGGTTATATTGAAGAAGCATCTCAAGCACAGAAGCCATCTACCTCCAAAAGTTATCTTGAAGCAGCAAGGAGAAGTGAACAGGTTGACAATCGACAACAAAGGCACAATGCAGATCACCAGGAAAATCAAGGACAATTTACTTCAAAGATGAACAGAGATCACCAAGTAAATCGAGGGCAATCTACTTCAAGGATGAACAGAAGCTACAACCAACCACAGGTAAATCATTCTCAATTTTCCTTAAGAATGAATGGCTATGGAAATTACAATCACCTGGATGGAAGGTTTGATAATCGCAGGAATTTCTTCAATGGCCAATGTTTCTCTTGTCATAACTTTGGACACAAAGCAGCTCAATGTGTTGCCTACAAGACCATCATGACCAGAGAAGCACGAAATCAAGGGAGTGTGACTGGAATCATGAAAAGGACCTACAATAACTTTTATGCTCTTGAAAATGAAATAGAATGTTCTATTTGTAACAACTTCGGTCATGAAGATTCTGAATGCAGGAGTAGGTTTCGGCAAACAACTCAGAAGGAGCAAGCTTCATTGAGTCCCAAAATATGGAGAAAGAAAGAACCGCAACCAGAAAGATGTGGTATAGCCTTATATGTGGAAGGACAAGAAAATCAGTGGTACATCAATAGTGGATGCTTGAAACATATGATAGGTGATAAAGAAAAACTTCAGTCATATAATGCCTTAGAAAAGGAAAATAAAGTCTCATTTGGAAATGACACCCCTGCATTCATAAAAGGCAAAGGTTCTATTCTTTTGAAAGAAAAGGTCAAAGCTGGAAATGTTATGTATGTTGATGGCTTAAAGCATAATCTATTGAGTGTTAGTCAAATGTGTGATCAAGGAAATGAGGTAATATTTCGATCAAATGGATGTATTGTTCGTGAGCTTGATACAGGAGAAACAGTGATCAAAGGCATAAGAACTCCAAATAATTTATACATACTCAAGGGAGGACAACAATAATGCTATCTAAGCAAGAGTGATGAACACTGGCTATGGCATAGAAGATTGGGGCATCTAAGCTTCTCTCATATAAGGAAAGCATGCAAATATTAGGCGGTTCGTGATCTCCCTGACATCAGAATTCTAGACAATACAATATGCAAATCATGTCAGTTTGGTAAGCAAACCAGAACTAATTTCCCTGAGAAGGAAGGATCAGCTAGTAGGCCACTTGAACTTGTCCATACTAATGTATGTGGTCCAACTAGGAAAAGGCCACCTCGAGGAGAAGAATACTTCATATTGTTCATTGATGACTTTTCCAGGATGTGTTGGATAGGACTTCTGAAGCATAAAGATGAAGCTTTCAAAAAGTTCAAAGAATTCAAAGCCTTGGTTGAAAACGAATCAGATGACAGAATCAAATGCCTCAGGTCTGATCGAGGAGGGGAATTTACCTCGGATGAATTTTTCGATTTTTGTGAAGAACATGGAATAAGAAGGGAATTCTCTACTATAAGAACTCCTCAGCAAAATGGAGTAGTGGAAAGGATGAACAGAACGGTTCAACAAATGGCTCATGCTATGCTTGATGAGTCTGGAACTCCTACAACCTTCTGGGGTGAAGTTGCATTTGCTGTAGTTACTATTCTCAACAAGACAAACGTCCGGGTGAATAGTACTCAAACTCCTCATGAACTTTGGTATGGTAAGAATCCCACGGTTAAATACTTCAAAGTTTTTGGAATCAAATGTTACATCAAAAGGATTGATGAAAACCTTGGAAAGTTTGAACCTAGAGTAGATGAAGGCATTCTCCTTGGTTATTCTCCCCACAGCAAAGGATACAAGTGTTACAATAAAAGACTTGGAAAAATTGTTGAAAGTATTGTTGTAGTGATTGATGAAGAAGGAAACATTCCTAGGCAGGTAAAATCTGAAGATTTCAAAGATGATGAGGACTATCCTTCAACATCAAATTAGAATTATGATGAAGAAGAAACCGATGAGGCACCAGAGGAACAGATAAGGATAGAAGAAAAGACTCCATCTAGGTATGTTTAGAAGAATCATCCAGAAACTCAAATTTTGGGGCAGAAAGAGGCGGGTGTACAAACGAGAAGAACTATTTCAGAAGCCTCAAGCTATCTAGCATTGCTCTCCTCCACTGAACCAAAAAATGTAAGAGAAGCATGCAAAGATGAATGCTGGGTCAAGGCCATGAATGAAGAACTTGAGCAGATTGAAAAGAATAACACTTGGGAGTTGGTTCCTAGACCAAACGATAAGAATGTCATAGGGACAAAATGGATATTAAAAAGCAAGCTGAATGAAAATGGAGATGTTATTAGAAACAAGGCTAGACTTGTTTGTAAAGGGTATGTGTTGGCATTTTGGCATAGGTGTAGCATTATGGTACAGGTGTTGTCCTTGATGGCAACTCACTTTGGTGACAGATCTCAGTTCAAGTGCTCAGAATGAAGGAAATCTTGTATACGCAGGTACACCTTGCCAAAGACGCGTATACACGCGGTTTATACGTTCCGAAGTCACGTATGCGTATACACGCACTTTTATGCACATAAAAGCGCGTACATGATGGGAAACTTATTTTTGGTCCGTGGTTGTTAGTCCTTGGAATTTGAACCTTTGGTTGTGGACCATGGTATCTCAACAGAAGAGTTGACCCCAGGTTTTTTGGCCCTTTGTATTGGTTTATTATGGTTTTGGACTGTGGTATTGTGAAAGGCCTAAGACTATAAAAGAGGAAGGAGATCATTTGGCAAATCATCATCTGAATTATTGAATATCTGATATTGTGATAGATCTGGAATACTAGTGATTGGGTTATGATGCAGATCTAGATCTGAATGAAGGAGGAACCTGAGCGCAAGAGGGATAAGAACTATTGATGGATCAAAATCTCAAGGCTTGAACATGGGTATCTCTGTATGATTTTGATCTGTTATATGTGGCGCACTCTTGATCTATAAATCTGGGCTAACTAATGTCTGAATGCTTAAACGAATAAATTATCCTTTATAGATCTGTACGCAGGTTCAGTGAATTGAAGGTGCGTATACACGCGTTTTCTGTGAATGAAAGAAGCGTATACGCAGGTTGATTGTGGTACAGAAGCGTATACTCGCAGGTTGATGAACAGTGAAGTAGCGTATACATCTTGATTTATGTTCTAGCTGCTTCTGTTTTATTGCTACAGTGCTCTGGGTTCAGAATTGGTGTTTGATTGCAGTTACTGTGTTCTGGGTATAGTGGTCAGAGAAGTGCTTATTTGTTTCAGCTATTGATTGGTGGAAAGAGGTTTGGGTTATGCAGAAATTCTTGATGTTTGATTGATGTTACTTGTGGATCTAGTCTGAAACGAGGTCCCTGAAAGCAAAGAGAAGGTTGCTGCCTTCTGTAGGTAGGAGCCTGCGTACTAGTATCTCAAGCTAGTACAAGAACTAAGGGGGTTGGAGCTCCCTTCCAGGGAAGCTGGAAAACGAGAGAGAGTTGTAGCTCTCTGCAGGTTGCAGCCTGTGTACTGGTAAAGTCTGCTCCAGTACAAGACATTGTAAAGAGAAGTTTCTAATTAAAAGGAAGATAGAGACGAATTGCAGCAGGGGGTTTTCACCCACATTGGGTTTCCTCCTTATATCTTGTGTTCTTGTGTGTGACTGTCTTCTGCTCTGTTTCACTGTTTCTGGTACTGTTTATGTGCATCTGAATCACAGATTAATAACTGACATCTGAAAGATAATTCAAATTATAAGTCTGATTTATATACGCGGGTTTCTTTATCTGTAGTTGCGTATATACGCGGGTTTTATTAACTGAAGTAGCGTATATCATCTGGAATTTAAAAAGGAAATATTTGGCTTGATAATACTGATTCACCCCCCCTCTCAGTATTATTTCCAACAATTGGTATCAGAGCCAGGTTCTTCAGAGAAGCTTGATCGCTTGAAGGAAGATCATTCATCATGAGCAACTACGAGAGGGAAGCATCAATCAGTCCACCAATTTTTGATGGGACAAACTTCAATTATTGGAAGGTAAGAGTTACTGCCTATCTTCAATCTCTTGGTACAGAAGTTTGGGATATCATAGATACAGGCTACACTTTTCCTTCAGCTACTCCTACAGATCCGGCCGAGAAGAAGAAATATGAAACAAATGCTAAAGCAGGCAATACTTTGCTGGGATGCTTATCTCAAACAGAATTCGTGAAGGTTATGCAATATAAATCTGCAAAAGAAATATGGGACAAGATTGTCTTAAGCTACGAAGGAGATGAACAGGTAAAGCGTCCTAAACTTCAAACCCTCAGGATTCAGTATGAGAATCTCAGAATGTATAATGATGAAAGTGTGGCCAACTATTTCCTTCGGGTAGACAAGATTGTTAATTGCATGAAAAACTTGGGTGAAGAAATAAAAGAGGCTATTGTGGTTGAAAAAGTTCTAAGATCATTGTCCCCCAAGTTTGAATCTAAAGTGTCAGCAATAGAAGAAAAGGAAAATCTACGAACTCTTACTATGTCTCAGCTACACGGAATTCTAACTTCTTATGAAATGAGGAAAGGAGGTCCATCTGATAGGAGAGAAGCTACCTTCAAGGCTTCAGGCAAAGGAGAGTACTATGAATCAAGACATGGGTCAGAAGAAGAAGAAGAATCAAATTTTGTCAGAAATCTTCAACGGGGTGCTGGACGGTTCAGAGGTAAGTTGCCCTTCAAATGCTTTGCTTGTGGAAGAGTAGGTCACTATGCTGCCAAATGTCCTCACAAGGATAAGATCGACAAGGGAAAGGAACCTATTAGATGGAACAAGAAACAGAATGCAAATAAGAAAAGCTACTACACTCATGAAGACAGTGATGGTCTATCAAATAGTGATGAAGATGAACTAGGTAATGACTATAAACTTTTAATGGCCTTTGAAGATGATGATTACATGGATGCTATAGATGTGGATAGTTTTTATGAAGAGATTTCTAGACTCAAGACATGTATAGAAGAAAAGAATGTGATCATTGATACTCTACAATTTCAAATTGATGAAAAAGAAAAATTTCTTGAAAAATTAGAATGTGAAATTGTTGGCCTTAGAAACGAAATTGAGAAAACAAAGGTTATTAATCTTAAGTTTGTCAAAGGATCTGAAACTCTGGATGAGATCATCAATGTACAACGTTCTCCGCTAAACAAGACAGGTCTGGGGTATAATGGAGAAACA
This sequence comes from Pinus tabuliformis, assembly GCA_031772625.1. Classification (NCBI taxonomy): domain Eukaryota; kingdom Viridiplantae; phylum Streptophyta; class Pinopsida; order Pinales; family Pinaceae; genus Pinus; species Pinus tabuliformis. Next base: position 1,558,017,136 of record CM062819.1, read on the forward strand.
TCTCAAGCATCCACCTCAAAGAGTTATCTTGATGCAGCAAGAAGGAATGAGAAAAAGCACAATGGAGATCACCAGGTGAAGCAGGGACGAATTACATCAAGAACAAACAAAGACTATCAGGTAAATTAGGGGCAATCCGTCTTAAACAAAAGCTACAACTAGCCACAGGTAAAATCTTCTCAATTTTCTTCAAGAATGGATGACAATAGAAATTACAATCATTCGGCTGGTAGATTTGATAACCGCAGAAGTTTCTTCAATGGACAATGTTTCTCTTGCCATAACTTTGGTCACAAAGCAACTCAATGTGTTGCATATAAAACAATCATGACTAGAGAAGCTCAAAAACGAAGAAGTATGACTGGGATTACAAAAAGGACCTATAACAACTTTTCGGCTCTTGAAAATGAAATTGAATGTTCTATTTGCAATAACTTCGGTCATGAAGATTCTGAATGCAGGAGCAGGTTTCAGCAGACAAAGGAACAAGCCTCAAGCACAAGAACATGGAGAATAAAGGAACCACAAACAGAAAGATGTGGGATAGCCTTTTATGCAGAGGGACAGGAAAATCTATGGTACATTGACAGTGGATGTTCGAAGCATATGACAGGTGATAAAGAAAAACTTGAATCATATTCTGCTTTAGAAAAGGGAAAGAAAGTTTCTTTTGGAAATGATACTCCTGCAGCTATAAAAGGAAAAGGCACTGCTCAGTTGAAAGAAAAGGTCAAAGCTGGAAATGTTTTGTATGTTGATGGCTTGAAGCATAATCTTCTAAGTGTCAGTCAGATGTGCGACCAAGGAACCGAAGTAATATTTTGATCAAATGGGTGTAGTGTTCGTGATCTTGATACAGGGAAAATGGTGATCAAAGGCAGAAGAACTCCAAATAATCTATACATATTTGAAGAAGGACAAAAACAATGCCATTTGAGCAAGGATGATGAACATTGGTTATGGCACCGAAGGCTAGGGCATCTAAGCTTTTCACAAATAAGGAAGGCATGCAAATATCAGGCAGTTCGTGGTCTTCCAGATATCAAAATTCCAGACAACACCATATGCAAATCATGTCAGTTTGGAAAACAAACCAGAACTAACTTTCCGAAGAAGGAAGGATCAGCTAGCATGCCTCTTGAGCTAGTCCATACAGATGTATGTGGTCCCTTTAGGAAAAGGACACCTCGAGGAGAAGAATACTTGATATTATTCATTGACGATTTCTCCAGGTTTGTTTGGTTAGGACTTATGAAGCACAAAGATGAAGCATTCGAAAAATTCAAATCCTTCAAAGCCTTGGTTGAAAATGAATCAGGTTACAAAATTAAGTGCCTCAGGTCCGACAGAGGTGGGGAGTTTACCTCAAATGAATTTTTTGATTTTTGTGAAGAACATGGGATAAGAAGGGAATTCTCCACAGCTAGAACTTCTCAGCAAAATGGGGTGGTAGAAAGGATGAACAGAACAATCCAACAAATGGCTCATGCTATGCTTGATGAATCCGGAACTCTCGAAACTTTCTGGGGTGAAGCTGCATATGCTGCGGTTGTTATTCTCAACAAAACAAATGTCCGAGTAAACATCACTCAAACTCCTCATGAGCTCTGGTATAGTGAGACTCCTTCGGTAAAGCATTTCAAAATTTTTGGGAGCAAATGCTATATTAAGAATACTGATGAGCAGCTTGGCAAACTTGAACCTAGAGCAGATGAAGGCATTCTTCTTGGTTATTCTCCGTACAACAAAGCATATAAGTGTTACAATAAAAGACTTGGAAGAATTGTTGATAGTATTGATGTAGTGGTTGATGAAAAAGGATACATCCCCAGGCAAGTATATCATGAAAATATCGATGAGGATAAAGACTACTCTCCAAATCAGGCAGATGATGAAGAAGAACCCCAAGAGACACCAGAGGAACAGATAAGGATAGAAGAGAAGACTGCATCCAGATATGTTCAGAAGAATCATCCAGAATCTCAAATTTTGGGGTAGAAAGAGGCAGGTATACAAACAAGAAGAACAATAGCAGAAGCTTCAAGCTATTTGGCATTGCTCTCTTCCACTGAACCGCAAAATGTAAAAGAAGCATGCAAAGATGAGTGTTGGGTTAAGGCAATGGATGAAGAGCTTGAGAAGATCGAAAAGAACAACACTTGGGAGTTGGTTCCTAGACCAAAAGACAAGAATGTCATAGGAACAAAATGGATCTTCAAGAACAAGTTGAATGAAAATGGGGAAGTTATTAGAAACAAGGCCAGCCTTGTTTGCAAAGGGTATGCTCAACAGATAGGAATAGACTTTGAAGAAACTTTTGCTCCTGTTGCTAGACTTGAGGCCATCAGAATGTTCCTTGCCCTCTCTAGCTTTCAAAATTTCAAAGTATTTCAAATGGATGTGAAGTTAGCCTTTTTGAATGGAGACTTAGAAGAAGAAGTGTACATTGAGCAACCAGATGGCTTTATCCTTGGAAATGATCCAAATCTTGTATGCAGACTTAAAAAAGCTCTCTATGGGCTTAAACAAGCTCCAAGGGCTTGGTACTATCGGTTGGACAAATACCTTCATCAACAAGGATTTTCAAAAGGATCAACAGATAGTAATCTATATATAAAAATTGAAAATAACAAATTGCTAATACTTGTTGTGTATGTAGATGATATTATCTTTGGGAGCAATGAAGAAGCTATGAGTCAAAGCTTTGCCTTGGTGATGCAGAAAGAATTCAAAATGTCATTACTTGGAGAATTGACATATTTTCTTGGATTGCAAATCCAACAAAATGAAGGCGGTATTTTCTTGTCTCAAACCAAGTACCTCAAGCAGATCTTGAAGAAGTATGGCATGGAAGATTCAAAACCTGTATGTACCCCCATGGTTACAGGATGCAGCCTTAGTGCAAATGATGAATCAGCAGCAGTGCATCAACCAACCTATAGATCCATGATTGGGAGTTTGTTTTATTTGACAGGTACCCAACCAGATATTATGCATGCAGTGGGAATAGTTGGAAGGTTTCAGGCAAATCCAAAATAAACTCATCTTCAGGCAGTGAAGAGAATCTTCAAGTACCTTCAAGGAACTCAAAACTATGGCTTATGGTATCCTAGAGATACAGATCTCAGACTTCATGCTTACACAGATGCAGATTGGGCCGGAAGCGTGGATGACAGGAAGAGCACAAGTGGTGGTGCATTCTTTATGGGTTCCAGATTAGTATCTTGGTTCAGCAAGAAACAGAGTTCGATTGCTTTATCTACAGCAGAAGCGGAATATGTGGCCGCTGCATCTTGTTGCACACAACTCCTTTGGATGATGCAAACCTTGCAGGATTTTCAAATCACTTGTACTCCACCTGTCTCTATCTTATTTGATAATATAAGTGCAATAAGCATTTCAAAGAACCCAGTCATGCATTCAAAGACCAAGCACATACCGATCAAGTATCACTTTCTTTGGGAACAAGTGTTGGAACAAAAGGTCAAATTGGAGTATGTTCCTTCAAAGGAACAAGTTGCTGATATTCTCACCAAACCACTGCCCAGGGAAACTTTTGAATATCTCAGACAGAAGCTGAGAGTCATTGATGCTTCATCCTGCTGTTGAAGTTTGTCTGTTCCAAAGAAAAGTGGGTGTACGCGAGTTGGATGAGGGTAATCCGCGTACATACGCCGATTTATGCAGGTGCAGTCGCGTATATGGAGTTCTGAAGAAAATCTGCAAGGGCAAACTTTGGTTGAAGAACGTCTGATATGATTCTGTAAGAGACCATCAGGCACAGGTTCAGGGGGAGCAGTTATCTTCTAATAATGCATTGTTGGCTTTACCTTAGAAGTTCTTGGTTCTAGTACTCAAGCTGTTTTGGCTCAGGTGGATCAGCTGCAGAAAGGAGATCAGAAGGAGAACATGATTGCTGATATCTACAATGATTGTCAGATGCTGCTGATAATTGTTATTGGTGATTTGCATAGTCTTGATATTTCGTCTCTATGTCACGTATATTTTTTTTTATCAAGGTCATGTAACGGCCTAATTTGGTTTCCCCACTATGCCTGGGATGATTGATGCAATTGGTTGTCATATGTGAATTTCTGATGTATCCCCACTTGGTTGGATGGACGATCCCCACTTGGTTGGGTGATGGTTGTATGTATTGAGTCTTTTGGTGATAGGAAGGTCTTTTATGATGTTTAAGTCATGGTTCTTCTTGAAGAACATCTTTTTTTTGCAGATCTTCCCTAAGATATCAGCATGTAATCAGGGGGAGCACAACCCTTTGCCCTTGATGACAAAGGGGGAGAATGACTTTGAGGATCTTGGGGTTGCCATCAAGTCCAAAGGGGGAGATTGTTGGCATTTTGGCACAGGTGTAGCGTTATGGTACAGGTGTTGTCCTTGATGGCAACTCACTTTGGTGACAGATCTCAGTTCAAGTGCTCAGAATGAAGGAAATCTTGTATATGCAGGTACACCTTGCCAAAGACGCGTATACACGTGGTTTATACGTTCCGAAGTCGCGTATGCGTATACACGCACTTTTATGCACATAAAAGCACGTACATGATGGGAAACTTATTTTTGGTCCGTGGTTGTTAGTCCTTGGAATTTGAACCTTTGGTTGTGGACCATGGTATCTCAGCAGAAGAGTTGACCCCAGGTTTTTTGGCCCTTTGTATTGGTTTATTATGGTTTTGGACCGTGGTATTGTGAAAGGCCTAAGACTATAAAAGAGGAAGGAGATCATTTGGAAAATCATCATCTGAATTATTGAATATCTGATATTGTGATAGATCTGGAATACTAGTGATTGGGTTATGATGCAGATCTAGATCTGAATGAAGGAGGAACTTGAGTGCAAGAGGGATAAGAACTATTGATGGATCAAAATCTCAAGGCTTGAACATGGGTATATCTGTATGATTTTGATCTGTTATATGTGGCGCACTCTTGATCTATAAATCTAGGCTAACTAATGTATGAATGCTTAAAAGAATAAATTATCCTTTATAAATCTGTACGCAGGTTCAGTGAATTGAAGGTGCGTATACACGCATTTTCTGTGAATGAAAGAAGCGTATACGCAGGTTGATTGTGGTACAGAAGCGTATACTCGCAGGTTGATGAACAGTGAAGTAGCGTATACATCTTGATTTATGTTCTAGCTGCTTCTGTTTTATTGCTGCAGTGCTCTGGGTTCAGAATTGGTGTTTGATTGCAGTTATTGTGTTCTGGGTATAGTGGTCAGAGAAGTGCTTATTTGTTTCAGCTATTGATTGGTGGAAAGAGGTTTGGGTTATGCAGAAATTCTTGATGTTTGATTGATGTTACTTGTGGATCTAGTCTGAAACGAGGTCCCTGAAAGCAAAGAGAAGGTTGCTACCTTCTGCAGGTAGGAGCCTGCATACTAGTATCTCAAGCTAGTACAAGAACTAAGGGGGTTGGAGCTCCCTTCCAGGGAAGCTGGAAAACGAGAGAGAGTTGTAGCTCTCTGCAGGTTGCAGCCTGCGTACTGGTAAAGTCTGCTCCAGTACAAGACATTGTAAAGAGAAGTTTATAATTAAGAGGAAGATAGAGACGAATTGCAGCAGGGGGTTTTCACCCACATTGGGTTTCCTCCTTATTTCTTGTGTTCTTGTGTGTGACTGTCTTCTGCTCTGTTTCACTGTTTCTGGTACTGTTTATGTGCATCTGAATCACAGATTAATAACTGACATTTGAAAGATAATTCAAATTATAAGTCTGATTTATATACGCGGGTTTCTTTATCTGTAGTTACGTATATACACGGGTTTTATTAACTGAAGTAGCATATATCATCTGGAATTTAAAAAGGAAATATTTGGCTTGATAATACTGATTCACCCCCCCTCTCAGTATTATTTCCAACAGTATGCTCAACAAGAAGGTATAGAGTTTGAAGAAACTTTTGCACTGGTTGCTAGACTTGAAGCCATAAGAATGTTCCTTGCTCTTTCTAGCTTTCAGAAGTTCAAAGTTTTTCAAATGGATGTGAAATCTACCTTTTTAAATGGAGACTTGGAAGAAGAAGTGTATATTGAGCAACTGGATGGATTCATCCTTGGAAATGATCCAAAACTTGTATGCAGACTTAAGAAGGCACTCTGTGGTCTTAAACGGGCTCCAAGGGCTTGGTATTATCGTTTGAACAAATACCTCCATCAACAAGGTTTTTCAAACGGATCTGTTAGTGTCAATCTTTACAGCCTTCCTCCAGTGATCAAATGTGCTCTTACATAGTGATTTTGAAATGTCAAGGTCAAATTTTGTCATTTCAGTGAGTCTTCAAGCAAAATTTGGTCACTAGGTATTAGGTCTAGGGTTTGCTTTTCACTCTTTTCAAAGTTTGCCAAATGTCAGTCCATGTCATCATTCAGCTGAGCCTATCATCATTCAGAGGTTTGTCATCGTCATGTCAGTGTCTAATGGGTCATTTTACACCATGTTCATGCTTCAGTTGTGCCTAGGCAAGCTCATTTCCCTCTCCTAGGGTTTTGAAAGCTAATTTCTCTTGGATGGTCAAATTACCGGCAAAACTTGTTTCCTGATGTTCATACACCTTCCCCTATCCTTAAAGTACCTTATCAAACACTTCCCATCCCTTACATCCGCCAAATTCCTCATTTTTGCACAAACCCTAGTTTCTAGCTACAACCTGGCAATTTTCTAGGTTTGGCCTGTGTTTTGTCCTTTTCGACCCCTTCCCCTCACTCAATCTCTGAGATTCCACTTTCCCCTGCTTCCTAACATCCCTCCCCACTCCCAAAAATTTCCCCAAGAATTTAGAAGCCCTCTATCCCCTTCATTTCGCTCCATTTCGACAAAATCCCTTGTTTCACACATCGGGACAAGTTTCACTCAAAAGCTGTTTCTGAGCAATCAAAGATGAATTTTGCAAAACTGAGAGAGGTTTTTGTCCACAACATGCCAAGGAAGAAAAACCTCTTTCATTTTTTACACAGGTGTCATGGTTTGAGAGAAATGTCAAAAATACCGGCGAGAACGAAGGTGCTCCAAGGACGGTTGGCCAAAGCACAAAAACGAAGGAAAACGCCCGATCCACTCCAAATTTTGGCCAAAGCCTCTTTGACTGAGCATGGTACTTGATTGGGGACTCCCAGCCCAAATTTCAAGAAATTTGGAGAAAATTTTGTCATTTGTGAATTTTTTGTGCCAATTACAGGTTTTTCCCAAGAACTGGTCTCACCCGGGTGAGACCAGTTTGAAGGGCTGCTCGGAATTTTGCAAACTTGGCATTTTTGGAAAGGGCATTCAAAAATAAAAATTACCAATACTTGGGAGAAGCCTGATTTTGAGTTTTGAGCCTCCAAAAGCTCAAAATACACCTAAAAAATGACTTTCTGCCCACTTTTTGAGTTGCAGAAAGTGACCTTGGGAGAAATGGTTTTTGAGGGGTCAAATCAACATCAAATTTAGAAATTCCACTTGGGATGGAAAGTAGACAGGCCAAGATTTCCAATGAGCCATCTTGCACCTGATTTGGACCAGTGGAACCCACTCAAAAACAGCTGTAAAGGGGCGCGACCAGAACTTCCAGGGGCGCGACCAGAACTTCCAGATTTGCCAGAATTCACATTTTTGGTCAAAAAACACTGTTTTGACTATGGTTGACTATTTTTACTTGTAGATGATGGATAAATGTAATATTTTCATGGCACTTTGATAGGTTTTATCTTTCTTTACTCTTCTAGAAGCTTCTTTGATGTAAATAGTGAATAATTAATGCATGGATGAGTTAGCTAAGTAATAGAGGCAAGTTGTTGGGCTGCCTATTTTCTAGTTCTTAGTTTAGAATTAGTTCAAACTGCTCCTAGGAAGCTGAGCTCGACCCCTAGAGGTGGGGAAAGGAGTTAGATGGTCTAGGAGGTCTATATTATGCTCTCTCCTTCTCATTTTCATGGTTGGACTCTTGTGGGAGAAAGCATTATTGTGTATTGTACATCTACTTCTGCAATTTAAGGAAAGGAAGGCCAGGGTTTTGCAGACTTCATTGTGGATTCTTGTGGATCATTGTCTTGATGGTGTGTCTTCTAATTGTTACTGTAAGTTTGTTTATGTGTTACATCTCTCTTTCTTTGCTGCTAATTGAACAAGATGAAGTGATAAAGTTTGAATTCATGCATGCCATGCTCAGCTTTTAATTCTGTTCAATATCTATGTTTTCCACTGTTTAAAGAGGATTCAAAGTCCTTGTTTGCCCTCTTTAACCTCCTCTCTTTCTTCCCTGATCACTCATCCAAGCCAAAGGCATCAGCACTCATTCCTACCTTGCCCCTTAGATCCCCCTGTGAAAACTGTGCTCAATCCCCGCACCTTGAATTGCACTTCCACCAATTGCCACCAAAACCCCCACAAATCATCAAATCAAACCCCCTATCCATTTACTAGCCTAAAATCTTTATTTTTAATTGGTCAGCCTAAACATATTGAAAGATCTATCAAATCTGACCCGAGAGAGCCTTCTCATACCTCGTAGGGCTAGCTACGAGGTGAAATGGTTTGATGTAGCCTTGAAGATTTACTTTTCTCAGCCTAGGGTGAAATCTCAAGCGCTAACAGGATCAACAGATAGCAATCTATATGTAAAAATTGATAATGATAAATTGCTAATACTTGTCGTGTATGTTGATGATATCATCTTTGGTAGCAATGAAGAAGCCATGAGTCAAAACTTTGCTTTGGTGATGCAGAAAGAATTTGAAATGTCCTTGCTTGGTGAGCTGACATATTTTCTTGGTTTAAAAGTCCAACAAAATAAAGACATTATCTTTTTATCACAAACCAAGTACCTCAAGGAGATCTTGAAGAAATATGGCATGGAAGATTCAAAACCAGTATGTACCCCTATGGTAACAGGATGCAGCCTCAGCGCAAATGATGATTCAGCAACAGTTCATCAACCAACCTATAGATCCATGATTGGTAGTCTGCTCTACCTGACTGGTACCCAACTAGACATCATGCATGCAGTGGGAATAGTTGGAAGATTCTAGGCAAATCCAAAAGAAGCACACCTTCAGGCGGTTAAAAGAATTTTCAAATATCTTCAAGGGACACAAAACTATGGCCTATGGTATCCTAGAGATACAGATCTCACACTTCATGCATATACAGATGCAGATTGGGCAGGAAGCGTGGATGATAGAAAAAGCACTAGTGGTGGTGCATTCTTTATGGGTTCCAGATTAGTATCTTGGTTCAGCAAGAAACAAAGTTCAATTGCTTTATCTAGAGCTGAAGCAGAATATGTGGCTACTGCATCTTCCTGCACACAAGTCCTTTGGATGATGCAAATTTTGCAAGATTTTCAAATCACTTGTACTCCACCTATCTCCATTTTATGTGATAATACAAGTGCAATCAGTATTTTAAAAAATCCAGTCATGCATTCAAAGACCAAGTACATACCTATCAAATATCATTTTCTCCAAGAACAAGTGTTTGAACAAAAGGTCAAATTGGAGTATGTTCCCTCCAAGGAACAGGTTGCTGATACACTCACCAAACCACTGCCCAGGGAGACATTTGAATACCTCAGACATAAGCTGGGAGTAGTTGATGCATCATCTTGCTGTTGAAACTTGTCTGTTTCAGAGAAAAGTGGTTGTACGCAAGTTTAATGAGGAGAATCTACGTACATACACCGGTTTATGTAGATACAGTCGCGTATATGTTGGTTTGAAGACAAACAGTGGGCCAGGCTCAGGATGAAAGGAGTTTGATATGCGTCCAACATAGACCATCTGGCACAAGTTCAGGGGGAGCATACATATTCTTCTAATAATGCATTGTTGGCATTATCCTAGAAGATCTTGGTTCAAAGTCACAGTGTTTTGGTTTCAGGGGGAACAAGTGCAGAAGGAGAACATGGTTGCTGGTCTGAATAATGATTGACAGATGTTGTTGATGATAGTTGTTGATCACTATCATAGTCTGGTTGTAGATATTTCGTCTCTATGTCATGTATTTATTTTCTTATCAAGGTCATGTAATGGCCTACTTTTATTTCCCCACTATGCCTGGGATGGATAATGTAATTTTCTTGTTTTATCTTGTGTAAACTTTTGGTGTATCCCCACTTGGTTGGGAGATGGATGTATGTATGAGTCTTTGGTGGTAGGAAGGTCATTTATGATGTATAAAGTTATGTATCTTCTTGTAGAACATCCTCTTGTAGACCTTGCCTACAGTCAGGGGGAGCATGGACAGTAGAGCAGAGTAGAGATTTCAGCATGAACTCAGGGGGAGCATAACCCTTTGCCCTTGATGTCAAAGGGGGAGAATGAATTTGAGTGACTTGGGGTTGCCATCAAGTCCAAAGGGGGAGATTGTTGGCATTATGACATAGGTTTGGCACTATGACACAGGTGTTGTCCTTGATGGCAACTCACTCAGATGGCAAATCACTGTTTAGGCTCTCAGAATGAAAGAAAAAGAGGTATACACAGGTTTCCTTTGACGAAGTCACGTATACATGCTGGATTTCTGACCAAAAGTCACGTATGCGTATGCACGCGCTTTCATGGATGAAAAAGCGTGTACATGTGGGAAAACTTATTTTTGGTCCAAGGTATTGATTCTTTATGGTTTTGGACCATGGTATTATGTAAGGCCTAAGACTATAAAAGGGGAAGGAGATCATTAGACGAAGGTATTGACTGAAGCATTGAATATCTCATGAAGAACTAGATCTGGAATACTGGTCATTGGGTTATGGTGCATAGCTGGATCTGAATCAAGGAGGAACCTGAGCGCAAGAAGAAGGATAAGTACTATTGATGGATCAAGATCTTAAGGCTTGAATAGTAGTATCTTTGTGTGATTTTGATTTGTTATTTTGGCACATGACTTGATCTATAAATCTGATAACCTGGGTATAACTGATGTCTGAATAAGTGAAAAGGATAAATTATCTTTTGCAGATCTGTATGCAGGTTTAGCGAAGAAAATGCGCGTATACATGCTGGTTCTGTAATGTAGAATAACGTATATGCTGGTTGGCCTTAATTCAGAAGTGTATGCACACAGGTTGTACACATTGAAGTAGCGTACATTTCTTGAAATATATGTTAGCTACTTCTGTTTATTGCTGCAGTGTTCTGGGTTCAGAATTGGTGTCTGGTTACTGTTACTATTTTTTGGGTATAGCATTCAGAGAGGTGACTATTTGATTCAGTTTTGTTTGGTGCAAAGGAGATTGGTCGATGCAGATATATTGATGTTTGATTGATGGATCCAGTCTGAAAATTTATGAAACGTGGTCCCTGAAAGAAAAGAGAAGGTTGTAGCCTTTTGTAGGTCAGCACCTATGTACTAGTACCTCAGCTAGTACAAGAGCTAAGGGGGTTGTAGCTCCCTTCCAGGAGAAGCTGGAGAACGAGAGAAGGTCATAGCCTTCTGTAGGTAGCAGCCCGCGTATTGGTATAAGACTACACCATTACAGAATCATTGTAAAAAGAAGTTTCTAATTAAAAGAAGATAGAGATGAATTGCAGCAGGTAGTTTCACCCACATTGGGTTTCCACCTTATATCTTTGTGTCCATGTGTGTGATGATCTGTTCTGTTTTACTGCTCCTATTTACTGTTCTTATGATTAATGAAGTCCTGATGCATTGATTAAAGATCAACAATTAATGAATCAGATATAGGCTTGTTTCTTTAGTCATAGTAGCGTATATACGCAATTTCCCATAGCTGAAGTAGCGTATACAAATCTGATTGTGAAATGAAAAATAATTGATTTGATAATACTGATTCACCCCCCCCTCTCAGTATTATTTCCAACAACTAGGATGTTTTTCCCAACATAAGCTTGGAATAAGTGTCCCATAACCTTGCTTATTATTTTTCCTTTATTAACTTCTATTTACATGTAATTTTCACCACAACTATTACAATCTTTTTATTGATTCATCATCTATCATGTGCATAGCCCATGCAATAAAGAGGAAGGGGATGATGAATTTGGTGGTTACTACAACTTATTGTCCATAAACAAGCTGGAAGGGTGTATTCTTTTGCAGGCACTTGACGGTTGTATGATAAGCCCATAATGTGGCCGACACTCGGTCATCCTAGTCATCCTTATTAGCAGAGCATATCTTGGTGATGCCCCTTTCCAAGATTGTGTTAAGGGATTCCACAATACCATTTGATTGAGGGTCGTATGGGCTACCCATATGGTGTTGGATTATAAAATTTTATAGCAATGAAGCAAATGTCTCATTAATGAAGTGGGTCCCCTAGTTGCTTGTGAGGCTTTGGGGCACCCAAACCTGGTAATAATATTTTCAAAGATGAATTTGGTGGCAGTGTTTGTAGTGTAATCTTTAACTAGTGCCTCTTCATCTCACCTAGTAAGGTAATCTATGGAAATGATGATGTACGTGGCATGGGAGTGATATGATGGAGTACTAATTGGTCCCAGAAAATCAACTATCCACTTCTCAAATGCCTACAATTCCCATACTAGATTTAATGGAAGTTCATCTCGGTGTGATGACTTTCCCACGCGTTGGAAAACTTCACATTTCTATGCGTATTACTTTGCATCTTGAAGACATGTGGGCCAGAAGAGCCCTGCATGCAACACCTTCCTAGTGATGGCCTTCCCGCCCATATGTCCTCCCTTAACTCCCTAGTGACATTCCCATAATACATCATGTCTCTCATGGCAAAAAACACACCTACACAATATATGATCAAGTCTCATCTTGTACAACTTCCCTGCAATCAACTGGTAATCTAAAACCCTAACCATCATGTGCCTCTGCTATGTTTCCATGTACTCCTTTGGGCATTAACTTGTGGCTAAGAATAATGCAATGTCCTCAAAGTATTCTGATACGACCTAAAATTAGAACAGGTTGACATCTAGCAGTTGATTTTCTATTGGCCCCTCGACTTCACCCGAATCTAACTGGGAAAGGTGGTTAGGTCCAACATCTAGTCTTCTACGCTTGAAAATTACCTCAAAAGTGAACTCCTGGAACATCAAAATCCATCTACAAATATTCCCTTCAAGTATATCTTTTTTCACTAAATACTTCCGAGCCGAATGATCGGTTAAGAACTTAAACAAGCCTCCCAGAAGATAGTGCCAAAAATTTTGTAGCGAGTACACCATCGAAAGTGCTTCATGCTCTGTTGTGGTATAATTCTTTTCTTCCATAGACAATTTTTTTCTAGAAAAGTAGATCAGGTGATCAAGGTTTCCCTCTCCAGGTTGAGCCAAAACAGCTCCTAAGGCGATTCTTAATGCGTCTATATGTAGATGAAATTTCTTATTCCAATCTGGATAAACCAGGATTGGTGCACTTACCAAATTTTCCTTCATCACATTGAAAGAAAATTCACATTCATCGAACCATGAAAACCTTTCAGATTCCTTTAGTAACTTCTCCAGTGGCATAGTGATTGATGCATAGTTGTGGATGAACCTCCGGTAAAACCTGTATGGCCAAGGGTGGGTCTCAGCTACTTGACACTTGTCGTCGAGGCCATATTCAGGATTACTACAACTTTTGGAAGATCAACACATACTCCCTCTTTACAAACTACATGGCCTAGAAGAGTTCCAAAAGGGATGACGAATATGCACTTTTTCAAATTTAAAGAGATCTGCAACTATCTACAATAGTGAAACATCACTTGTAGAAAAATGGAATGTATTTTTAGCAAACTATAGATGGTCCAATAATCAATGTAAACCTCCACAAACCTATGAATATAATCCTATAAACCATCTATTACAATCCTCGAGAACACTAATGGTGCATTCTTGAGTCCAAAAGGCATGACATGGTAAGTGTAGGACCCCCATTCAAGGGTGAATGTTGTTTTCTTCTTATCTTCTTCCACAATACAAACTTTGTGGTAACCAAAAAATTCGTCTGTAAAAGAGTAGGCTTCATTTCTTGCCACATTATCTAGAACCTCATCACTAAAAGGGGTGGGGAAAGGGTCATGAACACATGAATTGTTCAGACTCTGGTAGTCCACGCAAACCCTGATTTCTTCGAAGTCCTTTTTGTTTCATATAACAATTGGATTGACTGATTCAGCCTTTCCAAATGGGAAGATAAGGCCTTTTGCCAACATTTTTTCTGTTTCCTTCCTCACCTTCTCTTTGACTCTCGGGTTTAGTCTATACGAATGATGCTTTACTAGATCTGCATCAGTTTTGAGCATAATCTTCATCTCCCCTAGTTCCCCATTTATCCCTTTAAGCTCTGCCACAAATGACAAGAACATGTCTTCATATTCTCTTAGGAGATCAAATATTTCCTTGGTACTCCGTTCATCCCAGTAATCCCCAATCGAGGATAATTCTAGCTTCTCTTCAGTGCCAATATTGTGTTTCCATAACTTTAGAGGTAATAGTTGTAGACCATCGATTATAGGCCCGTCTTCGATGCTCTGCTCCCCTACAGGCTCCTTGAATGTCAAATGCTTAATTCCTCCAAATCGTCCCCATCAAGCTTCCAATCTATCTTTCTGAAAGCCACAACTTCATGGAATCTAGATTCATATATGCATTCCAAGGTGTTTTGGTCTATTTAAACTTTGGGCAACTGCACTACCAAGAACAAAATCCTTCTGAAAACTTGTAAAGCAGATGTTGTCCTATTGTCATCATCAGTGAAGTAAAAATCACTCACAAATTGAGCTTCCATACGGCCTCGTTCACGAGTTTTTCTTCTTATCTCCTCTTATACATACCATGCTTTTGAAAATGTCCCAAGTTTGTAGACAAAGTTATGCACCGACGAGTTCTCCGGAAGTTCTTATTTGATCCATCTGGCCTTACAGTCTCGTAGGTGCTGCTGAGGGTCAGTTCTCCCTCGATACTTAACAAATTCAAGTGGGAGGTCCTCTGAATACCTAAATATAGCCACCGGTGCTATCTTTACCTCCTGCCATTCTCTGAGATGGTTGTGGTGAGATCCCCACCACCTTATGGGTGTCACTTGCAAGGAAACGCCTAGTAAGGGTACTTTGTGTATTTTAGAGATGGTTGCATCAACTTTGTTAATAAAATTAGTAGCATAAATTGTGCCAATAAAAATAGTAAATTCTAGTACCTCAGTACCAATCCAATTGACGATGGACCATGGCACAATTCCTAGTGTTGATCTCATGCCCAACCTATTTCCAATCATCCCATGCAACCTCATATCCTACTTCAGAGCTCTAAGCACTCCTCCAGCCGATCGATCCTCCTGTTGTGGGATTAATGTAATCTTCCATTCTTCCTATTGTCAACCTATATAGATAGTCTAGAAAATCAATTTATTCTCTATCATCTACTGACTCTGTGAACCTCGACCCTTGATATGCATCTAGTGGCTATATCACTCTAACTCCCTCCTCTTTGAAGGTCATCGTCTCCTTCTTTAGATCAATGACTACGTAATTTTCAAAGGCCTAGTTTATTCCTCGAAATTCTGGATATGGATCTTTATATCCCATAATATCTATTACTTCAAAGTCAACATAGGTATTTACCCCTACTATGACGATTCTTTACATCCTCTAGATGTCCTATGTGAAGGATGCAATACTGGTTTGCCATGCACAACTATATTGGGGAGAACGCTAGCTCAGTCCTTTCCAAGGCTTCCCAAGTTTTCCTCGGTAGGATATTCACATATGATCCCAAGTCTAGTATTGTATCTTTGATATGGAAACCTGCAATCTGTGCATCAATCTGAAATTCCCTCCTTATTCTCTTATTGTTCTTGTGTACCCATATGGAGTGTATTTCAGGTAGATTTGAGGAAATAATTTCTTCTCTGGCCACTCCATCTTTGACAATAACTTTAAGATTTTCTCGTAACTGTCCAAGCATTTTCTCGTTGTTCACAATCTGCAAGAACAAACTAAACCATTAAGATATAGGTTGGGAATGATTTTTTAGGAGTTTTGTACTCCTGGATTTTGAAGGTTATGATTTTTCTCCTTGGAGTCCAACAGTTGGAGTCAATTTGTTAAAAATATCTGCTTCCTCCTTGTGATATTTCTTATGCTAGTTGGGATCATATGAGTGCTTTGGTGAGGCTGAATTTATAATTCTTGGTTATTCCAGGACTCCCAAATGATCCCGGTTTTTCCCCTCCCTTGGTGACTATATTAATATTTCAAAGGAGAGTGGCCTCTGGTTCCCTTGGTTCAAAATTAATTAAATTCACTCCCCTATTTGGAAATTGCGCTCTTCCCATGTGAAAATCAACAAGAGACCCTACACTGAGAGCACCAGGGTCTTTTGGGTAGTGGATGACCTCTTGCAGCATGTCCTTCTTGATCACAATTGTAAAACTTTTCCTCTTGTTCTTCCCCCCCTTGTTCCACTACCTCCTTGTCCTCAAGGAGCTTCATTGATCCTGTAAGGAGAACGGTCCAACCGGTCAACTATGGCATCCAATTCCTTACACTGATGAGTGTGGTGGGTAGGTGATTCACAAAAATCATAGAAAATATTATTTGTGACGCTTTAATACTTCTGTAAAAGTGGAAAGATGTGAGGGAGATGCCCATAAATCCTGAAAATTTCACAATATTCGGTTCGGTTGTACTTTGCTAATTAGGAAAGGCATGGAACTAAGTGCGGTCTACATATATCCTTTGCGTACCAACCTGCGCAACTCCGGTGGTGGTTAAATATGTAGAGGGTCCCATCGGTATGGAGGGAGTGTTGGATGTGCGCCCTAATAGCGTGCCTTCAAACACCAACTTTTTTGGAAGCAGTGGAGTGGTGTAGAAACCATGAATTTGGTGGTATCTGGATCTTTCGACACCTTAGCTTTTCATTTTCATGGTGGGATATATTTAAGGAGCTGAGTCATAGGCTCACCCTCTTTAGCCTCCATCTCTTCAATTCCTTCGTGAAGCTCTTCTTCATCAAGATCAAGGGGCTCATGCAGTTGCTGTGACTTATCCATTTTACCCTTTTGGTGAATCTCAATGGGGTTTTATGCAGTGAATGTCTCACCGAAACTTGTTGCGGGTTCTGTTATTTCTTATCGGTTACAGCGGGCAGAGGTCTAGGTGACCTTGACGTCGTAGGTATAGAGGGTGATGCTTCCATTGCAGGCACGACTTTAGGGGGTGCAACTTCAGAGGTTGTGACTTCGATTGCGAGGGGATTGGTCGTCATTCTCTCAAAGATGATCTTTTGACACCACTCAGGTAAACTGGCAAATTCTAGTCATGCCAAAATATCTTCCCAAATCTTTTCAGACATACAACAATATTTCTAGCAACAAACACATTGAAAGCAAAGTGGTCGAATGTTGGTCGGCCTACCATATTTATAGGTGATTTTGAATTTCAATCCAATCGTTCCATCAAAAACCCCATCATCAATGCTCCTTTGGCAGCAGATCGCTAAAGATTTTCCCAATAAATGTGCCCCCCTGCTTCTCTTAACGAAAAATTTACCATCCAATCATCTACAGTATCTTCAATGGCTATTTCTTAAGCAGTCTGCATGACACACATCTGCATAGTGTAGCAACCTTGGCACAGCTCCCCTTTGCACCCTGCTTTCCTCCATCATGCAACCCTTTTTGTTCATCCGTTCACGATTTGGGCAGAGTAGTTTAAAGTCCCGTACCTCCTTGCAGTTGCTTGGAGTACTAAGGCTATCCCACCATCATAAAGTCATTACACATGGGCGTGATCACCCTTGTACAACTTCAATCGAATGCCATTAAATTTTCCTGGAAACATCTCTCCTTTCAGCTTTGCGAGTTGAATTGCACCACCATCTGTAATTTCTTTGATGACATATGACCCCAACCAATTCATTTGAAAAATTCAAGGAAACTTCGTGAATTTGTTATCATAAAGTAACACTAAATCATTTACTTGGAAGGTGTGCTGCTTTATGTGTCGATCGTACCATGCCTTCTCGTGCTCCTTTTGCAGCTGTTGGTGAAATCCTGCCAAAAACTACCTTCCTCCAATTCCATAAGCTGCATGAGACAATCCTCCATCGTGTCACAATCAACCATATCAGTGAGTGCTGCAATTTGTAGACTCGGCACAATATACTCCATGGGCATCACAACCTCTATCCCATAGACCAACCTGATGGGAGTTTGGCCTATAAACTTTTTACACGTTGTCCTATATGCCTAGAGGACTGTTGGTATGTAGACATCCCAATCATTCCTTTTCGTGTTGCAGACCTTCGTCATTGTGCTCTCCGAGATCTTATTGAACGCTTCAACTGTACCATTATCTTGAGGGTGATAGGGCATGCTCTTCTAGTGATAAACTCAGAACTCGTCCAACATCGAAGCAATAGTTTCGTTCAAGAAATGCGTACCCCTATTGCTCATCAATATCTTCGGGAAGCCAAACTAAGTTAAAAAAAATCAAAAAGGAACTTCATAGTTGTAGTAGTGCTATAGTCTTTGACCAGCTATGCTTCTACCCATCGCGTCAAGTACTCGGTTGCAGTAATAATGTATCACACACCTATATTTTTCCCTGTGGCTGTATAGGACCCACAAAGTCAATCGCCCATTTGTCAAACACCTGCAAATAAATCTGCAGGTTTAAGGGTAGTTCATCCCTCCACGATGGCTTTTCCATCCTCTGACAAGCATCGCATGCCTTGCAATATGCCTTAGAGTCCTTATGCATTGTTGGCCAAGACAATCCTATGCACAGGATCTTCTATGTGGTTGCTCTGCTAGCATAGTGTCCTCCTGCCACTCGTCCATGTGTTTTGGCGAGGATGCTAGATCATTCAAACTTCAAAAAATATTAGCGCAGTGTTTCATCGGAGCCCATCTTATACATGTGTCCAATGATCACAGAAAAATCAGCCGTGCGGACCACCAATTCCTTTTTCTGCTGTGTAGAATATCCCTCCGGGGCTGTGCTAGTGGTTAAAAACTGGATTATGTCAACAAAGTGATCATCTGCGACATGTACAACAAAGATTTGCACATCCGACAACCCTTCTTCCAAACTAGTGGGCTCTTCGCTTGTCTCAATTCTGGATAAGTGATTCTATCCCGCATTCAATTGTCTGAGCTTCACAATCACCTCAAAGTAATATTCTTGAAAAAGCAACATCCACCTACAAATCGTCCCCCCCAACACAGGTTTGTTGACCATGTACTTGAGAGTAGAATGACCTGTGTACATTTTGAAGTGCACTCCCAACAAGTAATGTCGAACTTTTTGCAGCACGTATACCATCGCCAACCCTCCGCGCTCTATAGTTGAGTAGTTCTTCTTGACCTTTGTAATTTCCTTCTCGTGAAGGCTATAGGATGATCAATTTCGCCCTTGCTTGGCTGGGTTAATACCACACCTAACACAATACAAGAGGCATCCACATGAACATGAAATTATTTCTTCCAATTTGTGAACACCAAAATTGGCACAGTCACCATCTTTTCCTTTAAAACATCCAAACTTTTCTGACACTCCTCATCCCAACAGAAAGTCACATCCTTCTTCAGTAATTTCTCCATTGGTGCATTGACCTGTGAATAAGCTTTGATAAACTTCCTATAGTATCTGGTGTGGCCCAGCGTTGCACGCATTTGTTTTACATTATTTAGAGCCTCTAAATTGACAATAACAATAATCTTCGTAGGTTCTACCATTAAT
Organism: Pinus tabuliformis; assembly: GCA_031772625.1. Lineage (NCBI taxonomy): Eukaryota > Viridiplantae > Streptophyta > Pinopsida > Pinales > Pinaceae > Pinus > Pinus tabuliformis. Next base: position 1,558,036,811 of record CM062819.1, read on the forward strand.
CCCTGCTTTCATACCACATGGCATAGAAATATCCCATAGGGCACACAAAAAATTCATTTCTTCAAATTCAGGGAATATGGTATCTGCAACAAGTATCCAACATAAGGCGCAGACTTGCAATGTGATGTTTTACCAATCTAAAAATAGTCCAATCGTCAAAATAAACTTCTAAGAATTTATGGATGAATTCCTTAAAAGTTGCAATCATGACCCTTGAGGGGATCGCATGTGCATTCTTTAGCCCGAATGGCATCAATGTGTACTGGAAGCATCCCCACTCCATTGCGAAGGTATTCTTGCTGTGATCCTCCAGCATGATCTTAATCTGATCATACCTCGAGAACCCATCAATGAACGAATAGGATTCCTGCCCTCCAACATTCTCCAAAATTTCATCTATAAATGACGTTGGAAATGGGTCATGAACACATGCATCATTGAGCTTCCTTAGATCTACACATATCCTAATTTCATCTTGTTGCTTCTTCTCCTGAACAACCATAGGGCTCACCCAATCAGACTCTTCCACTAGCTCAATGATTCCAGCCTCCAACATTTTGTCTAGCTCTTTGTGCACCTTCTCCTTATACTTGAGATTTAGATGGTAGGGTCTTTGTTTCACGGGCTTCACATCGGGCTTTAGGGTGATCTTCATTACACCCAGATCCCCTACTATTCCTTTTAGATCTAAGAACTTGGTAGGCACCAAGTCTTGGTATTTGCACATTAGTTCCACAACCTTATCGACTGTATCTTCATCCCAATAATCGCCTATCTTTGTAAACATAGGTTGCACGTCGGATCCAATGTTCACTAGCCTGGTATTCAAGGGTTCTGTTATATCAGGGTTTTCTACTTTGGGTCCTTCAACCTTGCACTATCCCTCGGACTCTGGAATGTTGATATTTCGTGGATCCTCTTCTTCTTCTTCTGCAATCATGTTGTAGCATTCCAGTGCATGGCACAATTGTGTATTCCAGTCTAGTTGAACCCATTCTACTAGCTCCTCAGGCTTCTTGATGATTGATGTCTTAATTTCTTGGAGCACTTCATCAATGCATTCAAATCCATCCTCAAAGTTGAAGGTCAACAAAAAACTTTCCTTGAGAATATCCCATTCGATTGTTCCATGGCGTAGCTCTGTCTCCAAATACTAGTTCATTGGAATGGCATCCAACATGTGACAAAAAATGTGTATCCATTCAGGTTGAGGGTTCTCTCCCCATGCTTTAGTCCACTGCACCAGATGCTCGCATGGATAATCTTTTCCTATGTATTTCACCGTCATATGGGTATGAGCGTACCCAAACCTTAGCTTCATCATTCACATGTATTCTTTCCAATCTACAAAGCTATCCTTATGCATACCCCACCAACAGGCAGGCGTAGCGCCAGATCAAGAGCTTGGAACCGATGCTCTTCTGGTACCTCCCTTTCAAACTTATCTAGAAACAAACTAACATCATCTAAGCCATCATAATGAGGAAGATATCTTACCTCCATGGATACACACCAAAGCGATTTTTTCATCATATTGCAGCGTAGCGTGAAGACTTCATGCAACATGTTCTACCAGTGCTCGAGTTCTTCATCTGAATCTAATGTGCAGGAAATATCTTTATCCCATGTGATCCGTCCATCTACTATAGGATTGATCCAATCCTTGTTACACATGGTGGTCTTATATATCTGATCCAGATCGTCTTCTTTTTCATAATTGTGGACTGGCTCCATGTATCGTGCACCTTCAGATGGGTCTAATGGAACAATTACCTGAAGTTCCTTTCTTTCAAACACCATTCGACTCTTCTGAATATTAATGACCACATCCATGTTTAAGGCCCAATTATTCCCAATAGCATGGGGTAAGGATTACTATAATCTACTATCTCAATCACTTTAAAATCAGCCAAGGTGCCCACTCCTTCAATATCCATTGTTAACCCATACAAGCTCCCCATAGGAATGATATTCTGTTGATTTTCCATGCATAGCTGCATAGAAGAGCATTGTAGCACATGTCTCCCCATCCTTTCCCACATCTGCTTTGGCAGCACGTTCGTATCAGATCCTAGATCTAGGATGACTTGATCCATTTCGTACTCTCCAATCTGCGTAGTCAGCCTCATTTTGCACATTATCCGCTTCTTATGTTTACCCAATTTCCTCACAACGTGTTGTTCATGAGGAGTTTTTATTTTACCCATATAGTTGTGTTGACGGTGCTGGACCCGCCAACATGTAAGGGGATCTCCCTGGTAAGAAGTCCCAATTAGACCTCAAACTGTTTGATGTAGGAGTTCCAGCAGTGGGTCATATGGTAATGCCTTGACCGTGGTTTCGCACAGAGGAAAGTAAGATGTATTTTTTGGTAGCAAGGGTGTGATAGCTACAGCAAGCCAAGGAAGGTGCATGAGAGATTCAAACACATGGGCGTTGAGATGAGTGTGCCCCTTGGAAACCTATGATAGCACATAGTTAAGAAGGGAACACATGAGGAAAGATGCATCACAACATGGTAGGAAAGTTAGCTAGCAATCCAAAGTGATGGTTAAACCAACAACACGTTTCAGAAAGATTCATACATACATACACAAAAAGGTCCATACATGCATGCGTAAGAAAACAAATACATATATCATTTAGAGTAAACCAGATAGCATAGAATACAATACAACATATGCATGAAATGTGTTGGCTCTATTATATTAAGAAGTGTAAGTTCCAGTCATACAATACATCCATGTCCAACCACTAGTTCCAACAATAGAACGTTACAACCTTAACCACCTGCTCCTCCAAAGAGATGTACTAACTCTGCACAGTGGAGAAGCCAAGGCTCATTACAATATTGTCCAAGCTTTCTTTAAGATAGTCCTATCAGAAGCTTGGCTGAACAAAATCCTTTACAATGAGTTATGAGGTTCTAGTTATAGCAAAGGGTGGGGTGACCCTTCACATTCTCATTTGTGACAGTTCATCTACCTTCATGACTCTTCATCTACTCTATGACTGTTACATCCAACTATCAACACTTGAACTTCCACTTGACAAGACGTTACATTACAATGTACATGTGCCCATGTGAGACAAAATGGCTTGAGAAATCCATGCAAGACATCATTGACACTCGGTCCGTTGTGGTGAGACCAAATCTTTGACATGCTTTTGATGGTGAAGGTGGTGAGCTGATGCTAATCTTGGTCATCCGTGATGGTGTGCATGTGCTCCATGGTGACATCTTGCTAAAGCAAACTCTTGCCTTCGTTGCATCCCGGTGCATTGGTGTGGCTCCTCCATCCAACTTGTCTGCTAACATGCACATGGTATTCTTGGGTGCGGCCGAACCGGAAACACACTGATGCATAGTGTCCATGCTGATCTTCCAGTGTGTGTTGGTGTTCATGCGCATCAACTGTCAACTACATGTTTAGCTCCAGTCAGACTTGCTTCTTGTCTTTGCCTCACTGAGTGTGCCAAATGGGTTAGATTGCATGCTTGCACACAATGACACACATGCTGCTGAATTCTCTTGCATGCAATAAAAAACATTGCTCACCATGTATGCTTCATGCTAGCTACTGTGATGGATCTATAACTTGTATAAACACAGTTTCATCCGTGAGTGCATGTTGCACTTGTTGTTGTACCTATTCCTACTACAACTCATTCTCTCCTCTATGCAACTCCTATTCTTCCTTGAGTTGCTACTTTAGCATGTGCAACTCCTTCTTTGTTCCATTCTCTACTCTTGTGTGATCGTCTTCTCACGCTGTCACCTGATAGACTCAATCTCCAAAGTTTCTTTCATGACAAGTGGATCTTCTTGAGCTTGCAACTTTGTTTCGCCTCTGTGTTGTCAAAAACCTTCCTCTTGCATTCATCACATGTGGGTGTGCTGCCTTCTGCTATTGCTGATGGTGCTGCTCATTGTAATGCTGATCGCTGTGATGTTGCTGCCATATTATCTTGATGTCCTTTTCTACGAACAACTTGATGTCTTCATAGGTAGGCAAGCTCATAGACACTTGCTTGGATGTAATGCACATTGTGCTCTTAATGGTGTCCCTTGACTCTGCTCTCCTGAAGGCCATTGTACTTGTGCTGCTGAGAGGCAGATGAACACCTGTGGTACCTGTGGACATGGAAACACTCATGGAAAGCAATCTATCAGTCGAAAACCAAAAAAAACTTGAGAACTAACTTGCAACATACCTATGTGACTGATCATGAAGGTTGCACAATTTCCGTCGAGAGGTCAGGAGACTGACTGCCAAAACTAAGCAAGGCATAGTTCGGGCTATCAGTAGGCTGGCTGACTGCTGGAGCTATGCAATGCATAGTCCAGCTTGGCCTACTGAGGACTGAAACTGTGCAATGCACAATTTCAGTCAGTAGTGACATGCAACCAACAAACTGCATTATGGAGTTTCTGGGGCCAGTGGGACACTGGCTCAAAGAATTGCATAATGCAAGCCTAGAGGTTAGTACCTGGCTAGACTTGTGCAATTTTTAGACGGAAGGGAGAGCCTTCACTTTTGGAAATGTGCAGTGTTAGCAAGGTAAGGCACGATCCCAACCAAGGCAACCCAGTCCGACCGACGGGTGACTGAAAACATGAGAAGTCTGAATGCATGGTAAGATGAGTGCAAACGAGAGTGAATGATCATTCATGCAAACAACAAGTGTAGGATTCAGAAAACAGGAAAACATGCATGTGTGTGAAGCGAGTAGTGCAACGATGATCTTCTGTGCAAAATAATGTCATGCATGCGACAACAGTGAGATGCAAACGAAAAATGAAACGATGCTAGTACAAGCTAGTATGTATCAAAATGACAGCAAGAGCTCATTGAAATCAAGCAGACAACATTCATACGAAGCGAAACACAAAAAGCACTAGAAATGTAATGCGAGACATGAAAAGCAGGATTACCCCAAAAAAGCTGAGCTGAATGTGCCGACGACTCCTAAATGCAATGTGGGATGTCAAAGATGCAAGATTGATGTGAGGAATGAGTTCTAAAACGTCTGTTTGATGAGTTTTAATAAAATCGAAGATGTGATGCGCATGCCACAAATCTAGGAAGAGAGACACTTAGTGGGAGGTTTATGAAAATATCCTTGCAAGAAACCTCCAACTGCTAAAATTAGATCCCTGAATCTAGGGATGCCTTTGCATGCTACCTTGGGAGAAGCAGCCCATGCATGCAAATTAGTTTTGCTTAGTCCCGGAGGGAACTGGTCAACTCAACTGCGCATGCAACAGTCTGCTCAGATGGAAGGAAAAAAGTGCATTTCTGGGAGGGAGCTGGGCTGGTTTCCCAGAGGGATTGCGCAATTTCTGGGCAGAGTAGCTAACTACTGCCCAGGATTGGTAATTTCTGGGCTGAGCAATCCTGCTGGGAGGAATTACACAATTTTTCCAGTGAATAGTGACAGGCATATTTGCGTAGTTATGGAGCCCAGAAGGCTGCCAGACAGAATTGCGCAATTTTTGGAGGGAAGGATGGTTGCTCTCCAGAATTGTGCAAATTCTTAAGGAAGCTGATCAGCCTGCAGCTGGACCAAGTCCAGTGAAACAACCTGTGAGGGGGATGCAACAAGCTTTGATGGACAGGTTGTCATTCTGCAAGAAAATCACTGAAGCTTGTGTACTTGATAGGACAAGACATGCTGCTATGAAAGGTTGGTAGGGAGGCTCCAAAATGAAGCTAAGGCAAAATTTTGGAGGGTGGTTGTACCCGCTACAACACTTGGCCACACATTGGTATAACTCTAGCTCTCTGAATGGACCTTGTTCATGAAAAGAAAGTCTAACAGCTCTGGAAGTATTGTTCAGTTCTCAGTTCGTCTTGGTTTCCACACTTGCTTGATTGTAAGATGTAGCATATGCTAAGCTCTTGGTCGATTGACACACATTCCAAGCCAAGTCAACACAGTTGTTTCGATTAGGGTTGAGGGGTATATTGGTGCATAAGCAGTATAGTTGTCAGAGTCTTAGTTTCATCTCTGGTGTTGCTCTGCTGCCAATAGTCCTGGACAGTACCCCGATGGGGTCACACAGGACACAAGCATCACTCCGCTGCCAGTGAGACTGGTCAGTACCCTGACAGAGTTACTTGCATAACCTCTCTGCGCATGAAGCCTTTCTCTTCTTTCGCCTTATTCATTTTTCATTTTTTTCATTTTTTTGACTTTTTCATTTTTTCATTTCATCTTCATAATTGTGCATAACACTTATTTATTTCAGAGGCAGAAGAGGGATACCGACTTATTGAGAGCAGAAGAGGTTGTTCCTTCAGAAAGGTAGTTTATGTATACCTCTGACGTTCTTGTTAAGGTTTTCCCCCTCACCTTACTCTACTTGACTGCGCTAAAAGGGATTAACCCAAAAACAACTGACTAGAGTAGGTGATACTAGTTAGTGCGCAAACATTATGTTTTCACCAAGGTTCACTTCGAACAGTACGTATTTTCCATTGATGTATCATGGACTGAAGACAACAAATTATTACATAAGAGAGCGGAAAAAAGATAACCAAATGTTGATAGTTGTACAAGTCCTCTTGTACTTTACCCATCTTGTTTCAAGAGTCACACGCAGTCCATGTGAAACTAACCTATAGACAATAACAAACAACAAACCAAAAAGCAAAGCAAGAAGCAAAAGAAAATGCAGAAGTAAAGTGAGTAAGAAAATAAAAAAGAAAGAAAACAAACACACAAAGAAAGAAGAAAACATGCATGCAAGCAAAAAAATCAAAAGCAAACAATCCTCCTACTCCTAAGCTAACAGTGCATGGGTCGTCTCACATGAAGTGATACTTCCAATGCAACCACCAGCGCATTGGTTGACCTGTGTTGGTGAAGGAACTGTTTGCAAACATTGCAGTTGTGCAAACCAGCAAGCATGAAAGATATAATGATGAAGGCGGACACACTCCGAGCCTATAAGTTACCACAGAACAAAGATGCGTGAAAGTGCATGAAATGCACTCCATGGACTTGCCATGGTGTTGTGCTACACTGCGTGTAGATGTTGAGTGTATGCATTCTCTTGACTGTGACATGCAAGAAAACATGAGTAAGGTAGACCACTTATGTTGTGCATGTGTGCTTGCTGTGTAAGATTCCTCCAATGCATGGGTGATGGGATCATGTAGTTCGAGTGGAGGAAGCAAAATCTAGGTGTTTGGCTGATATTCAATGCAAAGCAGAGAGTGATGAGAAGCCTTGAGTGTTTCAACAATTTCCTGACCAGAAGTGAAACGAACCTTAGGACAACAAGGGCCTGACATAACCATCATCGCGAGTTGAAGTGATTCGACAGTCTGCAGGGTTTCGACTTTGTTGACAGATAGATCATCGTAGACTAGTGTCTTAGACAGATTAACAATGATTGAATCAACATCGTGATCAGATGAAGAAGTAGAGAGATCACGACAACCAAGATCAGAAAATTCAGGATGTTTGTCGACATCCTCACTATTTGATGAATCGGGCAGAGGGGTGGATGAGAAACAAAGACGTTCACCCTTTGTGTTTTCAGAAATTCCAGATGACTAATTGGATAGATTTTCGGAGGAAGATGTTTCCTCTCCACACTGTGATGACATACTAACATCTGACGTGTCCTGTGAATGATCGAAAGTAAAAACATCTGAAAATGGGTTTTCACAGGGGGAATCAACAGTGGTAGAATCACAAGGGATGTCAGGATAAAGCAGATGAGGCATGGCTGGAAGGGGGTCATCCTTCACCACGGGTTCTTCTTTATATTCCCACACACACTCATTATTAATGATGGCGCAGGTTGACTGCATAACACCAACTCCGTCTACAACTTGATCCTCGTTCACAATAGGTGAGGAGTCTGGAATGGGAAAACATAAGACAGTACAATCCGGAGGATCAATAGAATGTGGGGAAGGAGGTTGAGGGAACGAATCCATGTGACAACCAACAGGCTTGCAAGCCAAATCTGTGGAGATATCAATAGCAGGTGCGATGGGAGGATGTGATAGTTCAACAGATGCGTGTGCATGATCTCTCACATCACTCCGTGGTGGTGGAGTTGTTTGATGAGGTGAAGGCGGACAGTCACTTGTGATAGAAACTATGCCTACCTATGATTACATAGCTCCATTACCAAAGTGTGGTGAGCGAGGTTCAGATATGCGAAGAAGATACTCAACTATTCCATAAATAAATTCCCAATCAATTTCATCTTCGAGAAATCGATATGCAAGATTACAAAAGCATGTGTAAAACTGATCAACGGATTCATTGGGTGCTTTTCATAATTTCAGAATTTCATGATCGAGTGCATTATGGTTAAAGTGATTGAAAGCACAGTCTATCTCTACGACCAGATGAGAAAGAGAATGAATAGATTTTTTGGGCAGCGTGGCACACTAATGCATTGGGTGCCCTCAAAGCGTGTAGACGAAAAATGCACAGGTCATGTATTCTTCAAAGATTCCATGTCTTTCACATGAACCTACAATGTTGACCACATGTCTAACCAAGGCTACATGGCCTCCACCATCATATGTTTTATGTGACAAGTTATCTGAAAGATTTTCCGAGATAATGAAGTCGTTTCCATAAGACATACACTCCAGAAGAGCAACTCTGTAGTTAGTCATGATAGATATGTAGAGATTCAAAACAAATGTGAGGACTCAGCTTTTCATCTAGCCCTCCTTCTAGTGCCAAAATGTTGATGGTGCTGGACCCGCCAACATGTAAAGGGATCTCCCCAGTAAGAAGTCCTAATTAGACCTTAGACCGTTTGGTGTAGGAGTCCCAGTAGTGGGTCGTACGGTAATGCCTTGACCGTGATTTCGCACAAAGGCAAGTAAGATGTCTTTGTCAGTAGCAAGGGTGTGACAGTTGCAACAAGCCAAGGAAGGTGCATGAGAGGTTCAAACACACGGGGGTTGAGATGAGTGCGCCCCTTGGAAACCTATGATAGCATGGAGTTAAGAAGGGAACACACGAGCAAAGATGCATCACAACATGGAAGGCAAGTTAGCTAGCAATCCAAAGTGATGGTTAAACCAACAACATGTTTCAGAAAGATTCATACATACATACATAGAAAAGTCCATACATACATGCGTAAGAAAACAAATACATATATCATTTAGAGTAAACCAGATAGCATAGAATACAATACAACATATGCATGAAACATGCTATCTCTATTATATGAAGAAGTGTAAGTTCCAGTCATATAATACATCCATGTCCAACCACTAGTTCTGACAATAGAATGTTACAACCACAACCACCTGCTCCTCCAAATAGATGTACTAGCTTTGTGTAGTGGAGAAGCCAAGGTGCACTACAATACTGTCCAAGCTTTCTCTAAGATAGTCATATCAGAATCTTGGCCAATCAAAAGCCTTTACAATGAGTTATGAGGTTCTATTTATAGCAAAGGGTGGGGTGACCTTTGACATTCCCCTTTATGACAGTTCATCTACCCTCATGACTCTTCATCTACTCTATGACTGTTACATCCAACTATCGACACTTGAACTTCCACTTGACAAGATGTTACATTACAATGCACATGTGCCCATGCGAGACAAAATGGCTTTAGAAAGCCATGCAAGACATCATTGACAATCAGTTCGTTGTGGTGAGACCAACTCTCTGACATGCTTGTGATGGTGAAGGTGGTGAGATGATGCCAAGCTTGTTCATTCGTGATGGTGTGCATGCACTCCATGGTGACATATTGCTGAAGTGAACTCTTGCCTCCGTTGCATCCCAGGGCATTGGTGTGGATCCTCCATCCAACTCGTCCGCTACACATGCGCATGGTATTCTTGGGTGTGGCCAAACCTGTAACACATTGATGCATAGTGTCTATGCTGATCTTCCAGTGTGTGCTAGTGGTCATGTGCATCAACTGTCAACTTCATGTTTAGCTCCAGTCGGAATTACTTCTTGTCTTTGCCTTGGTGAGTGTGCCAAATGGGTTAGATCGCATACGTGCACATAATGACATGCATGCTGCTGAATTCCCTTGCATGCGATCAGCAACACTGCTCATCATTTCTGCTCCATGCCAGTTGTTGGGATGGATCTATAACTTGTACGAGCGCAGTTTCATCCGTGAGTGCATGTTGCGCCCGCTGTTGTACCCATTCCTGCTACAACTCATTCTCTCGTCTATGCAGCTCTTATTCTTCCTTGAGTTGCTGCTTTAGCACATGCAACTCCTACTTTTCTCTTGCGTGATTGTCTTGTCACGCCGTCACCTCATAGCCTCAATCTTCAAAGTTGCTTTCATGACAAGTGGATCTGCTCAAGCTTGCAACTTTGTTCTGCCTCTGTGTTGTCAACAACCTTCCTCTTGCATTCACTGCATGCAGGTGTGCTGCCTTTTTCTGTTCCTGATGGCACTACTTGTTGTGATGCTGTTGCCATCTTATCTTGATGTCCTTGCATACAAACAACTTGATGTCTTCATAGGTAGGCAAGTTCATAGACACTTGCTTGGCTGCAACCCACGTTGTTCTCTCAACGATGTCCCTTGACTCTACTCTCCTTATGGCCATTGTACCTGTGATGCTGAGAGGTAGATGAACACCTGCCATACCTATGGACATGGAAACACTCATGGTAAGAAATCTATTAGTCAAAAACCAAAACAAACTTGAGAACTAACTTGCAACATACCTGTGTGACTGATCATGAAGGTTGCGCAAGTTCCGCCAGGAGGTTGGGAGACTGACTGCCAAAACTACACAAGGCACAGTCCGGGCTCTCAGTAGGCTGACTGAATGCTCAAACTGCACAATGCATAGTCCAGCCTAGCCTGCCAAGGACTGAAACTGCATAATGTGCAATTTCAGTCAGCAATGACATGCAAGCAGCAAACTGCATTGCGCAGTTTCTGTGGCCAATGGAACGCTGCCTCTAAGAATTGTATGATGCAAGCCTAGAGGTCAATGCTTGGCTATACTAGCACAATTTCTAGAGGGAAGGGAGAGTGTTCACTTCTGGAAATGCGTAGTGTTAGCCGAGTAAGGCATGGTCCGAGTCAAGGTAGCCCAATCCGGCTGACGAGTGACTAAAAACATGAGAAATCTGAATGCATGGTAAGATGAGTACAAACTAGAGTGAATGATCATTCATGCAAACAACAAGTGTAGGATTCAGAAAATGAGAAAGCATGCATGTGTGTGAAGTGATTTGTCGCAATGACAACCGTCCATGCAAAACAGTGTCATGCATGTGACAACAGTGAGATGCAAATGAAAACTGAAACGATGCTAGTAAAAGCTAGTACGTATCAAAATGACAACAAGTGCTCTCTGAAATCAAGAAGACAAAATTCATATGAAGCGAAACACAAAAAGCATCTAAAATGTAGCATGAGACATGAAAATTGGGCTTACCCCAAAACATCTAAGCTGAATGTGCCGACAAATCCTAGATGCAATGTGGGGTGTCAGAGCTGCAAGATCAATGTGAGGAATGAGCTCTGTAGTGTCTGGTTGATGAGTTTTGATAAAATGAAGATGTGACGTGCACACCACAAATCTAGGAAGAGCGACACTTGGTGGGAGGTTTATGAAAGGATCCTTGCATGCAACCTCCAGCTGCTAAAAGTAGATCCCTGAATCCAGGGATGCCTTTACATGTTTCCTTGGGAGAAGCAGTCCATGCATGTAAATTAGTTTTGCTCTATTCCAGAGGGAACACTCAACTCAATTGCACATGCAACAGCCTGCTCAGCTGGGAGGAAAAAATGCTTATTTTTGGGAGGGAGCTGGGTTGGCTGCCCAGAGGGATTGCACAATTTCTGGGTAGAGTAGCTGACTGCTGCCCAAGATTGTGCAATTTCTGGGCTGAGCAGTGCTACTGGGAGGAATTGTGCAATTTTTCGAGTGAAGAGTGGCAGGAATTTTTGAGCAATTCAGGAGCCCAGAAGGTTTCCAAATAGAATTGCACAATTTCTAGAGGGAAGGCTAGTTTCCCTCCATAATTACACAATTTCTTGAGGAAGCTGCTCAGCCTGCAGCTAGACCAAGTTCAGTGAAACATCTTGTGAGGGTGATGCAACAAGTTTTGACGGACAGGCTATCATTCTGCAAGAAAATCACTAAAGCTTGTGTACTTGACAAGACAAGACATGCTGCCATGAAAGGTTGGTAGGGAGGCTCCAAAACAAAGCTAAGGTAAACTTTTGGAGGGTGGTTGTAGCCACTACAACAAGTTTTTAATTAGATCCTAGAGCCCTTCCACCTCCTTCCTATCCCCCAACAACTTCATACAGGTTTTCAAAAAAGTAGCCAATAGCGAGGGATCTACGTCCTGCGCTTCATTGTTTCTAGCCGAATTCCTCTAACTTCTTGACGTAGAAGCCTTAACAAAGTTCTTCTTGGCTTCCATAAAAGTTTCTTTAGCCTTGTTGAGATCAAATCTGACCTCTTTTTCTGTAGCCTTGTGCAACTAGCCTTCAGTTTCTAGCTTCTTTCCTTTATTGTCTCCCATGGCAATAACACTTTGCGTCATGATATTGATGCTATGGTCCTTTTCGCAAGGGTCTTCCCTCATCATCTGTATATTTTGCATGGTTGGTTGAGTCTTTTTCTCCTGCATTTTGGCTATCAGCACTGGGCAATCCTCTATCACATGATCAAACTATCTGCAATAATGACAAGATGGATGCATTGGGTTCTAACAGTCGCACACAAAATGTCCTACTTCTCCACAGTAGTAGAAAATAACTTGTCGGCGACCTCTTCTAGCCTCTCCTCCTCTTCCTCTTCCACGGCCCTGGAATCCTCCACGCACTGCACCCGCACTCTGATCCCGAGGCCGAGTTTTAGCTTGCATCTGATATGTAGGTGTCTGATCCATCATTAATTTGTATCTTTGTTCGTTTCTTTCATCATGCCTAACCGATTTACAGAAGGTACAAACTTTTGCAAGAGGTGATAATGATCAGTCGCGTGCTTCCGAGCTATCTGGCAGATAATGAACCATAAGGGTACTCTTGCGCTTAGTCCTATAATGTTCTCAGCCTTCAAAGGAACAAGACCTCCTCCAATCAGGTAATTCTGATAAATAGGACAATGATCCTTATCATGTACCTTATCTTTACATTTTATGCACCAAACTTCTATGCACACCTCAGGATGATCTTCCTTTCCTGTTTTCAAGCTCTACAACTCCATGTGTAGGCTTGCCAGCTGGGACTAAATCTGTTGTACTCCAACATTCATATCCTGCACTGGTGAGGCTTCCAATCTCATTGCAATCTCCACAACTTCTTCTTGCGTTCCTATTTTTTGCTGTGATAATGGAAATCTCAGATGAGGCAATAATGAAGCAATGTACCAGTCTCTGTGTTGATCATCTGTGATCTTCATATTAGCCTGTTAGATCAGCCATTTTAGCCTTTGATCGAATTATTTACCCTTTATCATATTTCCTTAAACTCTATTATAGATTGCGCCGGAGACTTAGGCTTTTTAAAATCACTGTTCAGTGCTTGCTGAGTTTCTGCCATCATCGCGCTGGGTTTATCCGTAAAAAAATTGATATACCAAGTCAGCGCCCTGTCTTGCAATGTTGTGACTAGTTTTTCTTTCTTCATATTATCATCATTAATCTATTGTGCCTTCCACACATCATCCGTGAAGAACCAAAACTGTCCGGGGTCCTCGCTTCCCACCCCCTTAAAGACCGACATCTTCATCATGTTCACCATGTTGAATCATTAATGTAGAGGTGGAGGTGGAGGTGGAGTGGAGGGATGGGGCATCCCCATGATACCCTGGCTTACTGTTTGCAACTTGATTCATGGGTATCTCAGAATAGTTCCTTTGTCATCACTATTAGGAGATCCTAACAACAGACTGTATTCAAAGCCTGATTCTTCATTTCTTCTAAAGGGTTTTCCGCTTCGTGTAGTCCCAAACATTAATGTAATGTCATAACCCTATTTTCACACAATAACATCTTAATCTAGGTCTTCAGAGATTTTAAGTACTTACCTCTTTTTCCTTTGAATAACTTACGCTTTGCTTCACTATAGCTGACAGTCATATCGATCACGAATGCAGTGATGAATGCTCCTTTTTTGGGGTCCACCCAATAGGGGTGTCAAGATTCCACATACCTTGACTATCTGATAACCTAGATAGCCACTCATGCAATTTGAAAGCAAAAGAGAAGAAGAATATTTAAATCTTGTCTCTGTACAGGTATATGTTCAGCCACTCAGACAAGCGCGGATTTCTATTTTCTTGTGCTGCAAACACGTGCAATTTTTGATCAATCCACTTCTAAATTTCTTTCTTCATGGTGAACCATTTATCACACATCCCTTTAGCAAGATCCTAGTCCCGACAACAAAATCATTTTTTGGCTTGATGGGGCCTGACCTAGGTTCAACGTTATCTGTGCCAACCAATAAAACCCTAACTGCTGGCCCTTTCGGCAACAACCTGTGTAGTGCAGGCTACATTCTCACCCGAAGTAGTATTAAGGGATGACAAAACCAGGTTTTTGCATCCAAAGGTCAATGTGATAGGTTCTTGTGGTTCCTAGGGCTTAGATCTATCTTCGTGAACCCTAACCCTTCCGAATAGATGATTACAGTAAATTCACTTAAACAACTTCCAGATCTTTGCGAAGGTTCTTAATTATTCATAAAATGCATAAATATTACTAATCTACTACTTTCGCGCACTAGATAAGCATTAATTCATATAAAGTTTTACATAGAGCGAAATTATGGACACTTGCAAAAATAAGAAATAATTCACAAATGCAACCAAATTGGCTCAAAACTATCTTTATTAATTATAATTGTTCAAGTACGAGCTTATTTTCCCTGTGCACTCAGCTACAGGGGCTCGCGGACTTAGCCGACAGACTTACGAAGGTCTCTGTGCAATCAGCTGTAGGAGCCTTCCCCTTCGCCTAAGTATTGGAAATAGATCTTTCGTACCTTAGTTCCTTGCCCAAAACAATGATCTTTTATCTTAGTTACCTTTCTAGGCTCACTATGACTCATCTATATATAGAATTTCACTTTCAATACCATGGTCCATGGGCCATGGGCGGGTCTCAAAACTTTCCTATCACTTACCCACCTAAGGGACTAAATTCCCTTTTACTTTTACTATCTCCACGCTCTACTTCCACCTTTCGCGGAGACTTTACATTTTATAGAAAATTTAACCCAAAGTTTGACCAAAACTTAACCCTAGGGACCTCATACCAATAGGGAGTGCTCATCCCTCTCAGTCATTGTCATGATCTCCCTCAATGTGGAAGTTGGTACACCATATTTTTGGTTGTGACAATCTCACCAGCTGCATATCCCTTAACTTGTCTGTCAGATCAGTGATCTGATGATGTAGTCCTATGAGAGTGGGATCAAGGGAGATCATTCTTCCTCAGTGTTCATGTGGGTATCCTACCATGGCCTCAATTTGTGTCACCTATTATAGGGCATCCTATAGAGTATCAATGTTATGCAACCAGCGCACAAAATAGAAGAATGAGATAGATCAACAACTTCAAAAGTAGCCTCTTCGAAGGGGAAACCTCCTTTACATTACACAAATGAACAATTCTTGGATGATACAAATGACAAGACCTCCTTTCTATATACAGGAGTCTAAGTGGTCACAATATAATCAGAGTTGACATAACAATAATAATGTAAGGGAACAAAAATAAAAATAATGGGCTTCTACGGGGCACAACAATAACAATATAGGGAAAACATGGGCATAAAAATAACAATAAGGGGCCACAACGACAATAATAATAAGGGAATACACTAGTATTATAGGGACCTAACATGCCCCTTCCCTTCAAAAATGTGTTTTCCTCAATGCTTGAGTAGTTTTGGATGCTTCTGTATAAAATTTTCATCCTCCCATGTGGAATCTTCAACGGGTAAGTTCTTCCACTTGATGAGATACTATGAAATTGATTGATTTCGTAGCTGTCGAGTTCTTGTTTCAGTGACTGCTTTAGGTTCCAATATGATTTTTCCTTCGTCGTCGAGTTCTGGAAATAATGTTTGAACTAGGAGCTTGTCAACTATAACCTTCTTTAAGCAATGAAACATGGAAAATTGGGTGCACTCGGGAAGATGCAGGAAGTTCCAATTTGTATGTCATAGTACCAATCTTTTGAAACACCTTGTACGGACCATAATACTTTGGTGATAATTTATTATCCTTCTTAGCTTGCTTGAGGGACATTTGTTTATATGGTTGTAGTCACAGAAATACCCAGTCACCTACATCAAAACTTCTTTTGCTGTGATGTTGATCTGCTTGTTGTTTCATTCTATTTTGCACCAAAGTCAGGTTATCCTTTAAGAGTTGGAGAAATTTTTGTTGATGCTTGATGTGATCTTCCACTTGTTGAACCCTATATTTTTCTCTTAAATATGATGTGATGGATGGTGTATGATATCCATAAAGTGCCATAAATGGGGTCATTTTTGCTGCAGTATGGAAGGAAGTGTTATACCACCATTCAACCAGAGGCAACCATTTGACCCATTGTGTCTGTTTATCAGATACAAAGCAATGAAGGTATCCTTCCAAACATTTGTTCACTATCTTAGTTTTCCCATCAGATTGAGGATGATAAGATGAGCTATGAGCTAACTGAGTACCCAGACAAGAAAATAATTATGTCGAAACAATTCCAGTGAAAATAGGATCTCTGTCGCTTACAATAATCTTTGGGATTCCATGTAGCTTTTGAATTGTTTCCATAAATGTAGTAGCAACTGTATTGGCTTTAAATGGATGAGATAATGCACAAAAGTGTGCATACTTGGTAAGTCTATCAACTACACCATGATGACACTCTTTCCTTTGAACTTGGGTAAACCTATGATAAAATCCATTAAAACCTTCTCCCAACATTGACTTGGAATGGATAAAGGTTGTAATAGACCTGGGGTCTTAATTGTCTCAAATTTTATTTTGTTGGAAAACAAAACATTCCACCAAAAAATTTTGAATATCAGATTTAAGGCCTTCCCAAAAAAATTCCTTCCTAACCCCGTGGTAAGTTTTTAAAAATTCCTGAATGCCCTCCTAAGGGATAGGTGTGAAATTTCATAAGAATCTTTTGTTTAAGTTGGGAATTCTTACAGAGGTATAAGCGATCTTTGTACCATAATGAAGCATTTTTCCAGCTAAATGTACCAGATGTACTGGGATCTTGCTGCAACTTTTGAATGAGTTTCCACACTTCTTTGTCATTCTTCCATTCATCCCTTGATTCATTTATCCAATCTGGTTGGATAATAGAATTGGCATAAAGTAATTCTTCCACATCCTCATCCTTTCTTGAGTGTGCATCTGTAACAACATTTTGCTTCCCTTTTTTGTAGATGATTTCAAAGTCATAACCCAACATATTTGTGACCCATTTTTGTTTCTCTTCTAAAGATAATCTTTTTTCTAAAAAGTATTTAAAACTATCATGATCTGTTTTTACCTTGAAGTGTCTTCCCATTAGCTAACGTAGCCATTTATTAAGTGCATGTAGTATTGCCAACATTTCCTTCTCATAAATAGCTTTGTGTAAATACTTTCCTTTGATTGGACAACTTTCAAAAGCAATAGGTCTTTCTTCTTGCATTAAAACAACACCCATTCCATTTCCTGAGGCATCACATTCCACAATAAAGGTTTTTGTGAAGTTTATCACAGCTAAGACCGGTGCTTGGCACATTACCTCTTTAAGATGTTCAAAGGCTTTCGTTGCTTCTGGAGTCCAAGAAAATGCATCTTTCTTTAGTAATGTTGTTAGAGGTGATGCTATTCTCCCATAATTATTAACAAACTTGTGATAATACCCTATTGACCCAAGAAATCCTTGTAGATGTTTTATGGATGTGGGGATTTTCCATTCCTTAATGGCTTTAATTTTGTTAGGGTCTACCTTAACACTTTCATGAGATACAATATGACCCAAATATTCCACCTCTTGTACTCCAAAGAAACATTTGGAGGTTTTTTCATATAATTGTTTCTCCTCCAATAGTTTGAGCACTCTATCAACATGTTGAACATGATCCTTCCAAGACCTGTTTTAGATTAGTATATCATAAAAAAATACTAACACAATTTTTCTAAGGAAGGGTTTGAAAATGGAATTCATCAAACCTTGAAATGTAGAAGGTGCATTGGTAAGGCCAAAGGGCATGACCAAAAATTCATAATGACCCTCATGAGTTCTAAATGTTGTTTTCAGAATGTCTTTAGTCCTTATTCTAATTTGATGATATCCTGAACGAAGGTCCAACTTGGTGAAGTAAATTACTCCATGAAATTCATCCAATAATTCATCAATGACAGGAATGTGAAATTTATCTTTAATAGTGAGCTTGTTGATCTCCCTATAATTTGGAAACATGAACCATGATCCATCCTTCTTGTGCACCAATACTACTAGAGTAGAGAAAGAACTTTGACTAGGTTGAATTATACCAGCCTCTATCATTTCCACAACCATATGTTCAATTTCACTCTTTTAGGCATAGGGATATTTGTAAGGCCTGATGTTTGGAGGAACACTTCTTGGAATCAAATGAATAGCATGATCATGATCATGAATAGGTGGGAGGCCTTTGGGAGTCTCAAATACTTTGGAATGATTGTCCAAGAATTTTTGGAGATATGGAGAAATAGATGTTTTCGATGTGGGAACCTCTAACGAACATAATTGTGCAATTACACCACGTTGTTCTTTATTTAGAAGCTTTGTCATGCCGTTAGAGTTGATTATATTTCCTAGTTTCCCTGCGATACCCATTAATTCAACTTTCTTCCCTACTGAAAAAAAAATTCAATAAAAGTTCTTTAAAATTAAAAGCTATCGTACCCATTGGACTCCTAGTACAACATCAACACCACCTATTGGAATGGAAAGCATTGAACTATTCAACACATATTCTCCCATTGATAGCTTGATATTATGGCACTTTCTAGAGAAATTTATGGTTCCTCCATTTGCGACCATCGCTTGACACTCTAGTGATGGATTTATGAAGCAATTCAATTCCTTCGCTATCTTACAATGAATAAAATTATGGGTACTTCCCGAATCAATCAACACTATTACCTTTTTCTTCTTGATATGTCCTTCTATCTTGATAGTTTGAGGAGTGGTAATTCCATCCAATGAATTACAAGATATAGTCGGATTCATTTCTTCTTTCTCTAGGGTTTGTTCCTAGTGTGTATCATCTTCTTTGTTGTTTCTTGTTCCTTTTCTTCTTCCTCTTCACAATCTATATAAAATAATTTCTTCTCAGCACACTTATGACCTTTAGAGTATTTTCTATCACAACTGTAACAAATCCCTTTTTCTATTTTTTCTTCCAATTGTTGTGGTGTCAACCTTGTAGGTTGTGGAAGGCTAGGGGAAACAACACTTCCATATTTATAGTTGTGATTGGCAGGCTTCCTTGTTGCCATAATTGTGCTTTCAATTTTTCTTGCCAACCTGAATGCCTTCTCCAATGAATCAGGTTCCCAAAAGTGAACCTCATGTTGGATGTTATCCTTTCATGTACCTATGAACACATCAATCCTATGCTCCTTTGGAATATATTTTACCCTTATATTCAATTTTTGGAAGTCCTCAATGTGCTCCACCATTGAACCCTTTTGTTTGAGATTTATCAATTGGCTAAAAAAGGTGTTGTTTTTTGTATCTTCATAATGTGCTATCATTTCTTCCGTAAAAGTTTCCAAAGTGAAAATTTGTTTAAGAGAGAAAAGGCATCGATACCATACAAACTTATTGGGTTCCAAATATAAAGTCACAATGCGTACATTTTGTGTGTTTTGCACATTATGGAGATCGAAATATTGCTCCATCTGTAGTATCCATGTTACTGGATCTTTGCCATCAAACTTCCTCATATCGATATTTGGAACATGGTGGGTCTTCAATCCAATGTTAGAGTCTATGAAATCATGACTAATATTTATTTTGATCCCATCATTAGTTTCCTCTACTACCTTTTCTCCAATAGGAAACATTTCTTGTAGCAACTTTGCCAAACCTCCTTTTAAACCTTCCATGTCTTTTATCAAACCTTCAACGTTTCCTTCTAAACCATCCATATTAGCTTCCACACCATCTGTCTTAGCTTCCATTACATTCATCTTAGCTTCCACGCCTTTCTTTAAACCATCCATCTTATCTCTTGTTAATTTTTGTGAGAGTGAAATTTGTTTCACTTGGTCTCATAATTTTGATATATCATGTTGCATTTCTTCCTCTTCTTCATGAGTCATGCTAGAGATTTTAGGTTGCTTACTAGGTGTTTCCATTTTATTTCTTTGGGAAATCAATTAATGATAAATATGATTCACTTTTCCCTTTGAATCACTTCAAATAATTTTTTCAAACCAAACTTATGCAAAATTTTTAAAAAGACCACACACCCTTTTTCTCTTTGTAGGAGCTCGATATTGAATCTGTTGTAGATCTATAGTTTCGGATCTCTAAGTTCTGAAGTTACGTCCTATGATATCCCTCCATGTCCTCTTTCCAACCCCACAAGTCTGATCCAGATTGGATTCTCCAAGAAAGAGTTATGTCAAATCTCCCACGATGACTTGATTATAGAATGGTTCAGTAGAGCAAACTTCTATGAAGTTCCACATGTCACTGTTTTGACCTTCGAACCTGAAAACAATACAAAAAAAACTACAGGCTGTCTTCTTTTTGCAACTATTTACGAAATTTCAATCCAATGCTTAGAGAAAGAGTTATAACTATTTTCCTGAGGTGACCTGTTTGAGATTGAATTCGGGAGCCTACAAAACCCTAACTTCTTTAGTTCATATCTCCGAAAATATAGTGAGACAAGATATGAAATTCTGTCCCAAGGTTCATCACGATTTCAGATCAAATCATTTTTAATTTCAGCCACTGAATCTTCGTAGAAACAAAGTTATGGCGAAAATTCCACAATGACCTGTTTGAAGCAGCGAAACCCTCGAATCCAAAGCTCTGATACCAATTGTTATGCAACTAGCTCACAAAATAGAAGAATGAGATAGATCAACGACTTCAAAAGTAGCCTCTTAGAGCGGTAACCTCCTTTAAATTACACAAATGAAAAATTGTTGGATGATAGAAATGACAAGACCTCCTTTCTATATATAGGAGTCTAAGGGGTCACAATATAATTACAGCCGACATAACAATAATAATGTAAGGGCACAACAATAACAATAGTGGGCTTCTATGGGGAACAATAATAACAATATGGGGACAACATGGGCACAAAAATAACAATAAGGGGCTACAATGAAAATAATAATAAGGGAATACACTAGTATTATAGGGACCTAAGAATCAATCTTTTGTTGAGTCAATAGTGTATGAGTGAATGGCAATAGCACCTTGATAAACCAATCACGCTAATGATTGGGGTCAATAGGGTAGCTTTTCTTGTAGATGGAATCCTTAAATATTTGCATCATCTCCCTAGAGGTTTTACCCTCCCTCTGCTTAATTTCCCATAGTTATGATAGCCCTTGCTGGTTAGTCTAAAGAAGCTTAAGCGCTTGGACAAACTCCTGTTGTACCTCATTTTTCGTCAGATTCTGTTGTAGTGCGAACCACTTAATGGACCATCTCAGTGCTCTGTCTCAAAGAGTGGTATGGAATTCAATAAGCTTTGTGGTGTAAGGAGTTTGGCAGGCTCTCCAGATGGCCTTGCACAAATACCAATGTTGTTCTACGTCTTCATTTCCTTTCCTAGAGAATTCAGGATATCTAGTAAAGGATCCTGCCATATTTCCAACCATACACGATTGAACTAATGGAATGAGTACAAATCCTTGGGGACCTGGTTGTGAAGATCCTTGGGAACATAAAATGCAACTACGATTTCTACCAATAGAGAGACCAACCTTGTAAGAAATATGTACATTGTGGACCTTGATAACTTTGACTAGCTTAGAAATAATTAACCAAGATTGTTATAAAGTAGCAGGGGAAGGGTGGGGGAGGTACTACCAGAACTACTTGGAAAAAAATTGTTATTGACAGGAGACATCATTCTCAGAAAATAATTTTCTCAAAGTGAAGTGCATGTCCTCATTTGCGCTTCCTTCGTGTCCTTGATGACCTGATCTATTTAGCGTTTACATCTTTGCTGGCAAGGAAAACTCTTTACTGCTTCTCTGAACCTCAATCATCATGATGGTCTTGGCCTCTCCTCTTGGGACAAGTTTCACTTTAGTGAATGACTAGTGTCCCTTTGTAAGAAACCTTATAATATACCCCTCTAGAGAGGTTTTCACCCAAAAGTTGATAGCTCCCATCAGATCTGTGTCAAGCTGATGTAATTCAACAAGATTAGCTTGAGATTAGGTATGAGTTTGACTTTAGCCACCATCCTTTTCCTTGATATGCAGCCTCCACAACCAATTGTAGAGTTTGTTCGGGAATTTGCACCAAAATATTTCATATTGATCACTTGCAGGTTTCGCGTCTAAAATTTCTTCCTTTAACTGCTTCTCACTTCGACGAAGTTGAGCTTGTTGGGAAATAAACCACACTGCTTGTTCATGCCAAAAATCTTGCAAATCCTTCTTAAATATATTTGACACCATATTCCATACCCCTTTGGAAATTTTAAGGTCCCAACAATGGAACCATTTGTTGGCAAAAAAATGATGAATAAGTTGAGACCCTAGGTTTAGGAACAGGGCCAACAAAAGTTCTGCCATAGTCTAGTGTAGCACCGATATTTTCACCCTACTCAGGAAGAATAAGGCATATCACCTGAGGCATGCCACGACCTTACTGAGATAAGGGGTTGGTACTAAGCGTCAGGAGAACTCACATGGAAATAGTTTTGGGAGCGGGATTCCCCAAGGGTAGTTTTGGGGCTAAAAGCCCATGTTTAAGTGATTTTTTGTAATATAATTCTAAAGACTACATTTTGTGGTCGCGGAGTACGAAGGTGTTATGTGTTAAGAAGTGTAGTCCGCCCTTAATTTTGTAAAGTAAATTCAGCCTACCCATGGTCCGTAGACCATGGGATTGTATAAAAAGAGCTAAGGTCTAAGTAGTAAAAGGCATCAATAGCATGACACACGATGCAATGGAGTCATAGCTTGGAAGCAAGAAGTCTAAGTCTTGGGTTGTAGCATAGGTAGAGGCTTTGTAGCTGAGTGTGCAGAGGCCTACAGTAGAAGTCCGTAGCTGAGTGCGTGGACCCCTATAGCTGTGTGCGCAGGGTGGATAGAGGTTGTAACACTTGGAAGATATTAATAAAAGGAGATATTCTGCAATTTTTGTGTCTTTGTTCTATTGATGCATTTGGATATTTTATGTATGAATTTCCTTTATTATGCTTATATGATGCATGAATGAATGAAATTACATTGAATATTTGAACGCAATTACAATTATCTGCTTACGCGGTGATAAATTTAAGTATTTAATGAGATAAGAAAATCACTTAGACTAATTGAGGAGTTTGCACGGTATGCTACCATAACAACATGAAAGTACCTGAGCAGCAGGTTAGGGCTGCGTGAAGGTCGATCATACCCTTTCGCGGTGGGACGGAAGGACGGAATATAGGGCTCATCTTGCAAGCCCTAGAGCGAAGTAACCTACACGAAGGCAGGAATAAAGGGAATTAAATGACATCACAACCATCTCAGGGTGTGGAAACTTGGTTCCAGCATCCCCCTATACTGCTTCGGGTGAGACTTCAGTCTGCACTCCATGGGCTAATGCTGAAAGGGCCAGTAGTGTAGGGATTTGCTTGGCTAATTAACACTGAACCTGGGTCAGGCCTCCTCAAGCAACAAATGGTTCTGTTATCAGGACCGGAATTTGCATAAGAGATGTGTGATTTTGTATCATTGGAATCCAACTAAGAAGGAGATCAGAGACTGGTTGGATAGAAAGATCCATGAATTTGCAGCACAAGAGAACAGAAACCTGTGACTGACGAAGGAACCATGGTTGGACATATACCTGTATACATGAGATCCACAAGATATTTTTCTTCTCCTTCCCTATTGAGCTATATGAGTGGATCACAAAGCTAACAAATAGCTAAGGAAGGTGGAAACTTGACGCTGCTATTGTGTGGACTCCAGAGCTAGTGCGAAGGTTGGAAGCATCAGAGGATAAGATCACCCATGCTATCGATCATTGGCTCGATCGTGTCCTAGGAAGATTTGTGACTGAATTCACGGTTGACACCTTAGTCAGCTATAGCGAGGCAAAGTGGCACTTTTTCAAAGGACTGCGAGGTAAGTACATAAAATCTTTGAGTACCTGGATTAAAATTATATTGTGCGAAAAAAAGGTTATGCAACTACCTTGATGTTTGGGACTACGCGAAGTGAAAAAAATTATAGGAATGAAGGAAAAAAGGGTCCAGAGTATAGTCCATTGATTTCTCCTCCATGAGTTGACGAAGAAGGGATAACAAAGGTTTCTCTATGAAGTGCTATTCAGTTAATAAGACAAGGATTCCCACGAATACCACCTCCACCCACAAAACCTCCAACTTCACCGCCATCACCTCCAACTTCACCCGTACCACCTCCACCTCCACTGGAGTTCAGTATGGCAAATACAATGAAGCTGCCTTTGTTCAAAGGCTTGGGAAATGAGGACCCTGACCAATTCTGGTTCATTGTGAGGGTTGTATGGGAATCTCAAGGTGTTACAAATGATCATATAAATAAGGTGACACTAGTTAGTGCTCTGCAAGATCGCACGCTAACCTGGTATATTAAGTACTTTAATGATAACTCGAATGTTGGAGTAGCATACATCTAAGAAGCACTGAACAGAGAATTCAGTAGGCCTAAATCTAAGGCACAGTCAATTGTGGGATTCAAAGAAATCACAATGCAACAAGGCGAGACGCCTTGGGAACTAGATCAGAGGTCGAAGTGTAAAATCCATGAAGCCAACATGAATTTGACAGATGGACATCATAGTGAGTGGTTTGTGGCTTCACTACTACCACACTTAAGGAGTGTGCTGTCACGGCAGAAGATAACCACTCAGGGGGAGGCCTTGGAGATTGCCATGAGACTACATGAAACTCTAATGTGAGATCCAAATCTAGGATTTCAATAGATCCATGCGCTATTGAAGAATCTGTGCCTTGAGATGCAAAGTTTGAAGTAGGATAGGAAGATTTGACCAGAGGTGCGTGAGGAGGTATGGTGCTTGAAATGCAAGAGTCAGGGTCATGATAAAGACCATTGCCCGGTCTTTGCAAACTATATTGCAGGAGGAGGACCGATGCCTTTAAGACCATAAGCACAAGTAGGAACTAGCATGGGCCTCCTTTATGGTGCACTCTCTGTCAGGTAGCTGGAAAACATGCCACGAATAAATGTCACTTGTTACAGAAGTTTGTACAGACACCGCAACAGATGTGCTGCAACTTTTCTAGGTCAGTAGGGCATGATGAGTGTACTTGCAGAAGCTATGAATTGATGATGGATAGAACTCCCACTTATAGGGTTTAGGCTAAAACATGGCCCCTCAACCAGGGTGCAGGGATGGCGTGGACATGATTTCAGGGCTGCGGAAGAGGCCAAGGAGGAGGAGGACCTGGTAGAGGTCGAGGATAGTTGATTTCCTACAACTGCGGAGGACCAGGATATTATGCCAATGATTGCACTAATCCAATGCGTCTGTTGTGAAAGTATTGCATGCTGTTTGATCATGAAATTAAAGACTTTCTTACGTTGATAGCTAGGATACGTGACAAAGGGGCGCTACCACCTCCGCTGACTCAAAACCTGCAGATGATGATGTCTAAGCTGTGCAAAGAGGATCCAAATGTAAATATAGTGCTCAGAAGTGGAATCGTGACAGGAGATGACAAGGGGAAACAACCAGAAGGTAGTACATGGGTTCACAAAGCTCCAGTGAAGGAGATTGAGTTCAATTTGGAGCACGCATGCGAAACCTTCATGGAAGCCAAGAAGAGCTTTGCTGAGGCCTCCACCTTAGAAAGCAAGGATAAGCCTGAGCAGGAGATGGACCCCTCTATGCTCACAACTTTCCTGAAGACCTATATGAAGTTACTGCGTGATAGTAAGGCTGTGAAAGGCTTACAAGAGCTCATCAATAGATGCACTGGAACCGCGCCGGGTGATCCGTGCGTAGTGCGAAAGATTGGCAAGCATAAAACAAGGATGGGACAGGAGATGAGACTGATCGCGCAGATAGGAGAGTATAAAATGGATCAGGTTATTTTGGACCTAGGGTCAGACACGAACGTCCTACCAAAGCAGACTTGGGAGCGAATGGGGAGACCCGCACTGCAATGGTCTCCGATTCAACTAAGGATGGTGAATCAATAGAAGATCATCCCCATGGGGCGGCTGCAAGGGGTGACTATGGATATTGAAGGTGTGAGCGCGTTGGCTGATTTTGAAGTAATAGAGATAGTAGATGACAACAATCCCTATCCTGCGCTCCTAGGAATTGACTAGGCAACTAATATGAATGGGGTAATCAATTTGAAGAAGCGAAAGATGATCGTTGAGAAGAAATCGCTGTGCGTAATAGTACCCCTTGATCCTACTGAAGGATCATGCTATACTGAACAAGTCCGCGATTATGAGAGTGATGACGATATGGACTGTATCTATAAGATAAAAACACGAGACCAAGACTGGGTGAATCCCACCGTAGATGGATGGATTACATGGGATCGCGAGAGTTACTGCATCTCAAACTCCGATGAAGAAATAGAACGCTGGCAGAATCGGTTACATGAAGTAACTACGCTGAATTGCAACATGATGACCCGATCGCTGTGCTGTGTGTCCTCAGAGGTAAAATCTGCCTACTTGTGATGGCCGAAATGAGGTAGATACCTTTCTGGATGCATTTGAAAGGGAGGTACCAGAAAAGCAGTGCTTCTAGGCGTTGGACTAGGCACTGCACGATACACCCGCAAGATGGTGGGGTACGCATAAAGGAAGATTTGATGATTGGCACAAATGTAGGAGAATGATGAGAACTTGCTTTGGGAAGTCGAAGATGCAAATGACAGACAAGTATGATGGGTAGGATGATGATCCAGGTGGATGTTGGTGGCTACCAACCTATCCCATCTGGGCCCCCACAATTGTCTCTTTCAGTTTTTAAGTTTCCTAAAATGTAGCATAGTTTACTATTTTTAGCAATTTTTCGGGTCCTGAACTTTTGGAGACATTTTGAGGCCCTAAACAACGTTTTTTGGGAAATCTGGGGGCAACATGGGTCCATGGATTGATGTTTACCTTCCCAAAGTGGTAGTTCTCGGATAGATATTTCTAACGAGCTATTGTACGCGTCAAACAAAGATCGTATGCCAAAGTTACGACCTCAGGAAATTGATGTACCAATTTACCCAAATGATGCCCACAGTTTGGCATTTCATCTTCTAGGGTCAGGTTTTGGAATGTTAAGGGTTTTCCATTGTTTCTCAACAATAAATAGGCCTTCGAGCCTCATTGTAACACAGTTCAGAGGCATGTAGCTACCACATCTCTTCTCAGAGATAAGCTACCATTGCCCTAGCTGGTTTATTTCCATTACTATTTGTAAGCATATTTTAGTATTTTACATTAATGAAATGAAGTATTATTTCCGCTGCATATCTGTGTTTATGGTTATCTTTGTATTTTGTTGCGTTCCTGTTTAAGTCCTGAAAGGTGGTATCAGAGCGGTCTACTTTTTCTCTGTTTTTCTTCGCATGTCCCCAATGGGGTCGGGATATAAGGAGTTAGGGCTTGAACTGGTCAAACCTTTGCAAGACCAGCCTTGCAAATCCCGATGGCCTCCCATGGCGGATGAGAAGAAAGACGAGGGGGCAGGAGATCCTATCAAAATCGTGCTCGAAGAAGCCCTCGAGTGACAACGAAACGCGATGATGGACAGCTTTGCCCAGATCCTTTAGCAGCTACCCAGAAGCGACGCATTGGCTTCCAACAGCTACTCTGGAAACGCTACACCGTTTAAGGTACAAGTTAATTTTGAAATCCCCATCTTCGAGGGTCAAATAAACGTAGATGCCGTAGATAAATGGTTAAATCTGTTAGAAGGATATTTTTCTGTTCATGAATTTTCGAATCGGGAAAAGATTGTTTTCGCTCTTCTCAAAGCAACCCCCCATGTCAAGGACTGGTGGGAAACCTACTGCGAGCGGAAGGATGAAAGTACAAGCTCACTGTTTTCAGCTGCACCCACTTGGAATGACTTCTGGGATGCCATCAAAGAGTAGTACTACCCTGTCAAAATCTATGAGGACAAATACATCAAATGGACCACACTGTGGTAGGGATGAGACCAAGATGTGCCAGAGTTCACAAACATTTTTCATACCCTTTGCACACAGTTGGGTATCAAAGATTCTGAGCTGCATCTGGTACTCAAATACCGCAGCTGCCTACAGAGATACATCCAGGAAGAGATGGAGTACCTGAACATCTCCTCACTTGGCACGGCGTACCGATACGCTGTCAAAATCGAGCAAAAGTTCAAACAGAAAAAGCGAGACTTTGGATCTGCAAATCCGAAGCCCAAAGGACAAAGCCAAGGTGGGGTGACCCAAGACAACCCATCGAAGCCACAAGAAAAGAACAACACCATAAAGCCGAAGAAGGACATAGGAAAGTGGTGTGAGTTCCACAAGAGCCCCACTCACAACACAAGTGAGTGTCGGACCAAGCAGTCGCTGGTGGCTGAGTTGAAGGCTTCCGAATCAAATGCATGTTCTGACCCTGACCCAGAACCCGACAAGGGGAATATCAAAGGGAAGCAGATCATTGATGCGGATCCCAGCACCACTGTTGCCACCGCCAAGATCCAGAAAAATGAGTCCGAAAATCTAGAGGAAGGGGAGCATCTTTTCCACTCATAGATGTGGGTGAAGGGTTCGCCGCTACAATTCATTGTCAACAGTGGTATCCAAAAGAACCTCGTCTTAGCAGAGGTCGTGAACCAGTTGGGCCTACCGACTACACCACACCCGCAGCCGTACAGTATCGGGTGGCTTCACGAAGGACAAGATCTTAAAGTTCGCCAACAGTGCCGCCTTCCCTACAGCATCAAGCCCTTCATAGATGAGGTATTGTGTGATGTTACACCTCTGGATGTTTGTGATGTAATATTAGGCCAGCCATACTTGTGGAGGCAACATGATATGTATGAGTCAAGGCCTCACGCTATCATTATTTCTTTGGGTGATTCATTATATAGGATACCGGAGGTAGCCCCACCTATTGCCACCTCTTTGATCACTGTTAAGAAAGGCAGCAAGCTCATCTCCCAGACTAGGAAATTCATCTGCCTGGTTCACTCCCAAAGTAAGGGGAAGATCGTTGCTACATCCATGACCCCCGAAAAGGGTTCCTCCACGCAGCAGCAGCAAAGGGATACGGTCATGATAGAACACAGACACAACTTCTCCTCACCCACAGGGGTACCACATGAGCTTCAAGTGGGCGACAAAGTTTGGTTACATTTGCAGAGAGAACGCCTTACCAGGACCCATCAGAAACTCAGACCACTCCAACATGGTCCTTACACCAATACCAAGGCTATGGGAAACAATGCTTTGAAGCACAACATTCCTCCATTCCTTCGCTTGCACTGAGTGTTCAATGTGGACCGTTGTCGACCATGCTACCCACCCTTTCTGGATACATCAGAGATTGCAGAAAAACTCACCAGAAACCCAGCTCAGCAGAAGCTTCCTCATCTCAAGGAGGAACTCAACGCAATGGGGACCATTACTTCCTAAGGGGGGAGGAATGATCCAGGTGGATGTTGGTGGCCACCCACCTATCCCATTTGGACCCCCACAATTGTCTCTTTCAGTTTTTAAGTTTCCTAAAATGTAGCACAGTTTACTATTTTTAGCAGTTTTTCGGGTCCTGAACTTCCAGAGCCATTTTAAGGCCCTAAACGACATTTTTTGGGAAATCTGGGGGCAACATGGGTCCATGGACGAATGTTGCCCTCCCCAAAGTGGTAGTGCTTAGATAGATCTTTCTAACGAGCTATTGTACGTGTCAAACGGAGATCGTATGCCAAAGTTATGACCCCGGGAAATTTATGTACCAATTTACCCAAACGGTGCCCAAGTTTGGCATTTCATCTTCTAGGGTCAGGTTTTGGAATGTTAAGGGTTTTCCATTGTTTCTCAATAATAAATAGGCCTTCGAGCCTCATTGTAACATAGTTCAGAGGCATGTAGCCACCACATCTCTTCTCAGAGATAAGCTACCATCGCCCTAGCTGGTTTATTTCCATTACTATTTGTAAGCATATTTTAGTATTTTACATTAATGAAATGAAGTATTATTTCCGCTGCATATCTGTGTTTATGGTTATATTTGTATTTTGCTACGTTCCTGTTTAAGTCTGGATCAGATGATCTACACGCACATTTGGCCAAATGGGCCCAGGCTTATGGAGAAAAGCCCCAACGTGAATGGGTGCACTTGTTTTGTCATACCCTAGATGTTGTCCCAATGAATTGGTACGTAGAAATAGAGCTCCGCCATGAGACAAGTGAATGGGATATCCTGCACGAGGGATTCATGATGACATTCAGTTTTGAGGACCAGTTTGACAGTATTGATGAAGCGCTACAAGAGATGAAAGATCTCTAGGATACTGCAGGATCCTTTAGATCTAATTCAGCCTGAATGGGCTACTCAGCTAAGTCGCGCATTAGAATGTTATAATATAATTGCTGAAGAAGAGGATGAGGATCTACGGAAGATTAACATTCTGGAAACAGAAGGTCAGTGCGAGGTTCAAAGACCGTAGATTGAGAACCTTGATATAACCGCACTGTTGAAAATGAAATAAGTAAACATTGGTACTGAGGCGGAGCCCAAATTTGTGAAGATTGGAGACTATTGGGATGACGCGACGGTGGATAAGGTCATTGAATTGCTCCGTGAATATCAGGACTTATTCCCTATCAAGTTTACGGATCTGAAAGGGATAATTGGGGACCTAGGAATGATGAAGTTTACATTGAAACCTGACGTGAATCCGGTTAAGCAAAGGCCTTACCATCTCAATTTGAAATATAAGGAAAAGGTCCACTTAGAACTGGATAAGATGCTCATGGCAGGCATCATTGAGGCTGTGGAAGAATCTGACTGGGTAAGTCTAATGGTGGTACAGGAAAAGAAGTAGAAGGTTGAAATAAGGATATACGTGGATCTCAGGAAGCTAAATGACGCTTGTGTCCATGATCCTTTCCTGACTCCGTTCACTGATGAAGTGTTGGACAATGTAGGTGGCCAAGAAGCATATTCCTTCACTGATGGGTTCTCTGGGTACCACCAGATCAAAATCGCACTGGAGGATAGGAGCAAGACAACCTTCGTGACTGAGTGGGGTTTCTTTTAGTACACTGTGATGCTATTCAGATTGAAGAATGCACCTACGATCTTATAGCGCGTAGTTGTTGCTGCGTTCAAGGAATTTATTCATAAGTTCCTGGAGGTATATTTTGATGACTGGACTTTGTTTGGGTTGGTGAAGCACCATGTAGCAAGCTTACACCTGATTCTAGATACCTTCTGAAGATACCAGATCACGCTCAATCGCAAGAAGTGTCTGTTTTGTGTTCGTTTTGGAAACTTGTTGGGCATGTGGTTTGTAGACATGGACTGATGGTAGACCCCGTGAAGATCGCGGTGATACTAAACTCAGAAGCACTGTAGAGCATGAAGCAGCTGCGCACTACTTCGGGACATACGTGATATTACATAAAGTTTATCAAAGGCTATGCCCAGATCACCGCGCTTATGGAGAAATTGTTGAAGAAGGATGTCGCATTCTACTGGAACGATGACTGTAAAAAGAGCTTGGATATATTGAAAGAAAATATGGTTACCACATTGATTCTAGTCTTCCCAAACTGGAAAAAAGAGTTTCATGTGCATGTTGATGCATCATGTATAGTACTGGGAGCAGTACTAACATAGGCTGGCTGAGAAGGCTTGGACCATCCTATTGCGTTCGCAAGCTGAAGATTATCCAAAGTGGAGAATAATTATTCCACCACTGAGCGCGAGGGGCTAGCTATGGTGTATGCGCTCCAGAAGTATAGGCACTACTTGCTGGGAGGCCATTTTAAGATGTATACAGATCACTCCACACTGAAGTACATGGTCAATAAGCCTGTGTTGGGGGGAGAATCTGCATGTGGCTTTTATTGTTCCAAGAGTATGATTTTGAAGTGGTTGTGAAGCTTGGACGATTGAAAGCGAGACCAAACCATCTGTTGCACATCGAAACAGGGGAGGAACCTACTAACTTGGAAGAAGGATTGCCTGATGTGTAGCTATTTGTAGTGTGCATTGCGGATGGTCATTTCAAGGATATAATACACTTCCTAATGATAGGTATTGTTAGCTTTGCTATCGAAGTGTTAGCTTTGCTATGCAAAAGGATCAAAAATGGATTCAAAACGCTCTCAAAGGCTGCAAATATACTTATAATCATGCCCAAGATCCATTGTTGCTGTTTAAATCTTCAAATTTTATCTAAAAGCATTCCACCGATCAAAAAAATTGCAAGAGGAAAGCCCTTTGGAGGGCAGAAATACACTATCGGGAGGTGAAAATACCCCAAAAACCATGTAAAAAGCAAAATTACAGGCTTAAGGATCCGCTTCAATCTCAGCCGTTGGATCTGGCCGATCAACGGTCCAGATTGCGTTGGCATATCACAAGTCAGGGGAGGCAACGGCAGCGACATGATACATCGCCGATGAGTGATCGCCGATATCGCTATCGACGTATCGCAATGGAGGATTTACAAAAGAGTCGGGGCTTTATTGTTATGTGATGAGCGATCACCGATATCGCTATCGGCGATTACAAAGGGGCGGGGCCTTTATCATGAGCTATGTTGCGATGTGATAAGCCGGACCCGACGGCAATACAGCGCTCCATTGCATAATATTTCAAATCCGCGCCTGTCGCATTTTCATTGTTTTTTATGTATTTTCTTGGTATAAAGAAAATACAAAGGGAAGCCTTGGGCAAGTGCCGATTGCGATGGAGTTCGGACCCGAAAGGTCGGACCCGATGATTTATGAGTCATTTTTTATAAAATTTCAAATCTGGGCTTAAGCCATTTTCAATGGTTTTGGGCACATTTTCTGTGTATTGTGAAATATAAAGAAATATAAATGATGCCTGGCGGGTGCGATTGAGATGGGTTTTCGGATCCGAAAGGGTTCTAAAGCAAAATATATATATATTTCAAATCAGCCAAAGCCATTTTTCATGGTTTTGCGGCAGTTTTGCATATATTTGTCAAACATTCAAAAACAAAGGATGGGCCTGTTTTAATATGAATTGTGAACCAAAGGCGGACCCGATAGTTGAATGAACCATGCATGCACCTCTTAAAAGTCAAAATTGAAGCAATGATGGGCGGGAAGGAACAGTTTGGGCAACGTTTCACTGTTTTAAAACAACACAGTCATAATGGAGCCATTTTTAATGTTCAGTAGCTGCAATTAATCAGCAGTATGGCCGAGGAGGAAGCAGGACACCTCTGGGGAGTTCAGAGCATTCAATGGTTATGGTTCCATTGGTATTTCACACCACCTGCTCAAAGGAGGACTGCAGAGCAACAGAGGGGTCAAATCCATTTACAGCACAGCCAGAGTTGTATCAGCAGCCCCATTTCTGAATGTAAATGTGGTTGGTGGCCATTTATGGGCTCCTCCACGCATAGCTAACATAGAGATTGCAATGTAACACCATATATACTAAAAAAACAGATAGAAGGAGGTTGATGAGTGTTTGATGAATGAGAGTTTTTGTTGTTGCCTTTAACTTCTGGAGACTGTAAATACTATGAGACCTGTAGCTTCTGGTCTGGATTTTCACTAATACAAGCTTCTTTTGCTATCATTTGCTCACTTTCCACTTCTCTTTCTTGTTCCAGGCTGTGCTTGCTTGCATTTGTTTGATGTGCTGTGGATTTTTATAATCAGAGGGGATGTCATCCCACCTCTGCATTACAATTTAGTGGTTCATTGAAATTGCTTGCAGATTGCTGTTGTTTTGATATTAGGGAGCTATCATCCTGCCTGTGTGTTAAACAATAGTTTCATAGATCTTCTAACTGGTTGTAGCTGGCCATTCACATGGTCCTGTGCATCTGCTGGTGTAATTAGTCTTCTCCATCATCACCTTTACCTTAAACTGTGAGTAGTTGGTAGTTGAAAGCCTTGTAGTTTGGGGATCTTTACCCATGTCTGGCGATAGTCATAGTAGGAGTGGTTATCTGGCTTAAATGTGCAGCGTATCTCCATTTATCCATCATCTTATCCAACCATAATTGTTGAATTTTTAATGTTCCTGAGCATCACTAATTTACAACCTAGGTGAGTTTCTTGGGGTGATAATAGGTACTGCAATAGAAGGATACACTGTCCAACAGAAAAAGGAATTAGTGGTGTGCGCAATAGACTTCTCTGTCATTGCCCGACATTTGTACAAGATGGGGACTGATGAGATATTGAGACGGTATGTACTAGAGTTTGAAATAAGAAGCATCCTCGTGGATGCTCATGGGGGTGCCGCAGGAGGAAATTATGTAGGAAGAGCAACTGCGCAGAAGATTCTATGCGCAGGGTTGTGGTGGCCAAACCTCCATCAGGACTCAAAAGCATATTGCAAGGCGTGTGATGTGTGTCAAAGGATTGGAAAACCATCGTGGAGGGATGTGATACATTTGAATCCACAGATGAATTTGCAACCCTTTGAGAAGTGGGTGATAGATTTTGTAGGACCTATTCAGCCACAAGGAAAGGCAGGAGCAAGGTACATTATCACCGTGATGGAGTATTTGACTCGTTGGGCAGAAGCGCAGCTGGTGAAGGATTGCATGGGTGTGACTACCATGAAGTTCCTATTTGAGCATGTACTGATGCTATTTGGTTGTTCGAAGATATTGATGAGTGATTGTGGTACACACTTCCTGATTAAGATGATCAGCGCGCTGAAGGAGGAATTTCAGGTATACCACCAGAAGAGTACGCCTTATCACCTGTAGGCTAACGGGATGGTGGAACCATTCAACAAAGTGCTCGAAAATGTGCTGACCAAGGTTTGCAATGCTTAGCGAAGTGATTGGGACCTATGCATACTTGTAGTACTATGGGCTTATCGAATGACACGCAAGAAGTTGACTGGACAAACCTCTTTTAGGCTTATCTATGGTGTTGAAGTAGTAATGCCTATGGATTATATTGTGCCTAGTCTATAGATAGTAGTGCTCACAGGTATGATGGATCGTGAAGCCATGGAGGAGAGGCTCGCATAGCTGGATGAGCTTGAAGAAGAAATATTTTTAGCAGGATTTCACCAGCAGGTCCAAAAGCAACGTGAAAAGGCATGACATGATTGACACATCAAGCTACACACATTTAAGGTAAATGACCTGGTTTTTTTATATGATAGTAAGTTTGACCAATTTCTAGGGAAGTTAAGGATGCACTGGTTAGGGCCCTATGTTATTAAGGATATTACCGATGGAGGAGCGGTACAACTGGTCAAATTAAATGGAGAACCCTTCCTAGGAAAGCTGAATGGCAATCACTTGAAGCCATACACCGACGGTTCAACCAAGTGACTAAATGAAGGTAGCACAGTCTTAGCACTCCAAGCAATTGAAAGGAGGTGCAACACTATAAATTACACTTCTCGGGTTGGGGAGCTGCGCGATTGAAAGATGGTGTGAAGCAAGGAAGTGTCACTAGGTCCATGACAATGCGGAGGGAGTTGCACTACCTAGGGAGAAATTGCATAGGTTGATAAGAACATGACCATTAAAGTCACTGTTCATGAAAATACCGCAGAAATGAGGCAAAATGCAACGGTCGACCATCATTTAAGATGAAATTTATGGCTTAGATCCTTGAAAATCTACTGCTAATCCGGCATTAATGAATCGATTTTGGGGGGAACGGTCGGATTTGAATTCAAATTGCCCTATAAATTACAAGTGGCTGTCTAATGAAAAACACTTGGCATTTTGAGAATTGAGTTGTTGCTTTCTCAGGTGCACATGAACTATGAATTCTTTCAAGATTTGGTAGCGAGTCCAGCGTTTGAACAATTGTCAAAGGAGACACAGGAACTAGTGAATAGCATCATGTCGACACGCGCAGAAGCTTTGGACACCGAAGAAATGGTAGCCAAGGAGAATGTGCAGGAAATTGATATGGGGGCCAAAGTAGCTACCCCGGAAGTGGCCAAAGTATTGCTGGCGGTCCCTAATTCCCCGAGAATGCTGAGTCTAAAGCCAACCTTAACCAAGGAGACCATGAAGGACAAGAAGGGCAAGAAGCCTACCATACCGGTGCGTGCCTCGCCAAGGAGAAACCCACTAAAGCACACTGCACTAGAGAAGGGCAAGGCCATAAACTTAGAGGCAGAGGAGGAGTACATTGAAGACATCCTAATGGACGATGAGGATGTGGGGGTTGAAGTAGAGGAGGTTGAAACCTAGGGTACGGACCCCATTACATGGTTGCCGGAATATGTCCCTCCACGCAAGATTAAGTCCAAGGTCCCAAAGGACAACGATGAGAGCAAGACTCCCCTGCAAACCCCTCTACTACCCGACGAAATTGCTTTCGACGATCCGTGCTTGGCCCGAGTGCCCATACTAAAGCTTGAAGACTGGGACTTGGTGGACCACAAGAAGTTCTTGCACCTGGCGACTGAATAGATGATGTGTCATATCATAGACAAAAATAAGGGAATGACCACCCTAGAGTCATAGAGGTGGCTCAAGGGGGTAGAGAAGGCGGGATTGCTAAACCTGCTCTGGGTGCCACACTATAACCGCACCTTGGTGACAGTTTTGGTCATCAAGAAGCTACTGTGATTGGTGCATGATGGGTGTCTGTGGCTAGAGGAGCCGATAGCCATCACAGATATGTTAATTCACTGAATAACGTGCCTATCATATTCAGGCGAGAATTTAGCAATGATCTTTGGCGGCAAGGGTAGTGAGCAGGCGCTCGCAGAATCAATGAAGGAGAAATTCAAGCTAGTGAAAAAACCACTCGGGTATGCTATGTCTAGCATCTGTGACCCCGCTGTGAAGGTAGCAACGTTGATCCTTATAGGGAAGGTGATGCGGAAGTGTCTTGTCGATGAGGTGCCAACACCTGTCATCGCTCTCGCATAGCAGTGCATGGAAGGAGTCTAGTTTAACTGGTCGGACTACCTTCGCGGAGAGTTCCTAGCAAACTACCATGAAGCACAAGAGCAAAGCAATACATTCCACTATGAATGGCTCTTGCTATCGATTGTGTTGGTAGCGTGGGAGCTACCAAAGGAGAGCTAGTTCCCTTCGGTCGTGCCAGACCTTCTTGAAGCAGCGAAGTACACTTTGATGTGGGTGACCAAGGATGCAGAGCGAGGTCATGACAACAAGATCTTCTGGATCTTGATGGAAATGAATATCAGAATGGCCATAAAATGCAAGCCGTGTTTGTCGCTCATGATATACGCTAACCTGCAGAGCTATGACAAGTTTGAAGCTGATTTCCATTGAATATCAATCAGGGTGCAGAAGGACCCTGTGTAGAAGTGGTACAACTTGCCGTACCTAGCCACAGATGACGCCATCAATGCACTGCTT
The DNA here is from genome assembly GCA_031772625.1 of Pinus tabuliformis. Classification (NCBI taxonomy): domain Eukaryota; kingdom Viridiplantae; phylum Streptophyta; class Pinopsida; order Pinales; family Pinaceae; genus Pinus; species Pinus tabuliformis. The sequence goes on from CM062819.1 coordinate 1,558,074,548, forward strand.
GATAAATGGCTGGTGGAGTGGTGCACTACCACAGACTTAGCAGTGGGTGGAAGCAATTACGCTGCAAAGAAGAAGAAGGAGGAGCCAAGTTGAAAATGGCGTAGCTGGTTGAAAAGAGGAAAAGGGAGGCCGCTGAGAAGGCCCAGGTGGAACAGACAAGAAAGGAGGCAGGAAAACAGACAGGTGGCACAGAGCGGATCTCTAAGAAAGGCGCATAGTTACCTTCACCTGAGACCGAAGAGGAAGAAACAGAGAAGCACGACGTGGACCCTCATGAGACATCTGCCCGCATTAAGCACCCGAGAGAGCTAGAGAAGGTAGGGTGCAAAAAGAAATCCAAAGCGACCAAGACCTCGCTGGAGCCTATCACATTGACGGAGGATGACTTATATGACATCGTGACACAGTCAAAGATGTCACCGTGGAGGCCCTGCAACAATTTGAAAAGCAGCAGCATATGATATTAGGGGCCATCCGGACTAGGTTGTAGGAGTTACAGACCCGTGCGTCGCAGGCTGGTACAATGTCTACCAGCTTGGCCATCGGCATGTCAGAGGCTACCAATATGCTGTGCACAAAGGCTTTCAGTGCAATAGTGCTTTCAGATGGAGCATTGACCATGGAAAATGAGGTTGACAGGCCCACTTTCAGCACCTTGAAGGGAGTTGGAATGAACCTGACAGTGCTTCCACAGGAAGCACTCCACCTCTTGTAGGATGGAGTAATTGCAGAGCTGAGGGCTTGAGAACATCGCGCCCTCTAGGTGATCAGCGAACAGTGGATAAAAATTGAACAGATGGCCCTACAAAGAAATGCTGTCATCACCGCTCAGATTGAGGTAACTAACCAGAGCAAGAAGATCATGTAGGTCATTGAGGAGGCATGCAGAATGGTCCCAGAGTTGGCCATTCCAGAGGAAGAGCCAGTTGAGGTCCGCATCCAGAAATTGGCCACAGGGGTGCACAACACTCAGACAGAGATGGCACGGGTTCAGTTGGAGCTGAACCTACAAATTACAGAGCTCTAGTTGAGGGCCCAACCTTCAACACTGCCAGAGGTAAAGGAACAGTAGGCGGCCACTGTCACCGAAGCAGTCGCGACGGTGTAGAGTGCAGTAGAAAACTGCACACAATTGTTGGAGAAATCATTTGAGGTCCTGAAAATCTTGCAGGAGGACCCAAACATCCAGAGGCTAGAGACGGAAGTGCGTGAACTCCAATAGCGCTATGATGAATTTAAGGGCACAACGCAAACCATTGCGCTGACACAAAGGCTAGCCAAGTTGCAGGAAGCCAAGCAACTGAAGGAATAGGTGGATGCAATGCTACATAAGGAAGCAGTGCTGAAGGTGCGAGTAAAGCCCTGGATGGAGGAAGCTTACATAGTCACAGGAAACATTGAAGGAAAGCTTATGACTCTGCAGGCAATGCAACAAAAGCTTTAAGCTGAAATTGCAGGAGTAGTAACCGAGAAGACAGTTGAAGATGTGAAGTAGGCAGTAGCTTAGTGCACGGTCGAGGTTGCAGTCATCCAGGTCAAGCTGGACAAGCTTCATGCAAAGATCTCTACACCTACCAAGTGACTCAAGGGCGAGTCATGATGTTTGTGTTGGGGGCCTGTTGGGAGCGAGATCCCCCAAGGGCAGTTTTGGGGCTAAAAGCCCATGTTTAAGTCAATTTTTGTAATATAATTCTAAAGACTCCGCATTTTGTGGTCGCGGAGAACGAAGGTGTTATGTGTCAAAAAGGGTAGTCTGCCCTTAGTTTTGTAAAGTAAAGTCAGCCTACCCATGGTCCGCGGACCATAGGATTATATAAAAAGAGCTAAGCTCTAAGTAGTAAAAGGCATCAATAGAATGACACACAATGTAATGGAGTTATAGCTTGGAAGCAAGAAGTCTAAGTCTTGGGTTGTGGCGTAGGTAGAGGCTATGCAGCTGAGTGCACAGAGGCCTTGGGTAGAAGTCCGCAATTGAGTGTGCAGACCCTTGCAGCTGTGTGCTTTGGGAGAATAGAGGTTGTAACACTTGGAAGATATTAATAAAAGGAGATATTTTGCAATTTCTGTGTCTTTGTTCTGTTGATGCGTTTGGATATTTTATGTATGAATTTCCTTTATTATGCTTATATGATGCATGAATGAATGCAATTACATTGAATAATTGAACACAATTACAATTATCTGTTTACGCGGTGATAACTTTAAGTATTTAATGAGATAAGAAAATCACTTAGACTAATTGAGGAGTTTGCATGGCATGCTACCATAGTAGCGCGAAAGTACCTGAGTAGCAAGTTAGGGCTGCGTGAAGGTCGATCGTACCCTTTCACGGTGGGACGGAAGGACGAGATAGAGGGCTCAAAAGGACCTGCGCGAAGGGAGGAATAGAGGGAATTAAATGACATCACAACCATCTTAGGGTGTGGAAACTTGCTTCCAGCATCCCCCCATACTGCTTCGGGTGAGACTTTAGTTCGCGCTCCACGAGCTGATGCCGAAAGGGCTAGTAGTGTAGGGATTTTGTTTTGCTAATTAACGCTAAACCTGGGTCAGGCCCCCTCAAGCCAACAAATAGTAATACTTAGTAAACCTAGGACTAGACTATCGGAGCTACAACCATAACATATTGAGCATTTAAAATGAATGTGTACTATGCAGATACATTCACAACAACAAAAAATTATAAGGGCACATAAAATCACACAAGAAGAATCTTTTATATCCCCGTAACTTCTTCTTTCATTAGGCTCAACAAAATTACAACAATATAGTTGGTTCAGAGCCTCATTAATAGAGCAGAGTCTAGAGATACCAGACAAGACAATACATAACTAGAATAATATAGAATCCCATAGCCTCAATAAGCTTCATGACAACATTCTGATACTTTTTTCCCCCTTTTCCCTCTCTCTTCTCCTTCAACCTTTTTAATATCTTCGCTTGCTTGGACTATTTCTTCTCCCATGGATGTTCTGCCCTTTCCCTTTCTGGAAACCTCTGCTACTCAGCTGCGTCTACTTCCTCAGCTATCAGCGAACCTTCTAGCTCGGCTGCAACTACATGGGCCTTGATTTATCTGGCCAATATTCCATAACTTCTAACCTCTATCTATCTTCTCTGCGACTTCCCAATAATCACCTTTGGTTAAAATTTAGTCAACGATGAAACGTGACAAAACTTAACCCTCAAAATGAAGGACTCAACAGTTTGTCATGCATGCATGTAGGTTGTATATGTGCTTGTTATGTATGCATAGTGATGGTCATTGTTGTAGTTGTCTTGTCATGTAGAAGTTTATGATGTTGATGTTGGGATGTGTTTTTCATGAATTCACATCAGTTCTATATGCATTTTTTATGAATGTTAGTGTCTATATGTTGTTATGCATGCATTGTCATGGTTATGGTTATGCCTGCATGGTAGGTCAGGCATGCATCATGGTGGTCATTATGTAGTTTGTGTCATCATGATGTTGTTGGTATGTTATGATGCTGATATGTTGGATAAGATAGAGAAAGAGAAGAAGATTATTAGAACGATGTTGCAACACTAGACGTTGGGGTAAGAGGAGATCGTCATACATGTTTGTATGTTGGGCATGCAAATATATTGGTTAATTATTTTTATATGAATTAGGGCTATATACATGTTTATCATTCTATTTTTGTTGTGGTTACATGCATGATAGATTATATTGAATTAGTGTGGTCATATGGATGCTTGTCAGATATTCATGCATGGTAGTTAACTTCTTGTTATATGCATTGCAGCCATATGCATAATGGTTATGGTCATTACGGCTAAGATCTTGATGTTATATGTATCGTGTTAAACCATATTGGCCTTCGTAGATGGTTATAGTTATGATATTTAGGTATGGGTCGATATACTTGTGATATTGTGTAGTACTAATATGGACTGATTGTGCAAATGTGATAGCCTCCCCTGAGATACATTGAGGTATGAGTATGATTATGACATCTATTTGGTGTTTCAGTGTTTAATTGTGTCATATATCTATTGTTTGAATGTTTTATCGATTGCATGATATGAGTATGTGTCTATAATATTATATAAAGGAATGATCTTATTTTAAGACAATTGTACTAACATACTATGTGCTAAGACAACTAATATGCACTTGAGTGTAAGTGGTGTTAGTTGTAGTATTATGATTAATGACATTGAGTTGACTGTTGATTATGGCATGGTTGTTAGTCTTGGTAAGGGTTGATTTAAAGTTAATAGACATGAGGTCTTGATCTTTCGAACATGTGACTGACATATGTGAATAGTTGTAGGGAAACATGCTGGTATTAGCATGGAACGGTAATAGTTGATTTGTTTATATAAAAAACATTTGAGTGAATGTGATAGCATGTAATAAGACTCAATTTCATCAAGGTAAAAAGTTAAAAGTAAGAAAGGAATAGGGTGAGAATTCCTTTGGCTATATTTGGAAACCTCATTTCCAAATGAATGAGTTCTTTGCATAAGTATAGGAAGTCTTCTTAACCTTGATTTTATCTAACGTTATGTGAATATGTGCTAGATACATGAACATGTATCTGAAAAGTATAACAACTATTTTTTTTATTTATGGCTGGATTCATCAAGGAATTGAAGTCCCTTGAGAGATGATACATGCATGTGTTCAGATACAAGGAAGCGTGCTTGGCACAACAAGGTAAGGAAACTAGTATACTGTTATATTTATTTATACACAGAAAATTGTGTGTTTATGGCAGTGTGATGTAGGGAATGCATGGAAAATGAGACTACCATGAAATATTGAAGATGACTCAGGTTGATATTTCCCTTGGAAGCATTGGGAATGAATGGGTTTGAGTAATGGTGTTTGTTGCTAGTTTTATGGTTTTTATGTTTTGTGATTTGTTTGCATTTGACTAGTAGTTTTGATTGTGTCTAGTGCATGACGATGCCACTTTGTGTGTGGTGTCATATTACAATTGGTGTTTCATGGTTTTCATCTTATTTGTTCCTTGTTCTTGCCTTTTATGTTTTGAGTGTCTTAGGAATTGGCTTGGGGAAGAGGAAAGTTAATGGAGCTCAGGAAGAGCTAAATGAAACCCAACAGGTAATGTAACACTTGGATGAAGCCCAGTACGTGAATAAGGGTAGCTGAAGGCAAGAGTATGATAGCCAGTTGGATTGGTTGGTTTCATTGGGGTAAATGGATGGTGGAAGAATAGTCATGAGAAAGGTAATGGGAAAGGTAAAGTGAATGGATGTGAGGGGTCATATGCCTTGGCTATGTTTGGGACTGTTGTTCTCAATGTGGTGCATGTTGTGCACAAATAAAGGGATTTATCTTAACATAGACCTTATGATATTTGGTAATTATGTTGTGATCATGATTACACTGATGTCTCTATATGTATACATGTCTGTATGTTTGTATTTAGTTGTCTAACAGGGTTGTCAGGGATCATTCTTGTAGAGGAATGATTGCTTATGCAGGTGAGTGACATGAATAGGTTGTTGGAATTATGACCTATGTGTTGTCCTTGATGACAACCTACTTGATGAAGTTTGTCAACATGCTGCTAACAAGATGATTTTACAAGCTAGTACACAATGAGAGAGTTTGGAAAAAGACATATCAGTCCAGAGACAGAAGAATGATGAAGGTGATGTTTGATAAATACATATGGGTTATGTGAAGCAAAGACACATACATATGCGAGTATGGAAAAGAAAAGTGCCTACAGTTTCCGCACCATGGTATCCTAAATACTTGGGACCTTTAATTAGGTATTGACCCATAGTAATGAGCATGACAACAGATATTTGATCCCATCTAAGAATACCATTAGCATTACTAAGGTTTTGACCTGTGGTATTGGATAAGGCCTAAGCTATATAAGGAGATTAAGATCAAAGTGTTTGGGTGTGAAAGTGATGAATATTTCATGAATAGTTAGATCTAAAGCAAGTGTGCATGTAATGGACTATTAATGAATTGTTTGATCTCAAACTAAGTATGCAACTGGGAATTTGATGATGGATCAGATCCAATACATCTGAAATGACTATATTGATAATGGATTGATTTGATCTATAATATTTGTGTTGGAAGCATGTTTTATTATTTATGCCAAGAGATGGGTTTGTTATGAAGGTTTGATGTGTAGAAAAGCTATAAGTCAATAGTTACAAATCTGTATGTGGGTTTGATTCTTGAAGAGCGCATATACATGTGGAAGCATTTTGTGGAAAGCATGTATATAAGATAGGGTTTTGTTGAATAAGATGTTTGATCAATCTAATCAATCTTGTTATGTATCTGTTGTATGTCAATGAAGTATTACTTGATGATCTGGGTTTAATAATGATGATTGAAGTTGAATTGATTGATTGAAGAGTGATGATGCTGCTAGCTGTATGTGATTGAAGATTTGTGATGGTTCTATGATTATTTCAGAGTAATTCAGTGGTTCAAGGTGTAACTCAGTGTTTGTTTCAGAATGATAGTGATTCAGTTTCAGGGTTCAATGTTTTGAGATTTGTATGCAGGTATGCTTCAAGGAAGTCATGTATACATGTGGATTTGCTAAAGTAAAGTAGCATATATATTCTGACATTTTATTGATCAAGTTTGTTAGTTGGTTCAGTGAGTTGATGCAATGTTTGGGTTCAGTATTGGTATTTTGGTTATAATGATATAACTACTTTGGTTGTTTGAGAATAAGTTGATTGATTTGGGTCTCAGTTGGTTTAGTGATTGGTTGATTCAGTTGGTTCAATGATTGAGCAATTTGTTGTAGTGATCAATTTTAGTTTTGATATTTGGTATTGGGCTTGAATGATGGTAGTGAGCCCAGTTTGAAAATTTGATGAAAAGTGACCTACAATTTGTGATGTTCTGTATTAGGCGGAACTAGTGTGAAAATTAATGAAACACGGTCCACAGTGGTGTTGAGGATTGGAGCCTTCAGTAAGGGAGTCGAAGTTTCCTTCTAGTGGTAGTTGGTAATCAGACCATGGGGTAGGGGCTCCCTTCCGGTGGGTGTCGGTAAACGACATCAAGGGGTTGGAGCTCCCTTCCAGTGGGTGTTGGAGAATGGGAGAAGGTTGTAGCCTTCTGCAGGTGGGTGCATGTGTGTTGGTACGAGTCTGTGCCATTACAATATTTTAAGAATTTTTTCTTAATAATAAAAGAAGACAAAGACAACAACGACAGTGGTTTTTTCCCACATTGGGTTTCCACCTAAAATCTTGGTTTTCATGTGTGTCGCTTGTGTGTGATGGTTTATTTTTTTCTTACTACACATAGTTATTGTTTAACTAATGATTAATGAGGTTTTGATACATTGGTTCAAGACAAACAGATGATGAATTAATTGAAAAGTAAGTTAACTAGATATACGCTAGTTGTCTGCATAAAAACCATGTATATACGTATGTTTCTTTTAGTAAAGTCACGTACATAAATATGAGAAAGAAAAGAAAAGTTTAAGTGAGTTTTAAATACTGATTTACACCCCACCCACCCAGCCCGCCCCCCCCCCCCCCCCCCCCCCACACTAGTATTTTTCCCAACAAGTGGTATCAAAGAAGGTCGTTCAAAATAAGCTTGATCATTTGAAGGAAGATTCATCAAGATGAGAAACCAAGAAGGAGAAGCATCCATCTAGCCACCGTTGTTTAATGGATCCAATCTAGCTTTCTGGAAGGTCAGAATAAGAGCTTAGCTACAGACACTTGGAGCTAATGTTTGGGGAATCGTTGAAGGAAGCTATCAGTATTGATCCCCCATTCCCATAGATGAAGTGGAAAATAAAAAGTATGATACCAATGCAAAAGCTGTCAATACTATGTTAGGAAGCTTGGTAGAATCATAATTTGTCAAATTTATGTAGCTGAATACCACAAAGGCTATATGGGATATGATCACCCAAAGTTATGAAGGAGACACCAAGGTAAAGAGTGCCAAACTTCAAACATTTAGAATTCAATATGAAACTCTCATAATGCATAATGATGAAAGCATTGCAAGTTATAGAATATGATATCGTGAATTCAATGAGAAATCTCGGTGACGAGGGAAAATAATCATCTCTAGTTGAGAAAATATTAAGGTATCTAACTCCAAAATTCGATTCAAAGTCTCTTGCATTGAAGAAATGTAGGATTTGAAGAACCTTACTGTTGAATAGCTTCATGGGATTCTAACAACCTATAAAATGAGAAAATGGGGTCCCTTGGATATTAGAGAAGTTGCATTCAAGGATACTTCTAAAGGAAAATAAAGGGATGAACTTAAGGAACCAAGTTATGTATCAAATGAAGAAGAGGAAAATTTCATGAAGAAACTTCAAGTAGGTACTGGCAGATTTAGAGGTAAGCTTCCTTTCAAATGTTTTTCTTGTGGTAGAGTTGGTCACTATGCTGCCAAATGTCCTTATAGAGAAAATCATGAGAAAGGGAAGAATTCAGAAAAATAAAATTTTAGAGGAAATATAGAAAAAAAAGAAGCTTCTACACTCACAAAGATAGTGATGGTCTTTCAAATGGCGAAGAAGGTGAGTCTGATCAAGAATATCAATTACTTATGGAATTTGAAGATAAATGTATTGATGAGATTGATGATGTTTTTATGGATGCCCTAGAAGATAAGGATAATTTTATTGAAGAAATAATTCAGCTTAAAATTTGTTAGGAAGAAGCTAAACTATCAAAAGAAGTTCTTAAGAAACAAATCCTAGAAAAGAAGAATCATAATAAAAGTTAGAACTCGAAATAGTAAGTCTAAGAAAGGAACTTGAGAGAAAAAAAAAAAATCTTAGGTTTGCTAAAGGATCTCAAACCTTAGATGAAATCATCAAAGTGCAATGCTCTCCTCTCATAAAAACAGGTCTTGGATACAGTGGAGAATCATCAAAGATTGTAAAGCCTTCTGAAACAGGTACAAGAAGTTATCATAATGCAGTAAAAGGAAGCAGTCAACAAAACTCTAGCCATCAGAAAAATAATAAAGGATCAAACACTTCTCAGGTAAATCTCTTTTACTATAATTAAAGAGAAAACTACATAAGAAGGTACTATACTCCCTGAAACTCCTACTTTATTGGTCAATGCTTCACTTTCCACAATTTTGGTCATAAGGCTGCTAAGTGTGTTGCTTACAAAACTTGACATGAATAGAGAAACAAGAAAGAAAAAGAATGAGATTGGGGTAAAGAAATACTCATACAATACTTTCTCACCTCTTCAAGATGAAACTAAATGTTCCATTTGCAATAACTTTGGGCATAAAGAATTTGAATGCAAGAGAAAAATGAGTTCAACACCTCAGAATGAACACACATAAACAACATCTAAGGTACGGAAAAAGAAGACCATGGAATCTGAAAACTATGGTCTAGCTTTATATGCAGGTGATCAAGAAAATATGTAGTACATTTACAGTGGATTCTCAAAGCATATGACAGGTGATAAAGATAAGTTTATGTCCTTTAATGAAATAAAGAAAGAAAATAATGTAACCTTTGGAAATAATTCACCTATTGTTATGAAGGGAAAATGAACTGTTTTGTTGAAAGAAAAAGTTAAAGATGGGAATGTTTTGTTTGTTGATGGATTAAAACATATCTTTTTGAGTTTCAATTAGATGTGTGACCAAGGGAAAGCGGTTACTTTTAGATCAAAGAACTGTGTGGTTTGAAATATCTATATAGGTAAAATCATAATAAAGGGAACGAGAACTCCAGGTAATATCTATGTCTTGGAAGGTGGTTTAGAACATTGTTACTTGAGAAAATTAGAAGAAAGCTAGCTCTGGCATAGAAGATTGGGACACCTAAGCTTAAGTCAACTACAAAAGTCAAATAGAATGGGAGCAATTCATGACTTGCCTAAAATCTCTCTACCAAAAAGTACCATATGAAAATCATGTGATTTCGGTAAGCAAACCAGGGTGTAGTTTAATGCCAAAGAAGGTACTTCAAGTAAGCCACTTGAACTTATTCATACTGATTTGTGTGGCCCTATGAGAAAGAAGTCTCCTCGGGGGGGAATAATACTTCATATTATTCATTGATGATTTTAATCACATGTGTTGGATTTTCTTATTAAAACGTAAAGATGAAGGATTTGATAAGTTTAAAGTATTCAAAGCTCTAGTAGAAAATGATTTAGATTTGAATATGAAATGTCTTAGATCTAATAGAGGAGGAGAATTTATATTAGATGGGTTTTTTGATTTTTGTGAACAACATGGCATCGAGAGGCAATTTTCTATAACTAAAACTCCTCAACAAAACGGAGTGGCAGAAATAATGAACAGAACAATCCAACAAATGGAATGTGCCATGCTTGATGAGTCTGGAACATCTCATGCCTTCTGGGGGAAGCAACACATACAATAGTAAATATCCTCAACAAAGCTCATGTTCGGATAAACAGTGACAAAACTCCTCATGAACTATGGTTTGGTAAACCTCCAATTATTAAGCATTTTAGAGTTTTGGGAAGTAAATGTAACATAAATAATAATAATGATAAAATTGGAAAGTTTGAAGCTAGAGTTGATGAAGGAATTCTCCTTGGATACTCTTACAAAAATAAAGGATATAAATTTTACAATAAAAGGTTTCAAAAGATTGTTGAATGCATTGACATTGTGATTGATGAAGCATCCACAGGTACCAAAAAGGAAGCACCAATAGATGAAAAAGATAATCCTACAACAAGCCAAAAGAATGTTGGAGAAAGAACTAATGAAACATTAGAAGAAGGAAGTGACAGTACAAAAGAATTTGAGAAGATTCCATTAAGGTATGTTAAAAAAAAATGTCCAAAATCTCAAATTCTAGGTGATAAGGAGGCTGGAATACAAAATAGAAGAACTCTTGTTGGAACTTCTAGTTATCTAGCCTTACTATCTATTATAACATTATTCTGCATTTTACTTTTATTGTCTAAAAAAATGAAAAACAAAAGAAAAATAAAAAATATATAAATAAAGAAAGAAAAGTGAAAAGGGTATATTATATATATATATATATATATATATATATATATATATATATATATATATATATATATATATATATATATATATATATATATATATATATATATATATATATATATATATATATATATATATGTATGTATATATACATATTAAAAAAAAATAGAAAAAGTGATGAAAAACCCTTAGAAAAAAATTAAATATGCGAGCTAGCTCAAATTCCACGTTAGATATTAAATAAATGGGTTTTAATTAGTTAAATCGTGAATTTTAATCGCGATTAGTTCAATTTGTTAATAACTTTTTTTTTTGACATGACTATTTTTTGTCATATGTAATAAATGATCACGCTATAATCAAGCACCACGATCTATCCCACCTAGATTGACAACTCCCAATGACTCTAGACCCCCTTTTCCCCTCTGATAGTTAATCAAGCGGGGGGGGTGTCTGAAAAGCATATTCTATCATTCTTGCTTTATCAACGTGTCACTCCCTCATCGATTTCAAACCCCACTCTACCTAAACCACTTACAACTCACCCCCCCCTCTGAAATCCGCCTTCCTCCTTCCCACCTAATAAAAACTATCAACCCTGCTTCCTCCACTCTAATTCATTCCTGCCAAGTGTCACATCCATTGTACCTATCATTTTACCGTTAAGTATCCATTCTAAGATATAATCATTGCCAACTTAATGGCTTTGCTCCATTAAATGGACAATTTCAATGGTAAATGATCTCGCCTATAAAATAAAAGAAAACCATGTTCAACTGTCCTTTTCTCTACTATTCCATGACATTGAATGCCTGAACCTACTACTGCAACCAAGAATTGAGCACAAAAAACTTTCAACCAACCAACTCCCAGGTAATTATAGTCCTCTGCTTCATTTCTTTTCAAAATTTCTTCAAAGGGTAAATCAAAAGCCACAGTGGAAAACCCTATGCTTCCCCCTGTAATTGACCTAGAGCACCAGCCTTTAGTAGACCAACATTATAAAATTTCTGAAACCAATTGTGAGTTTGATCTCTACGAATTCCACAATTGGTTAAAGAAAAAAATTGTTGACCTCAGTAAGAATTTATTTTGTGGGACTCCTTCCTACCTCAATTCTTTTTTCCACAAACCCACCATTTCCCATAATTCGTCTCTTGGTGCCATTTCAGGTACATACCTAGTCAAAGAGTTATTGTTGTCAATAATAATGATATCCTATTCACAATTACCCCCGACTCCATATGTCAAATGATCCAGATCCAAAATTCAGCCTCTCTGCACTCCTTCTCTGTAGATTCTCTCATGGAACTCTACAAAAACCTAACTTTTCACCACATAGCCAAATTTTTTAAGACATTTTTGCTTGAAAATGTCCAGTTGCCCAAATCAAATCCTCCTTATCCATCCTCAATGTTTCCAGACACATGTATACAATGAACAACACTAGATCCAATAGTAGATCTTTGGAGCCACTCCTTACTCCCCAAAAGAACTAGCTTGTCTCTCTAATGCCTTGCGGGAGGAGCCAAGGTGAAAATTCCTTTACTCATACAATAAGGGTGCATATATAACCAATGAGGTGATTCTTCACCTTCCTTGTGGCTCTTTGATTTCCTGTGACTTTTCGACTTTACATGACTCTTCATATTCTGAATGTGTCCTTTGGATTTCCACTTTATAATAAATTTTGAATAAATTATTATGTAATCCACAATGATGATGTGGCATATGAAAACTCATGACATGGCATGAAATGACACGACACTGCTAACATGGATTGCTTGATGACATGGAAATTTTAATCCTCTTATGCTGCTTCTTGCAACATGTCTTCTTGAGGATTCTCTTCTATCCACCTCCTTATTTCTTAGAGGTAAGGAGTCTTCAATGATATCAAGTCTTGAGTTTTGGTCGCAAACTGGTGTCCCTTTTGTTTTCTCTTGATTGATCAAATTTCATTATTAGCTACACAGGTGAATTTCAACATGTTTCCCTTCTCCATATCCTTCTTCATCATCTTGTCATGGTATGACAGAGCAGCGACATTTGTAATTCATTCATGATAAGACGACATCAGTCTGATAAAACCCCTAGTCTAAGATGACACATGTTGATCCAATGATTGAGCCAGAACCAGATTGTAGGTTGGGAGAGAGGCTCAGTGAATGCGCAATTGCATATTTTAGGAGATTAGGAGGGAAGCTTGAGCCTCAACACTACGCAATGCATAGTCAAGGTTGGAGTGAGGAAGGAAAATACATAGTCTAGGAGGTGAGTGTGACAGGCTAAGGGGACGTGCACTAGTTCAACCCAATGCACAGTTTCGGGAGGCAAAGGAGGTTGGGTGACTGCGCAATTGTGCAGCTCAAGAGCTCAAGTTCTGAGCTTGAGCTCATAGACTGCACAATGTGTAGTTGAGGCTAGGTTGGAGGGTTGGATTGCACAATTTTGGGGGCCAAGGTCCAGGCTTGAGCACTAGAACTACATAGTTCATAGTCCTGGGAGGCAAGAACTGCGCATTATGTAGTGGAAAGGGACAAGGTTGTAGCATGAGAGTTGGAACAGCGTAATGCACAGTTGGAGAAGGTCGAATGAGGCTAAGTTGTTGGGAAATTTCTAAAAATTGGCTAAATGTGGGGTTAGTGAATTGATGTGATCAATAACATGACTTGAATATGATCACACTTAAACACTTGATGGCACAACAACATAGATCATCCATGACACATAAACCACACATCTCCCTCAATGCGAAAACTTTGTGATGACTTACGACAATTGCAACACCAAAGGCACACTTTGCGATGACCGTGACGACAATTATGCGATATTGCTTAAAACTTTGAATGAGTGCGATGGATGTTTAGATGGCTAGATCAACTCCTTATTACAAAGATAATCCCTTAAAACCGCTAAAACAAGCTTCTACACATTATGCAACAACCCACATGTGAAAAGAAAACATGCCTTTCTTGCAAAAGGGACCAAAAAACTTAAAGAAAACACATGGAATGGACTTCAATGTTTGCGATGAAAACATGCAAGACCAAGGTAGGCTCCAAAATGTGGTGCAGGACAAAATTTGTAGGGTGTTGTAGCAACGACAACACATTTCTAATCTATTGGTTATATGTTGGTTATAAGCATGGTTTCATGACAGATCCTAGTTATGGATCTAAACATGTTTGATTAATATATGAATGGTTAGTGAATTCATGACTTAATAGATGTTATTGTAGTTATTTGAGAGGGAATTAGACCTTCTTGGTGATTATTAGATAAGTATCAGTCCCCTATGTTTAAATATGCATTCATGAACTGTAGATTACATGTTCTTGATATGTTTGATGGAATTTCTGTCATGGTTAGGCCTAGTTAGGTCAAGTTCTTGTCTAATTTTTTTATGGAAGGATTTTTTATTGTTTCAGTTATCATTTTTGAGAGTTTCATTAAGTTCTGAGCAGTGGTATGGAGACTAACCCTGAAAAAGTGCCTCAAATATCGTGATTGCAGGCATAGAACTAAGTGAAAAAGACTGTAGTCGCTCCCTTGTTGGATTGTGTATGCAATTAGATTCCAGCAGTGTTGTGCTAGTGTCTAGGGGTCTAGGATAGAAAAATAGAGGCTTAACTTAGGATCTGGGCACCTAGAAGGGTGGTTTAGCCCTTGGGGGTCTTGTAGCACCTGAAGGAGGTCAGTAAGGTTTTGGTTTTGTCAATTCCACTTCCTTAAGGTGACCTAGGAGGTTGAATCATATCATAGTAACTCTTTGTCACATGTTTACCCCGGTAGGTCAGTTAGGTTGGGTAAATGTGGGAGGAGGGTGTTACAGAGTGGTATTAGAGCATGGTTCAACCCTTGTATTGGATGGGCAGAATGTGTTTGTGCTGGCAGAAAAATGATCAACAGGTTGAGACCCTGGGTTTAGGCATAGGGGCCAACAAAATTTCTGCCATAGTCTAGTGTAGCACCGAAATTTTCACCCTACTTAGGAAGAATGAGGCATCTCACTCGAGGTGCATCGTGACCTTACTAAGATAAGGGGTTGGAACTAAGCATCATGAGAACTCACATGGAAATAGTAATATTCAGTAAACCCAGGACTAGACTATTGGAGGTACAACCATAACAGATTAAGTATTTAAAAGGAACATGTACTATGTGGACACATTCACAACAAAATTTTTACAAGGGAACGTAAAATCACGCAAGAAGACTCTTATATAACCAAAAACTTCTTATTTCATTAGGCTCAACAACATTACAACAATATAGTCAGATCAGAGCCTCATCAATAGAGCAGAGTCTAGAGATACCAAACAAGACAATACATAACTAGAATAGTACATAATCCAGCAAGCTCAATAGGATTTGTGACAACATTCTGATACTTTTCTCCCCTTTTCCATCTCTCTTCTCCTTTGCCCTTTTTAATCTCTTCGCTCTCTTGAACTATTGCTTCTCCCTCATATGTTTTTCCCTTTCCATTTTCAGTGACCTTTGCTACTTTCCTGCCTCTGCTTCCTTGTCTATCAATGAACCTTCCATCTCGACTGCAATTATGTGAGCCCTGATTTCTCTGTCCAATCTTCCACAACTACTAGTATTCGACTGTCTTCTTTGTGACTTCCCAATAGTCACTTTTGGTCAAAATATAGTCAACAATGAAACATGACAACTTAACCCTCAAAACGAAGGACCCAACAAGCCCTGACCATAGTACATTGACTCATCCCCGAGTCAATCATTTTCTGGTGCTACTGGTGCTTCCTGTTAATGTGGTGCTTCTTCCTGTGTTTCTCCTCCTTCACTAGTTCCTCCCAACGAAGGACCCAACTCTAGAATGGACTCAATGGCTACATTTTTGAATCATGTGAACTCATCAAGGGCCTCCTACCATGATCCTGTGAGAGTTCTTTCTTGGTCAAGGAACTGCACTATGAGTTTAGTGGTAGGTTGGTCAGCGTGGGTCATTAGGAGGGTATTCTATTGAGTCTTTGTGTCTTCGCTGATATATTTTAGCATCTCTAAGTGAGCTTGTGCTAGTGGCTTAAGGTCACGTAGAAGGCTCTTAGTATTGCTCAATTCATCCTTGATTTGTTGGATTTAGATTCCAAGGGCATCCACCTATGCTAAAATATCCTTCCGCTGGGTTTTGTCATTGGTGTCCATGGCTTGGTTGAATAATTTATTAGCCTAGTGGCACAGGGGAAAACTGGTTGATTTCTCTTGTTTAGGCTAGAGTGTAGGCCGAAAAGCATCTTGGTGCATCTATGACTATCTTGGCAACCAAGGGCCACATGTCCTTTAACTTTGCAGTTATTTGGTTGAACTAGTTCTGTAGAGTCTACTTCTCCTGAAGAATGTGATCTTGTTCTAGAGTTAAGGAAATAATTTGTTATTGTTATTGCTCATGTTCAACTGCCAGATTTTTTTGCAATTCCTTTACTTGGCGTGCAACCAGTTGAATGAAATTAAATAATTGAGAGGATGAAAAACTCTGGAGGTTATTAGGGGTCATAGTAATGGGTTTGGGGAATTGACTCTGTAATGGTTGGCCACTAGAAACTAATTTCTTAGACTACCCTTGAGGTGAGGTTTTGTGCTACGATGGATTGGAAGTGTGAGGGTTGAAATGATCTTGGACAGTGTGGTGGTGGTGAGGAGATGGGGTTGACAGTGAGGGCCAATGTGCTTATGGCTTCGGTGCTCAGGTTCTGAATACCGTTGAGATGACAAGTTTCCATTTATGTACTTGTTTCCAGGAGTAAAGATAACTGGGACATAGGAATGAATTTTGTGATTGTGGGGTGGGCTGAAAGTGCCTCATTAGTAGTGTGTGTAATGGATTGGATTACAGATTCAACCTCCATCTTTGTTTCTGCACCAAGGGGATTTCTGGATGGAGGTATGTCTAAAATAATGGTTGAGGTGGAGGTTGTTTGAAGTGATGGATTGCATGACCTTTGGGATAAGACAGAAGTGGAGGGGGGTGGATGTTCTTTAGTAATGAGCATGCTGGTGTGAAATTGAGGTTCCTCAATGGTAAGATCAACATTTTGAGTAGAGGAGTTTTTAAAATTTTTCTTGGGAACTGATGGTGGTTTGGTGGTAAGTGGGGAAGTATTCATGATGGTGGGTTCGATATGAGAGTGAGGGCCCACAAAGGTTAATGAAGCAATAGCAGGGATGCATGTCAAAGAAACAAGTGGAATTGAATGGATAAATTTAGAAAAAATAGGAAAAGGACTTACTAATGCCCCGAGATCCTCCAAATTTCTATGTAAATACTGCATGTTCATCTCGAGCTTCTTGATGACTGGACTAAGTGTTTCTTCAGCTAGTCATTTCCAGGAGGCGACAGGGGTTTCTCTAGGTAGTGGTTGAGGCATCATTCCTCTAAACAAGTATATGTTCTTTGCATCCCAAACTTAACCAACAATCCCAACCCAGGACAAGACTTCAATATGGAAGGCTTCCTTTGATATAACAAACTTCTGGGCCCGCATTTGAAACATGTCATGGTTGATGCACTTAGGCCGCATCTAGGTGATACCATGACTTACACCAAACCAGATATCCTGTGAGTATTCATCCAGGAGAGACAATGGGATTCTTGTCCTGGCCTTGGTGACATACAACATTTTCTGGTACTATTTGGCAAAAGAGGCTTAATTGATTTCCTTACTACTGGGTTCCCAGAGTCCCACCATGGAAAATATTTGAATGCAAGTGGATTATATTCAACAACTGACACCATCTCTCTATCTTCTAGTGGGACTCAATTCCATATAGCTAAGGATACAACAACATATCCATATATAAAATAAGTGGTCCTTTTGTAGACATCTTCACAAGCTTTGAAGAGCTCATTTAACATAAAACTACACCAATTTAATTGTATGCCTTGAACACAAGCTTCTGCGACTGAGATAGTGTCCAATGTGCATTCACATTTTGAGAAATAGCGCATGAGATTTTGAAGAATCATATAATAGATAAATTTGATGTTAGGCTTGTTAATTGGTTCACTCAGGGCACCCTTACCACCATGTTGGGTATCATATCTGGTGTAGTAGTTTTCATCGCCCGTGTTCTTTCTTCGCTTGGAAGTATTATGAAATGTAGTTGATACTGGGACTCTTGTATCTGAAAACCCTTTGAGTTTGTGGATGTCTATGGCATGGATTGGGTATTCTTTGTCGAGCCATAGAGACCCTTTTGTAGACAACTTCACAAGCTTTGAAGAGCTCATTTAACATAAAACTAAATAATTGTGTGCCTTGCACACAAGCTTCCACGACTGAGATAGTGTCCAATGTGCATTTGCATTTTGAGAAATGGTGCATGTGATTTTGGATAATCGTATAATAAATAAATTTGATGTTAGGCTTGTTAATTGGTTCGATCAGGGCACCCTTACCACCATGTTGGGTATCATATCTGGTGTAGTAGTTTTCATCGCCCGTGTTATTTCTTTGCTTGGAAGTATTCTGAAATGTAGTTGATACTGGGAATCTTGTATTTGAAAACCCTCTGAGTCTATGGATGTCTATGGCATGGATTGGGTATTATTTGTTGAGCCATAGAGACCCTCCATGCATCCTATTGATGAGGAATTTTGTACATTGCA
This sequence comes from Pinus tabuliformis, assembly GCA_031772625.1. NCBI lineage: Eukaryota > Viridiplantae > Streptophyta > Pinopsida > Pinales > Pinaceae > Pinus > Pinus tabuliformis. The sequence goes on from CM062819.1 coordinate 1,558,093,180, forward strand.
TCACTTCCCCCGTAGTCCTGAATATTGGAAGACTCTGTAGATTTAGAAACATCGACCTATGTATTCCTTTGAAGTATTATTTAACTTCCCTTGAATGGCTTCCATTGGATTTGGTGAGAACTTCTATATATACTTCTCGCTTGAGCATTAGAAAATTGAATGAATTTGAGAGATCATTGTCCACAAGTGCAACCTTTTCATATTTGCTATAGAGAGGCTCAATTTTTGTAATTATTGGGATTGGTTTGTTAGGATATTCCAACACATAGGAAATAGTTAAGTATAACTTGGTCTAGTGTAGAGTTAGGTAACTTACAATCCGACGGTCACGATATGTAGTGATCCGACGATTCATTCTCTCCTTAGTATTATTGACACTTGATCTGTGGCTTAGCACCCGATTGGTCCATGATCTCTATTTAAAGAACATGGAGGGTAATTTGTAGGGTAACCGTTAATGAGAGAAGATTATGTAAATTTACATTCTTTTATTAATAAATTGCCTAAAGTGGCCGCGTTGGCTCAGGCCGTGGACTGTTTCCCTCTTTGAGGGTTTTAACCATGTCAACAATACTGGTGTATTGATCTGTGATCTATTTGTGAGCAGTGTCCTTTGGTGTTCTGTCTAAGGAACTTACCTTGTAAATTCCTAAATGGTATCAAAGCTATTTGAGGGCCACATCCATTGGTGATCCAAATTTGAAGCTGGTAGAACTGCATCTGATTGCCGTTTCCTAGATCTACTATTTATGACTGCTTTCGGGCCGAGAGGACTGCTCTATTATGTTAGGAGCATCTGTTCCAGTGAGGAACCCCTTTTGTTTCATGTGAAAAGGTTTCTGGTAGCCCTAGCTACGTCATTTTTAAGATTTGGAGGTATACAGTGTTTATTTGCAGTTTCTAATTATTTTCTCTCTATTTATTTTGGTTTATTTAGCTCTTTGTTTTTTTTATTACCAGATCTATACGTTTCATTTTTGCGTATGCTCTTTGCCCTGCGACTCTGTGCAATCTGGGCAAATCAGAAATAGAGAGAAAGGATTTTTCTCATGCATATGCTCTTTTCCGCCACGCCTTAGTGTGATCTCGGAAAATCAGAAACATTGAGGAAAGTATTTTGTTTCTGGCTAAAGCTAACTTCAAGCTTTAAGGTTTGTTTTTTTTTGTATGTCCGTGTTGGGTTTTGTGTTTTTTGTTTTGTAGGGAAAAAAAGAGTTTTTTGAAGTAAGCACGTAGCCCAAAGCTTTAGTGACTAAAAAAAAAAAAAAACCCTTCCTCTTTTCCAAAAATTACTAACCTTTTAATCTAGCTCACTTGGTCCAAAGCTAGTTTATGAGAATAGAGGTCTTGAGTTCAAGTCCTTCTTGGTCCAAAGCTACTCTATTAGATTAAGTTTGGAAAGGGGGCGGATTTTTTTTTAATATAACATTATCATTCATTTCCACACATTCCTGCACTTCATCGGCATCTTCAACAACTTTTCTTAAAAAAGCCATAACTTCTTCATCTGGAAGCCGTTTTCAGAGCCGTTTTTTTTAATTAGCCTAATTTTTCGAGATCTTTCCATTGGAACACTTAGTTTCAGCATCTATAGCTTTAGTTTCTATTAAAATGGAAAGTCCATGCCAAGTTATTCTTGACAGCACCAACTACTTCCAATGGTGGTCCTACATTGTGGTTTTACTTAGAAGTAAAGGTCTTTACAGAATAGCCTCAAGACAAGAAACCAAACCGAAAGATGAAGATAAGGCAGCCAAATGGGAAAATAGGCAAGATCAAGCACATGGGTTGATAGGGATGTCTATTTCTCTGGACCTTAGATTCCATATCGCAGAACTTGATACTCCTGATGAAGCAATGAAATAGATCACTAAAGTTTTTGGAATTAAAAATGAACTACGAGCCCATCAACTCGAAAATGAGTTGCTTACATTGGACCCCAATAATTTTTCTTCCATTGAAGATTTTCTGTCCAAGTTCAAGACCCTTAGACTTCTCTTGGAAGGTGTTAAGGTTAAGAAAGAAGATGGTAACCTTATCTATTCTATTCTTACTAAGTTGGTACCAACCTACTTTGTGTTTGTTTCCACCTTCCATTCTACAAGAGAAGCCTTCGTTTCTCAAGGACAAGCCTACAAGTCCCCTTCCTTTGATTCCTTTTGTGATTCTTTAATAAGAGAAAAAGAAAAAATCTTACACCTTGGTCTTCTTAATCTTGGAAACTCTTCTAAGAAAGCTTTAGCCACCCAACGTCAACCAAATTCAAAGAATCCTAAGAAGCCGTATCCTAAAAAGAATGGTCCTAAACCAAACAAGGGTCCTAAGCAATTTCAGCCTCAAAATGAAAAATCATTTCAACAAAATGATAAGGCAAATAAAAACAAAGGGAAGAAGACTGATAGACATTGCCACTTTTGTAATCAAGATGGCCACTTAGAATCCAAATGCTTTAAGAAGATGGAAGCCTTGGAAGCAGCAATGAAGAAGCATAACATCCATTTGGAGCACTCTTCAACTTCAACTTCATCTTCAGGAATAGCACTTTCTGCATGTGGTTGTCAAACATCTCGGTCTGGATATGCACTAAATGTATCTTCTTCTTCTAATTCTCATGAGTGGCTCATTGATTCTAGAGCTTCTTATCACATGGCCAAAAACAAAGCCATGTTTTCTTCTTTAAATGATTGTAACACCAAAAATATATATGTTGGTGATGATAGATCTCTTAGTGTTGTAGGAACTGGAATTGTTCATATAGACAATGGTCAATTTAATGATGTATTATGTGTTCCAACCTTATCCTGCAACCTTCTATCTGTATATCAGATAACTCATTCAGGTGAAGGTAAAATCGTTGAATTTTCACCTCACGATGTTGTAATTAAGGACCTAAGAGATCCTAGATAGATTTTAGCTACTGGAATTGCTGATGATTCTACAAGGTTGTATAAGTTTAACAACTTTGGGTCATCAAATCTTCCCTCGATATTTGTTGCTCATAATGATGAAGTGAGCAAAATTTGGCATGAGTGATTTGGTCACTTAAACTATCGCTCCCTTCAGAATCTATGTAAAGAAAATATGGTGATAGGTCTTCCAATGGTATCTTGCAAAGATGGTGTTTGTTCTGGATGTGTACTCGGAAAACATCATCGAGATAGTTTTGAAAAACATGCCTCTTGGCATGCCTCAGCCCCTTTATGGCTTATGCATAGTGATTTATGTGGTCCACTTCCAGTTGTTTCATTATCTAGCTACAAGTATTTCTTAACTTTCATTGATGATTTCTCCAGAAGCACTTGGGTATTCTTCTTAAAACTCAAGAGTGAATTAGTTAACATGTTTTTGGCCTTTAAGGCCTTTGTTGAAAAACAATCTGGACATCAAATTCTTAAGCTAAGATCTGATAATGGTGGAGAATATGTTAACAACAAATTCATCAACTTTTGCCCTGAGAATAGAATTCAAATGCAACATACTGTTCCATATACTCCACAACAAAATGGTGTAGCTGAAAGGAAGAATCACACCTTAAAGGAAATGGCTAATTGTATGTTTCAATTTAAAGGACTTAGTCTTAATTTTTGGGCAGAAGCAATTAACTGTGCAAATTACATAATAAATCACACTCCTACTAAGGTTTTAAACAATATCACTCTAGAAGAAGCATGCAGCTAAATTAAACCAGATGTAAGTCGCTTTCGTGTTTTTGGAAGTGAAGCATGGGCCCATATTCCAGATGAGAAAACATAAAGCTTTAGAACCTAAGAGTGAAAAACGTATTTTTGTTGGATATTTTGAAGATGTCAAAGGATATAGACTTATTCCACTTAAGTCCAAAAATGTTATCATTAGAAGAGATGTAAAGTTTTTTGAAAATATATCAGCCTACGAGCCTAGTTTGGTAGATGTGCCACCTCTCTCTATCTCTTCTACTTTTGAAAATATTTCTTCTTCAGATGATGAAAGCGAGGATGACAATCCTCCCCCACCTTCTCAGGATCCTTCTTCAGCTCCTCAGCTTCCAAAATGGGTCCGTGCTACTCAGGATGCAGTAGGCGCTCTTGTCGGTGATCCTACAGATCAGCGATGTACACGTTCTCAGTTCAATAGACCCTCTTCTTTACTGGCTCAAGCTTCAGCGAATTGTGATCCTGATACCTTTGTAGAAGCTTCAAGACATCCAGATTGGGATGCAGCTATGAATGAACAATATCGTTCATTATTGGCAAATGATACATGGGATTTTGTTCCTCTACCAAAGGGACGAAAACTTGTTAGATGCAAATGGGTTTACAGAACCAAGTATGGACCAGATGGGAAGGTTGATAAACATAAAGCTTGTCTTGTTGCTAAGGGTTTTTCACAAGTTAAAGGCATTGACTATACTGAAACCTTCTCCCCTATTGCAAAAATGAACTCTATTTGCCTTGTTCTTTCCCTTGCCGCCTCTTTTAAATGGGAAGTCCATCAGATGGATGTTAAATATGCCTTCTTGCATGGGGACTTGCATGAAGAAATCTATATGGAAAAACCTACTGGCTTTATACAAACAAACTCCAGCCTTGTATGTTGGCTTAAGAAATCCGTTTATGGTCTCAAGCAAGCTCCTCGGGCTTGGTATGCCAAAATGGATAGCTTTCTTTTAGAAACTGGCTTTTCCAGGTGTCATTCTGACAATACTGTTTACACCAAGAAAGTGGGAAAGTATCTTATAATTCTTGTTCTTTATGTTGATGATCTTATCCTCACTAGTAGTGATCCCAACCTTATAAACCACGTGAAGTCCAGCCTTAAAAAGAAGTTTGAAATGACCGACTTAGGACACTTGCATTATTTTCTTGGTCTTCAAGTCTTGTAATCCAAGGAAGGTATTTCCCTTTCCCAGTCCAAGTATGCCTATGATCTTCTATGCCATTTTCACATGGAAGACTATAAGCCAGCTCCTTCTCCCTTTCAATTTGGAGCCAAACTTTCAGTCACTTGTACTTCCCCTGAAGTTGATGCTACCTTATACCGTCAACTTGTAGGAAAACTTTTGTATCTGACCCATACTCGTCCTGACCTTTCCTTTGTTGTTGGCCTTATTACTCGGTTTATGCAAAACCCACATGAAAGTCATTGGAAAGAAGCTAAAAGAATACTTCGTTATGTTCGAGCTACAATCCAGTTTGGGATTCATTACATTACAGAAGCATCTCCTCTATTGGTTGGTTTCACTGATTTTGATTGGGCTGGTGACCCTGATGATCGGAAGCCTACTGCAGGTTATGTGTTCACTCTTGGTTCAGGACCTATTACATGGGCTTGCAAGAAACAAAGTGCCATTTCCCTTTCTTCAGTAGAAGCAGAGTATCGTGGTGCTGTAGAAGCTAGTAAGGAAGCCCTATGGCTTCGTCAGATCATATCAGAGTTTGGCTTTCAACAACAACATCCGACTACACTTTGGTGTGATAATCAAAGTGCCATTCAACTATGCAAAGATCCAGTCCAACATCAGCGTAGCAAACACATTGAACTGCACATGCACTTCATCAAAAATCTCATTCATGACCATGTTCTTGAAGTGCAATATTGTTCAACAGATGATCAAGTTGCAGACATCTTTATAAAGGCTCTCACAGAGGCGAAGTTTACTAAACTTTGATTTATGGTTGGAGTTCAGGAAGTTGTCACTAAGGGGGGATAGGCTCTAGTGCCTCCTTCCTTCTCCTATTGTGTCATATTTGTAAATCCTTCAATCCTATCCCAAGTTGTTCTTAAGGGGGGATGTTAGGATATTCCGACACATAGGAAATAGTTAAGTATAACTTGGTCTAATGTAGAGTTAGGCAACTTACAATCCATTGGTCACGATATGTAGTGATCTAACGATTCATTCTCTCCTCGGTATTATTGACACTTGATCCGTGGCTTAACACCTAATTGGTCCATGATCTCTATTTAAAGAGCATGGAGGGTCATTTGTAGGGTAACCGTTCATGAGAGAATCTTATGTAAATTTTAATTCTTTTATTAATAAATTGCCTGAAGTGGCTGCATTGGCTCAGGCTATGGACTATTTCCCTCTTTGAGGGTTTTAGCCACGTCAATAATACTGGCGTATTGATATGTGATCTGTTTGTGAGTGGTGTCCTTTGGTGTTCTGTCTGAGGAACTTACCTTGTAAATTCCTACATGGTTCAGTGGTAGGAATAGGGATTACGGTCTTCTTCATGGCTACATTGCAACGATGATACAAAAGGGACACAGAGGGCTTGAACTTAGGTTGGGGACATGGTAAATTTGACACACTCTAGACTTGGTAATTCGACCACCTCAACTTTGTCACTGAGAAACTTATCGTTGTCATGCAAATTAAATAGAAATACTCGACACGAAATTTATGATTAAATATGTTAACTAATTAATATGGTAAATTTCCATACTCGATCCACATCGTGGAAATAAAAATGAGTGTGACCTGGACCTGATCGGCGTGACGCAAAAACTGAGAAAGGAGGGTGGGGATGATGGGTAATTATGATGATATGATGGCAGGTTCCTAGAATTTAATGAATGGATCATGTCGGGATATTACGAGAGAGATTTAGCTCAAATTTGAATTGATGCATGGAATTATTACTAATTATTATGGATAAGACGATTGACACATGCGACTCCTTGATCACAAGAAGTTGCGAGGGGTTGAATCAATTTCCACTACTAAAAGAACGGATGGAAATTTATTTATGACAGACTCAACTGAAATAACCAACCAAACTAAATTAACTGATGTAACTAACATAATTAAAAGAATTGCCTGTCTCTACCTAAGCTTATCTACGAGCCCCTTTTGAAGATCAATCAATTTGATGAAGAATTGCTTGTGTCATGGAAAGGCTTTAGGCGTGCACCATTCACCAATCCAGGTAATAGGACCCAATCTAGTTGCGTGAGCTTGACAACTCCCAATTATTTTACTTCTGCAACAATGAATGGTCCTAACCAATGCATTCTCAACTTTCCAAGATGTTTCCAGAACTTACTATCATATAGGAGGACGTAATCCCCAACTATAAAATATTTCCACTTTATGTGCCAGTTGTGCCATGCTTTCTGCCTCTCCTTCTTGATAGTTTGATGGAAATCAGCTATAAATTTGGCTTTTTCCAATTCCTAGAGTTTGTCCAAGAATTTTTGTAACACCCTCCTCTTACATTTACCCAAGTTAACCAGTTTGTTGGGGTAAACATGTGACGAGAGGCTACTATGATCTGATTCAACTCCCCATGTACAATTAAGGAAGTGGAACTGATAAAACAAAACCACACTGACCTTCCACACATGCTACAAAACCTCCAGGAGCCAACCAACCTTTCCAGATGACCAACCCCTGAGGAAACTTAACATTTTGCTTACCTAGAGTCTCAATTGCCCCCATGAAATGGGAATGCATGCGACTGGGACCCTCCAGTCGCTCTGACGATAAGGGAATGCCAAAAACTGGGGAATTTTTCAGCTAGTTTTGAGCCTGTGACCCCATATTTTGTGCCATTTTTTTAGGTCCAGGACTTAGGCCACTGCCCAAAACTTCATGAAACTTCTCGAAATGAAAAATAACATTGAAACAATGAGACTAATGCAAATACCTGAACAAGGACTTGACTGGACCCCTATTAGCCATGACATGCATTTTTCCAAACATGTCACAAATATGCATTCTACAGGTCATAACAAAAAATCTGAGCATAGGGGTCTCATACTTATTTGAGAATCGCTAAGAAGTATTGATGCCTTATCACATAAGTTGCATAATCATCTATTAGGTTATATATTTGTTGTTCATTCATTTACAAATCAAAACATGAAGAGAGACATACATCATTGCTATCATAAAACATGATCATAACCAACATAAATAACAAGGATAAAATAACCATAAATACCACATATGAACCAATACATTTTAATATAAAATACCAAGGAGAGGAAGCACTTATTAATGAAAATATAAGCCCACCATGTATGGGACTTCCATGAACCAGTCGACCATAGATTTGATGAACCAAATATTTATTTTACCCAATCACCCTCGTGCCATATTCCAAGCATGAATGTGGGACTCATGACCAAAATCAACCAAGGCTTCTCGAGGCTAAACCACCCCACCCTTGTCAATAGAACCAAGCTTTACCACAATACCCACCGGATCACTTGGCCCTAAACAAGCATGGATGCCATCAGATTTCTCCACCTACACTGTGAGAAATTTTCCTATCTCTTAGTCTCTAGGCTTTATCGTACATCATGCCATACAACGGTTGAGGATCCCTCGGCCTAACTAAGACTCCAGCCTTCAGTTTTTACCATATATCCTACCATTCACCAACCAAGGATTCCTAGGCCTGATTGAGGGCACCCACCTTTAGGATTTATCATATATCCTGTCATTCATCGGTTAAGGATTGCTAGGCCCACCTAGGTAACACAAAATCCGACTTTACCACAACCCACAGTCGGCTTAGGGTTTACTAGGCCAATTCTTTACTGCAATCCACAATCCAAATAAGGAATCACTAGGCCATGTGTTATTTCTTTTAGAGACCACCTCACTCAGTTTTGAATTCATTCGGTAATCCAACTCAACCAAAACATGAGAACCCCATTGCACCATGGCTATTCAGAAATGACAAGGAAAGGTTGAAGAACACTATCACACCTAGCAAAACCCATGCCAATGACAACAAGAGAACCAAATAAACACATGCATGTACCATGCATGCGAAATCTATCCAGGAAATCACACATGTAAATCAATACCTGCAAATAATCTCGTTGTAGTTGCTTGATCCTGCTCTTCCTTACTTTCTCTTTTGTTTTCCTTGATCCAATGCTATAGTTCTCCAAGAATGCTCTAATTTTCCAAGAGTGTGAACGAGAGATAATATAGAGAGATCTCCAAAACTAAATTGACAAAAGGTTACCAACTGATTGTCACAAGCCTTTTTATTACTGAGGCCTCTATTTTCTTCAATTTTCCATTATTTTCCTTAATTTTCCTCCTCACATGCAACCTGTGACCTTTCACCTTCCTTTTCTCCTAATTTCCATTATTTTCATAATAAAATTCCAATTAATGCCACTTTTCCTTTCCAAAGCCTTTGCCATTTCCTTTGCCAATTTCCCTAGCCATAATAAACCAAATCAACACCCACACTAGGATGTTTTTCCCAACATAAGCTTGGAATAAGTGTCCCATAACCATGCTTATTATTTTTCCTTTATTAACTTCTATTTACATGTAATTTTCACCATGACTATTACAATCTTTTTATTGATTCATCATCTGTCATGTGCATAACCCATGCAATAAAGAGGCAGGGGATGACGAATTTGGCGGGTATTACAACTTATTGTCCATAAACAAGCTGGAAGGGTGTATACTTGTGCAGGCACTTGATGGTTGTATGATAAGCCCATAATGTGGCCGACACTCGGTCATCCTAGTCATCCTTGTTAGCAGAGCATATCTTGGTGATGCCCCTTTTCAAGATTGTGTTAAAGGATTCCATAATACTGTTTGATTGAGGATTGTATGGGCTACTCATATGGTGTTCGATTATAAAATTTTATAGCAATGAAGCAAATGTCTTATTAATGAAGTGGGTCCCCTGGTCGCTTGTGAGGCTTCAGGGGCACCCAAACCTAGTAATAATATTTTCAAAGATGAATTTGGTAGTAGTGTTTGTAGTGTAATCTTTAACTAGTGCCTCGTCATCTCACCTAGTAAGGTAATATGTGGAAATGATGATGTATCTGGCATGAGAGTGATATGATGGAGTACTAATTGGTCCCAAAAAATCGACTATCCACTTCTCAAATGCCTACAATTCCCATATTGGATTTAATGGAAGTTCATCTCGGTGTGATGACTTTCCCACGCGTTGGCAAACTTCACATTTCTATGTGTATTCCTTTGCATCTCGAAGACATGTGGGCCACAAGAGCCCTGCATGCAACACCTTCATAGCAATGGCCTTCTTGCCCCTATGTCCTCCCTTAACTCCCTAATGACATTCCCATAATACATCATGTCTCTCATGGTAAAAAACACACCTACACAATATCTGATCAAGTCTCATCTTGTACAATTTCCCTGCAATCAACTAGTAATCTAAAACCCTAACCACCATGTGCCTCTGCTATGTTTCTATGTACTCCTTTGAGCATCAAATTTTGGCTAAGAATAATGCAATTTCCTTAAAGTATTTTGATACGACCTCAAATTAGAATAGGCCAACATATGGCAGTTGATTTTCTATTGGCCCCTTGGCTTCACTCGAATCTAACTGGGAAAGGTGGCCAGGTCCAACATCTAGTCTTATAGGCTTGAAAATTACCTCAAAAGTGAACTCCTAGAACATCAATATCCATCTGCAAATATTGCGTTCAAGTATATCATTTCTCACTAAATACTTCATAGCCGAATGATCAGTTAAGAACTTGAACGAGCCTCCCAGAAGATAGTGCCAAAAATTTTGTAGCAAGTACATCATCGCAAGTGCTTCATGCTTTGTTGTGGTATAATTCTTTTCTTCCATGGACAATTTTTTTCTAGAAAATTAGATTAGGTGATCAAGGTTTCCCTCTCTGGGTTGAGCCAAAACACCTCCTAAGGCAATTCTTAATGCATCTATATGGAGATGAAATTTCTTATTCCAATCTAGGTAAACTAGGATTGGTGCACTTACCAAATTTTCCTTCAATATATTGAAAGAAACTTCACATTATTTGAACTATGCAAACCTTTCAGATTCCTTTAGTAACTTCTCCAGTGGCGTAGTGATTTATGCATAGTTGTGGATGAACCTCCGGTAAACCCTGTATGGCCAAGGGTGGGTCTCAGCTACTTAACACTTGTCGTCAAGGCCATATTCAGGATTACTGCAACTTTAGGAAGATCAACACATACTCCCTCTTTACAAACTACATGGCCTAGAAGAGTTCCAAAAGGGATGACGAATATGCACTTTTTCAAATTTAAAGAGATTTGCAACTATCTACAATAGTCAAACATCACTTGTAGAAAAATGGAATGTCTTTTAGCAAATTGTAGATGGTCCAATAATCAATGTAAACCTCCACAAACCTGTGAATATAATCCCAAAAAGCATCTATTACAATCCTCGAGAACACTAACGGTGCATTCTTGAGTCCAAAAGGCATGACATGGTAAGTGTAGGACCCCCATGCAATGGTGAATTTTGTTTTCTTCTTATCTTCTTCCATAATACAGACTTTGTGGTAACCAAAAAATTCATCTGTAAAAGAGTAGGCTTCATTTCTTGCCACATTATCTAGAACCTCATCACTGAAAGGGGTGGGGAAAGGGTCATGAACACATGAATTGTTCAGACTCTGGTAGTCCACGCAAACCTTGATTTCTTTGAAGTCCTTTTTGTTCCATATAACAATTGGACTGACCGATTTAGCCTTGTCAAATGGGAAGATAAGGCCTTTTGCCAACATTTTTTCTGTTTCCTTCTTCACCTTCTCTTTGACTCTTGGGTTCAGTCTATATGACTGATGTTTTACTAGATCTGCATCAGGTTTGAGCACAATCTTCATCTCCCCTAGCTCCCCATTTATCCCTTTAAGCTCTGCAACAAATGACGAAAACATGTCTTCATATTCTCTCAGGAGATCAAATATTTCCTTGGTACTCCGTTCATCCCAGTAATCCCCAATTGAGGCTAATTTTGGCTTCTCTTCAGTGCCAATATTGTGTTTCCATAACTTTAGAGGTAATAGCTGTAGACCATCGGTTATAGGCCCGTCTTCGACACTCTGCTCCCCTACAGGCTCCTTGAATGTTAGATGCCTTAATTCCTCCAAATTGTCTCCATCAAGCTCCCGATCTATCTTTCCAAAAGCCACAACTTCATGGAATCTAGATTCATATATGCATTCCAAGGTGTTTTGGTCTATGTAACCTTTGGTCAACTGCACTACTAAGAACAAAATCCTTCTGAAAACTTGTAAAGTAGATGTTGTCCTATTTTCATCATCAATGAAGTAAAAATCACTCACAAAATGAGCTTCCATATAGCCCCGTTCACGAGTTTTTCTTCTTATATCCTCTTATACATACCATGCTTTTGAAAATGTCCCAAGGATGTGGACAAATTTATGCACCGATGAGTTCTCTGGAAGTCCTTATTTGATCCATCTGACCTTACAGTCTTGCAAGTGTTGCTAAGGGTTAGTTCTCCCTTGATACTTAACAAATTCAGGTGGGAGGTCCTCTGAATACCTAAATATAGCCACGAGTGCTATCTTTACCTCCTTCCATTCTCTGAGATGGTTGTGGTGAGATCCCCACCACCTTATTGATGTCACTTGCAAGGCGACGTCTAGTAAGGGTACTTTGTGTATTTTAGAGATGGTTGCATCAACTTCATTAATAAAATCAGTAACATAAATTGTGCCAATAAAAATAGGAAATTCTAGTACCTTAGTACCAATCCAATTGATATGATGGACCATGTCACAATTCCTGGTGTTGATCTCATGCCCAACCTCTTTCCAATCATCCCATGCATCCTCATATCCTACTTCAGAGCTCTAAACACTCCTCCAACCGATCAATTCTCTTGTCGTGGGATTAATATAATCTTCCATTCTTCTTGTTGTCAACCTGTATAGATGGTCTAGAAAATCAATATATTCTCTATCATCTACTGACTCTGTGAACCTTGACCCTTGATATTCATCCAGTGGCTATGTAACTCTAACTCCCTCCACTTTGAAGGTCATCGTCTCCTTCTTTAGATCAATGACTACATAATTTTCAAAGGCCTAGTCTATTCCTAGAAATTCTGGATATGGATCTTTATATCCCATAATATCTATTTCTTCAAAGTTAGCATAGGTATTTACCCCTACTATGGAAATTATTTACATCCTCTATATGTCCTATGGGAAGGATACAATACTGGTTCACCATGCACAACTATACTAGGGAGAACACTAGCTCAGGCCTTTCCAAGGCTTCCCAAGTTTTCCTCGGTAGGATATTCGCATATGATCCCAAGTCTAGTATTGTATCTTTGATCTGGAAACCTGTAATCTATGCATCAATCCAAAACTCCCTCCTTATTATCTTACTATTATTGCGTACCCATATGGAGTGTCTTTCAGGTAGATTGGAGGAAATAATTTCTTCTCTAGCCACTCCATCTTTGACAACAACTTTAAGATTTTCCCGTAACTGTCCAAGCATTTTCTCATTGTTCACAATCTGCAAGAACACACTAAACCATTAAGATATAGGTTGGGAATTATTTTGCAAGAGGTTTGTACTCCTGGATTTTGAAGGATATGATTTTTCTCCTTGGAGTCCAACAGTTGGAGTCAATTTGTTAAAAATATCTGCTTCCTCCTTGTGATATTTCTTCTACTAGTTGGGATCATATGAGTGCTTTGGTGACGCTAAATTTATAATTCTTGGTTATTCCAGGACTCCAAAATGATCCTGTTTTTTCCCTTCCCTGGGTGACTATATTAATATTTGAAAGGAGAGTCGCCTCTGGTTCCCTTGGTTCAAAATTAATTAAATTCACTCCCCTTTAGAAATTGCGCTCTTCCCATATGACAATCAACACGAGACCCTGCACTGAGAGCACCCGGGTCTTTTGGGTAGTGGACAACCTCTTGCAGCATGTCCTTCTTGATCACAATTGTAACAATGGATCAAACCTTTTACTCCTATTCTTCCCCCCCTTGTTCCACCACCTCCTTATCCTCAAGGAGCTTCATTGATCATGTAAGGAGAATGGTCCACCCGGTCAACTATGGCATCCAATTCCTTGCACTGATCCATGTGGTGGTTAGGTGATCCACAAAAACCATAGAAAATATTATTTGTGACACTTTAATACTTCTATAAAAGTGGAAAGAGGTGTGGGAGATGCCCATAAATCCTGCAATTTCACAATACTCGGTTCGGGTTGTACTTTGTTGATTAGGAAAGGCATGTAACTAAGTGCGGTCTACATATATCCTTTGTGTGTCAACCAACGCAACTCTGGTGGTGGTTAAATATGTAGAGGGTCCCACTAGTACGGAGGGAGTGTTGGATTTGCACCCTAATAGCATGCCTTCAAACACCACCTTTTCTGGAAGCAGTGGAGTGGTGTAGAAACCATGAATTTGGCAGTATCTGGATCTTTCGGCACCTTAGCTTTTCATTTTCATGGTGGGATATATTTCGGGAGCTGAGTCATAGGCTCACCCTCTTCAGCCTCCATCTCCTCAATTCCTCTGTGAAGCTTTTCTTCATCAAGATCAAGGGGCTCATGCAGTTGCTGTGACTTATCCATTTTACCCTTTTGGTGAATCTCAATGGGCTTTTACGTAGTGAATGTCTCATGGAACTTGTTGCGGCTTCTTTTATTTCTTATCGGTTGCAGTGGGCAGAGGCCTAGGTGACCTCAACATTATAGGTACAAAGAGTGATGCTTCCATTGTAGGCGCGACTTTAGGGGGTGCAACTTCAGAGGTTGCGACTTCGATTGCGAGGGGATTGGTCATCATTCTCTCAAAGATGATTGCTCGACACCACTCAGGTAAATTGGCGAATTCTGGTCGTGCTAAAATATCTTCCCAAATCTTTTTAGACATACAAAAATATTTCTAGTAGCAAACGTGCTGAAAGAAAAGTGTTCAAATGTTGGTCAGCCTACCATATTTATAGGCGATTTTGAATTTCAATCCAATTGTTCCATCCAAAACCCCATCATCAATGCTCCTTTGGTGGTAGATTGCTAAATATTTTCCCAATAAATGTGCCCCCTGCTCCTATTAACGGAAAATTTATCGTCCAATCATCTATAGTATCTTTAATGGCTATTTCTTGAGTGGTCTACATGGCACGCATCTGCATAGTGCAACAACCTTGGTGCAACTCCCCTTTGCACCTTGATTTCCTCGATCACACAACACTTTTTGTTCGTCCGTTCATGATTTGGGCAAAGTAGTTTAAAGTCCCATACCTCCTTACAGCTGCCTGGAGTACTAAGGCTATCCCACCATCATATAGTAATTACACATGGGCGTGATCACCCTTGTACAACTTCAATCGAATGCCATTAAATTTTTCTGGAAACATCTCTCCATTCAGCTTTGCGAGTTGAACTGCACCACCATCTGTAATTTCTTTGATGACATATGACCCCAACCAATTCATTTGAAATTTTCTAGGAAACTTTGTGAATTTTCTATCATAAAGTAACACTTAATCATTTACCTGGAAGGTGTGCTACTTTATGTGTCAATCGTGCCATGCCTTCTCGCGCTCCTTTTGCACCTGTTGGTGAAATCCTGCCAAAAAACTATCTTCCTCCAATTCCATAAGCTGCACGAGATGATTTCCATCATGTCGCAATCAACCATATCAATGAGTGCTACAATATGTAGACTCGACACAATATACTCCATGGGCATCATAGCCTCTATCCCATAGACCAACCTGATGGGAGTTTGGCCTATAAAATTTTTACACATTGTCTTATATTCCCAGAGGACTACTAGTATGTGGACATCACAATCATTCCTTTTCATGTTGCAGACCTTCGTCAATGTGCTCTCTAGGATCTTATTGAGTGCTTAAACTGTACCATTATCTTGAGGGTGATAGGGCATGCTCTTCTAGTGATAAAATCAGAACTTGTCCAACATCAAAGAAATAGTTTCATTCAATAAATGCGTACCCCTATTTCTCATCACTACCTTTGGGAAACCAAACCGAGTTAAAAAAAAAAAAAAAGAAACTTCGTAGTTGTAGTAGCGCTATAGTCTTTGACCAGCTATGCTTCTGCCCATCGTGTCAAGTACTCGGTTTCAGTAATAATGTATCGCACACCTGTATTTTTCTCTGGTGGCTGTATAGGACCCACAAAGTCAATTTCCCATTTGTCAAAAACCTGCAAACAAATATGCAGGTTTAAGGGTAGTTCATCCCTCCATGATGGCTTTCCCATCCTTTGAAAAACATCGCATGCCCTGCAATATGCCTTAGAGTCCTTATGCACTGTTGGCCATGACAATCCTACATGCAGGATCTTTTGTGTGGTTACTCTGCTAGCATAGTGTCCTCCTGCCACTCCTCCATGTGCTTCGGTGAGGATGCTAGATCATTCAAACCTCGAAACATATCGGCGCAGTATCTCATCAAAGCCCATATTATACAAGTGTCCAACGATCACATAAAAATCAGCTGTGCGGACCACCAATTCCTTTTTCTGCTGTGTAGAATATCCCTCCGGGGTTGTGCTAGTGGTTAAAAACTATATTATGTCAACAAAGTGATCATCTGTGACACGTACAATAAAGAGTTACGCATCTGGAAACCCTTCTTCCAAACTAGTGGGCTCTTCACGTGTCTCAATTCTGGATAAGTGATTTGGTCCCGTATTCAATCATCCGAGCTTCACAATCACCTCAAAGTCATATTCTTGAAAAAGCAACAGCCACCTATAGATCTTCCCCCCCCCCAACACAGGCTTGTTGACCATGTACTTGAGAGCAGAATGATCTGAGTACATTTTGAAGTGCACGCCCAACAAGTAATGTCGAAATTTTTGTAGCGCGTATACCATCGCCAACCCTTCATGCTCTATAGTTCAGTAGTTCTTCTTGGCCTTTGATAATTTCCTTCTCGTGAAGGCTATAGGATGATCAATTTCACCCTTGCTTGGCTGGGTTAATACTGCACTTAACGCAATACAAGAGGCATCCACATGAACATGAAACTCTTTCTTCTAATTTGGGAACACCAAAATTGGCGTAGTCACCATCTTTTCCTTTAAAACCTCCAAAATTTTCTGACACTCCTCATCCCAGCAGAAAGTCACATCCTTTTTCAGTAATTTCTCCATTGGTGCAGTGACCTATGCATAAGCTTTGATAAACTTCCTATAGTATCCGATGTGGCCCAACGTTGCATGCATTTGTTTTATATTATTTGGAGCCTCTAAATTGACAATAACAATGATCTTCATAGGTTCTACCATTAATCCCCACTTTCATACCACATGGCCTAGCAATATCCCATAGGGCACACAAAAAATACATTTCTTCAAATTCAGGGAATCTGGTATTTGCGACAAGTATCCAACATAAGGTGCAAACTTGCAACGTGATGTTTTACCAATATAAACACATTCCAATCGTCAAAATAAACTTCTAAGAATTTATGGATGAATTACTTAAAAGCTGCAATCATGACCCTTGAGAGGATTGCAGGCACATTCTTTAGCCCGAATGGCATCACTGTGTACTGGAAGCATCCCCACTCCGTTGCGAAGGTATTCTTACTACGATCCTCGGGCATGATCTTAATCTGATGGTACCTTGATAACCCATCTGTTATCACCAAAACAAGGGTTTACATTTTTCTTAGTCACGGTCTTAGATAAATGTCAAGTCAACCTATGTTTTAATGGGTAGGTGATAGGTTAGGAGTATCAAAGGTTTAATTTTTCATGTCCAAATAAAGTCTAACATCCTTTTTCCATGTTTCATGAGTCCTACATTCTTTTTAGAAACTCATAGCTTAAGCCACTTTGAAAATTTTTGGAATTAGCCCCGAAACCATGTTTTCGTAGTGTAGACAGTGTAAAATGTTTGTTTTGCACTACGAAAAATGCTGCTATTTACGTAGCGCTTTTCCCTGTGCGCTACGAAAGCACGGATTTGGAGAATAGTCTTGTCAAACATCAATCCGTTAATATTCTGTTATAATTTTCATTATTAGGTGTCAGCTAGGAGTCATTCCTTAAGCATGCTGCCATCCAAACTCATCATTTCGAATTTAGGGTTCATTATGAAAGATAATTTCAAATTCGAAAGGGCTAGCTAGTCTCATCATTTTAGTTTGCATGCAAACCCTCGAACAGAAGTTTTTCAAACAATAAGCTTTGGTAATTTTCCACCAAGGTTTTCCTCATCCACAATTCAGGCGAGGCTGACCACCATTGGCAAGCGAGGTTGATCAACAGAATTTCAAAAGAGGCTGGTTTTGTCATAGGAATTCAAAAGGAAAGATGACATAGGAGAAGAAATGTCACAGGTCTAGTCCTTGCTTTAGAACAAAGCCTGAAAGCACTGAGGTATTAATCAAAGACAAAGCAGTTGTAGAAGCCTTCAAGAAAGCAGGATGTTGGAAGTTTTGTAATAAATTGTAGAGAGGACATACTCAGGTGACAAAGGAGTTTGCACTACATTTCACTGGCTCTAGCACAAAGGTCAGAATGTTGAACTTGCAAATTTCTCTAGAGGTCATAGCGTTGGTGACAGAAATTCCTAGGGGGCAAAAGACATGGTTCAAAAACTTCAGATTCGACATGGAACCATGTAAGGTGTTCCTAAAGCTAGAGTTTTCAGAAACCGACTTAACCAAGGTAGTTCCCAAAGACTACATCAAGGAAAGCTATACCAACTTGCTCTTCAACATTCAACGTTATTTCACCTGTGAAGGCAAATATCAAAAGGTTTATTCATATCATTTTGAACTCCTACTACATTTTACTGGTATGATTTCTCTAGATTTGCCTTACTTCTTTTTTCGAAGTGTAGCTAAGATGGCAGATTAAGTACAGTTGAAATCTCAAGGATGTGAAACTTCCCTGTTTCATCATGGTCTAATTAAACTTATAGTTCTACATGAACTCAAGAGGATCAACAAAGAATGGTCTTCATTTTTTTTTAAGTGACTTTGGAGCAGAAAAACAAGTTGTAGAAATTAGCCCTAGGCTTAAAGGAACTCCATCAGCAGAAACTAGCAAGTCTGTAATGTCCAGGGCAAAAAGGTATGTTAAGTTGAAACCTAGGAAGTAGGTGAAAGAACAAGTGAGCAAAGAATTGGTAGTCATCCTTGAAACCCCTAAATCTACAAAGGAAAAGATGCCTGAGGTTAAGGGAATGACACAAGAACGGTCAACCAACAAACCAATTCAAAAGAGATTGACCAGAAGTCAAATTGCAAAGGAGAAAGGTAAAACAGTGATCTTGGGAGAAGGTTCCAGTTTGAAGGGTGATTTACATGATGTTTTAAAAGCCATTTATATTGCAGAATCCCCTTTGGTGTAGGCAGATGTGATAAAATCTGATCAAGGAATGTCAAAGAAAATGAAACCCTCCAAGAAATTGGAATTTGAGGATGATGTCACAACATTTGTTTTCAAACCTAGAAAACCCTTAACCAGGCAATCCAAGAAGATGCAAGAGTCCAATATTGAGCTGGGGAGAATAGAAGAAACATCTACTATTCAAGAAGAGTTGATTGACATTCCGTCTCCAAGACCTGAAGGTGAAAAAAGCATAGTTCTTGCCACTCAAACAGAAAAAGCCAGTTATGAGGTTATGGAAGAAAGGTTAAAAGTTGCCAACAATGAAATTGCTAGACTAAGAGTGAGAGAAAGAGAGCATGCTGCTGAAAGGACAAATTTCAAAAGGATGAAGGCTCTCTGGGAAGCTGAAAAGGTGTCCAAACCAGAAATAGTAAACAGTGAAACTCAATACTTTACCTGGACTGTTCCTGCAATCAAAGAAGCCAGATTTGTAAGGAAGATTAATGCTCAGCTGAGAGCTACAAACAGGAGATTGAAGAGGCAAATTGAAGACCTAGAAATACAACTAACCAAATCTAGAAAAGGGTCTACAACAATAATGAAACAGGGTGTTGAAAAGGGGCAGTGAAGGAGATATATTAAAACAATTTTGGCACATAAAAAGAGTTTTGGCATATAAAAGGAAGAACAGCTGTGAAGAAGAACATCTATAAGGGTAAGTGATTTTGATTTTTGGTTGATCATATCAGTCTTCATGGAATTTTGAAAAACTCCCAAACTACAGATTTTTGAAGGCTGTGTTGAAAAAGAGCATACACAGCAGTTTCGTAGCGCGCTACAAAACTGCTGAAGATGATCATTTAGCACTTATGGATGCTTTCCAGAGGTAAGGTTTGATTAGTTCCAAATTTTGAAGTTGCTGGTAGACATGGGATCATGTATGAAGTCTCAGATGGTAGTGGTGTAGAAAGCAAAGTCCCAGGAAGTATTTCATAAATGATATAAAAGCTGTGCTATGAAAACAGAGTATTTTCGTAGCACAGTGATGTTTTGTCTTTCCTCCATATTTTCGAGTTTCCTTTTCTTTGCAGAAGTGGAAAATAAAAATCTAATGGGTTATTACTGCATGCCACATGTATACCACCAAAACTACTCGAAGATAAGCAGAAGGGATTAAGGGCCTTAAAAGGAGGAACTCTGTCTCCTAGTTATCAGGATAGTTAGGTCATGACTCAGCAGGTTTTGTAATAGCACTGAGGACATCATCAAGCTCGAAGACATGGGTGGGTAGCTGATTAAAGAATGTATTGAAGTCATAGATAAGGTTTTTGAAAGCATGTTTTAGGAGTTTTACTCCTATTTGTATTAGGACTCTTAAAGATAGCTAGCTGTCAAGTTGTAATTAAGTAGTTTGTTTTGTGAATAGATAGGTGTCTAAGTTAGGAATTCGAATTCCTCTAAAGGTGGATCATAGTATCCAAGGATGTAAAACTCTATATAAAGCTTGAGAATCAAATTCCTCAGGGTTGGTAATTTTTAGCAAAAGAAAGTTGTGTTATTGTAAGAAATTGTGGTTTTCATACTTAATATAGAGATCAGTTTGACTACTCAAGATTCACAAGGAGTTTATGTGTTTGATGTTCTTATGGCCTTGTTCAATTACTTATTTGTAGTGGTATGAGCTTGTGATACTTAGAATTCATTGGAAAATGCTCTAACTTCCTTCACATGCTTGTAAACTGTGTTGTTTCATTGTGTTACTATTTTATTTATAAACCTAAACTCTAAGTGCCTTGACTTCCATGTTTTGCTGATCATGTTGTTTTGTTGAAGATCATCTTGACTCCATAACCCAATAGATGTTTGCTAATATTTGATTCAACCAGTCAACCAGTTATTCATTTGTCCATTTTGTTCCTAGAGTTAGCCATCTAATCATTAATCAAAAATCTTAAACCTATTGAGAGAGCCCTCTCAGGTTGAGGAGGCTAAGCCTCAACCAAAATATTGGTTTGAAAGAGTTACTCAGAGTCTACTTGATCAGCAACCTATGAAGGTCAGATTTTGTGATAACACCATCAATAAATGAATAGGCTTCCTACCCTCCAACATTCTCCAAAACTTCATCTGTAAATGACGTTGGAAATGGGTCATGAACGCACACATCATTAAGCTTCCTCAGATCTACACGTATCCTGATTTGATCTTGTTGCTTCTTCTCCTGAAAAACCATAGGGCTCACCTAATCAGACTCTTCCACTGGCTCAATGATTCCAGCCTCCAACATTTTGACTAGCTCTTTGCGCACCTTCTCCTTATACTTGAGATTTAGATGGTAGGGTCTCTATTTCACTGGCTTCGCATCAGGCTTTAGGGTGATCTTCAATACACCAAGACCCCCTACTATTCCTTTCAGATCTGAGAACTTGGTAGGAAACAAGTCTTGGTATTTGCATAGTAGTTCCACAATCTTATCGACTGGATCTTCATCCTAATAATCGCATATCTTTGCAAACTTAGATTGCACGTCGGATCCAATGTTCACTTTCCTGGTCTTCAAAGGTTCTATTATATCAGGGTTTTCTACTTTGGGTCCTTCAATGTTGCACTGTCCCTTAGACTCTGGAATGTTGATATTTCGTGGATCCTCTTCTTCTTCTTTTGCAGTCACGTTGTAGCATTCCAGTGCATGGCACAGTTCTGTATTCCAGTCTGGTTGAACCCATTCTACTAGCTCCTCAGGCATCTTAAAGATTGCAGTCTTAATTTCTTGGAGCACTTCATCAATGCATTCAAATCCATCCTCAAAGCTAAAGGTCAACAAAAAACATTCCTTGAGGATATCCCATTCGACTATTCCATGGCGTAGCTCTGTCTCCAAATACCAGTTCATTGGAATGGTATCCAACGTGTGACAGAAGATGTCTACCCATTTAGGTTGAGGGTTCTCTCCCCATGCTTTAGTCCCTCGCGCCAAATTCTCGCGCAGATAATATTTTCCTATTTATTTCACTGTCATATGGGTATGAGCGTACCCAAATGTTAGCTTCATCTTTCGCATGTATTCTTTCCAATCTACAAAGCTATCCTGATGCATACCCCACCAATGGGCAGGCGTGGCACCAGATCAAGAGCTTGGAACCGATGCTCTTCTAGTACCTCCCTTTCAAACTTATCTAGAAACAAAATAACATCATCTAAGCCATCATAATGAAGAAGATATCTTACCTCCGTGGATACACACCGAAGCGATTTTTTCATCATATTGCAGCGTAGCGTTGAGACTTCGTGCAACCTGTTCTACCAGTGCTCGTGTTCTTCATCTAAATTTGACATGCAGGAACTATCTTTATCCCATGTAATCCATTCGTCTGCTATAGGATTGATCCAATCCTTGTTACAAGTAGTGATCTTATATATCTGATCCATATCATCTTCTTCTTCATAATTGCGGACTGGCTCCATGTATCGCGCACCTTCAGATGGGTCCAATGGAACAAATTCCTGAAGCTCCTTTCTTTCAAACACCATTCGACTCTTCTGAATATTAATGACCACATCCATGTTGAAGGCCCAATCATTCCCAATAGCACTTGGTAAGGATTACTATCATCTACTATCTCAATCACTTCAAAATCAGCCAAGGTTCCACCTCCTTCAATATCCATTGTTACCCCATACAGGCACCCCATAGGAATGATATTCTGTTGATTTTCCATACGTAGTTGTATAGAAGAGCATTGTAGCACATGTCTCCCCATCCTTTCCCACTTCTGCTTTGGCAGGACGTTCGTATCAGATCCTAGATCTAGGATGAATTGATCCATTTCATACTCTCCAATGCATGCAGTCAGCCTCATTTCGCACCCTGTCCATTTCTTATGTTTACCCAATTTCCTCATAGTGTGCTGTTCGTGAGGAGTTTTTATTTTACCCATATAGTTGTGTTGACGGTGCTAGACCTGCCAACATGTAAGGGGATCTCCCCGGTAAGAAGTCCCAATTAGACCTCAAACCATTTAGTGTAGGAGTCCCAGCAGTGGGTCATACGGTAATGCCTTGACCACGGTTTCGCATAGAGGAAAGTAAGATGTCTTTGTTGGTAGCAAGGGTGTGACAGCTACAACAATTCAAGGAAGGTGCATGAGAGATTCAAACACATGAGGGTTGAGATGAGTGTGCCCCTTGGAAACTTGTGATAGCACAGAGTTAAGAAGGGAACACATGAGAAAAGATGCATCACAGCATGGTAGGCCAGTTAGCCAGCAATCCAAAGTGATGGTTAAACCAACAACATGTTTAAGAAAGATTCATACATACACAGAAAAGTCCATACATGCATGAATAAGAAAACAAATACATATATCATTTAGAGTAAACCAGATAGCATAGAAAACAATACAACATATGCATGAAACGTGTTAGCTTTGTTATATTAAGAAGTGTAAGTTCTAGTCATACAATACATCCATGTCCAACCACTAGTTCTGACAATAGAACGTTACAGCCATAACCACCTACTCCTCCAAGGAGATGTGCTAGCTCTGTGTAGTGGAGAAGCCAAGGCTTATTACAATACTATCCAAGATTTCTTTAAGAGAGTCCTATTGGAAGCTTGGCTAACCAATTTCCTTTACAATGAGCTATAAGGTTCTATTTATAGCAAAGGGTGGGGTGACCCTTGACATTCTCGTTTGTGATAGTTCATCTACCTTCATGACTCTTCATCTACTCTATGACTGTTACATCCAACTATCAACACTTGAACTTCCACTTGACAAGACGCTACATTACAATGCACATGTGCCAATGCGAGACAAAATGGCTTGAGAAAGCCATGCAAGACATCACTGACACTCGGTCCGTTGTGGTGAGACCAACTCTTTGACATGCTTTTGATGGTGAAGGTGGTGAGCTGATGCCAATCTTGGTCGCCCGTGATGGTGTGCATGCGCTCCATGGTGACATCTTGTTGAAGCGAACTCTTGCCTCTGTTGCATCTCGGTGCATTAGTGTGGCTCCTCCATCCAACTCATCTGCTAACATGCACATGGTATTCTTGGGTGCGGCCGAACCAGAAACACATTGATGCATAGTGTCCGTGCTGATCTTCGAGTGTGTGTTAGTGTTCATGCGCATCAACTGTCAACTACATATTCATCTCCAGTCAGACTTGCTTCTTGTCTTTGCCTCACTGAGTGTGCCAAATAGGTTAGATTGCATGCTTGCACACAATGACACGCATGCTGCTGAATTCTCTTGCATCCGATTAAAAAAATTGCTCACCATGTATGCTCCATGCCAGCTGCTAGGATGGATCTATAACTTGTACAAGCACAGTTTCATCTGTGAGTGCATGTGGATCTTCTCAAGCTTGCAACTTTGTTTCACCTCTGTGTTTTCAACAACCTTCCTCTTGCATTCGCCGCATGTGGGTGTGCTGCCTTCTGCTGCTGTTGATGGTGGTGCTCGTTGTAATGTTGATCGCTGTGATGTTGCTGCCATCTTATCTTGATGTCCTTTTCTATGAACAACTTGATGTCTTCATAGGTAGGCAAGCTCATAGACACTTGCTTGGATGTAACCCACGTTGTGCTCTTAACGGTGTCCCTTGACTTTGCTCTCCTGAAGGCCATTGTACTTGTGCTACTGAGAGGTAGATGAACACTTGCAGTACCTGTGGACATGGAAACACTCATGGAAAGCAATCTATCAGTCAAAAACCAAAACAAACTTGAGAACTAACTTGCAACATACCTATGTGACTGATCATGAAGGTTGCACAATTTCCGTCAGGAGGTTGGGAGACTGACTTCCAAAATTGAGCAAGGCATAGTCCAGGTTATCAGTAGGCTGGTTGACTGCTGGAACTGTGCAATGCATAGTCCAGTTTGGCCTACTGAGGACTAAAACTACACAATGCGCAATTTTAGTTAGTAGTGACATGCAACCAGCAAGCTGCATTACGCGGTTTCTCAGGCCAGCGGGTCACTGGCTCAAAGAATTGCACAATGCAAGCCTAGGGCTTAATGCCTGGCTAGACTTGTGCAATTTTTGGAGGGAAGGGAGATCCTTCACTTCTGGAAATGTGCAGTGTTAGCCGGGCAAGGCATGGTCCCATCCAAGGCAACCTAGTCCGACCGATGGGCAACTGAAAACATAAGAAGTCTGAATGCATGGTAAGATGAGTGCAAATGAGAGTGAATGATCATTCATGCAAACAACAAGTGTAGGATTCAGAAAATGGGAAAACATGCATGTGTTTGAAGCAAGTCACCGCAACAATGACCGTCTGTGCAAAATAATGTCATGCATGCAATAGCAGTGAGATGCAAATGAAAATTGAAACGATGTGAGTACAAGCTAGTACGTATCAAAATGACAGTAAGAGCTCACTGAAATCAAGCAGACAAAATTCATACGAAGCAAAACACAAAAAGCGCTAGAAACGCAACGCGAGATGTGAAAAGCGGGCTTACCCCAAAACAGATGAGATGAATGTGTCGACAACTCCTAGATGCAATGTGGGATGTCAGAGATGCAAGATCGATGTTAGGAATGAGATCTGTAACATTCATTTGATGATTTATGATAAACACAAAGATGTGACATGCATGCCACAAATCTAGGAAGAGCGACACTTGGTGGGAGGTTTCTGAAAAGATCCTTGCATGAAACTTCCAACTGCTAAAAGTAGATCCCTGAATCCTGGGATGCCTTTGCATGCTACCTTGGGAGAAGTAGCCCATGCATGAAAATTATTTTTGCTTGGTCCCGGAGGGAATTGGTCAACTCAATTGCACATGCAACAGTTTGCTCAGTTGGGAGGAAAAAATACACATTTCTGGGAGGGATCTGGGCTAGTTTCCAAGAGAGATTGTGCAATTTCTGGGCAGAGCAGCTGACTGTTGCCTAGGATTGTGCAATTTCTGGGCTAAGCAGTCCTGCTGGGAGGAATTACGCAATTTTTCCAGTGAACAGTGACAGGAAGATTTGCGTAATTCTAGAGCCCAGAAGGCTGCCTGACAAAATTGCGCAAATTCTGTAGGGAAGGATGGTTACCCTCCAGAATTGCTCAATTTCCTAAGGAAGCTACTCAGCCTACAGCTAGACCAAGTCCGGTGAAACAACCTGTGAGGGGGATGCAACAAGCTTTGATGGACAGGCTGCCATTCTGCGATAAAATCATTGAAGCTTGTGTACTTGACATGACAAGACATGCTGCTATGAAAGGTTGGTAGGGAGGCTCCAAAATGAAGCTAAGGAAAAATTTTGGAGGGTGGTTGTACCCGCTACAACACTTGGCGACACACTGGTAGAACTCCAGCTCTCTTAATGGACCTTGTTCGTGAAAAGTAAGTCTAACACCTCCGGAAGTATTGTTCAGTTCTCAGTTCATCTTGTTTTCCACACTTGCTTGATTGTAAGATGTAGCATCTACTAAGCTCTTGGTCGTTTGACACACATTCCAAGCCAAGTCAACACGGTTGTTTCGATTGGGGTTGAGGGGTATATTGGTGCATAAGTAGTATAGTCGTCAGAGTCTTAGTTTCATCTCTAGTGTTGCTTCGCTGCTAGCAAGCCTGGATAGCACCCCAGCGGAGTCATGCAGGAACACAAGCATCACTCCACTGCCAGTGAGACTAGTCAGCACCTTGACAGAGTTACTTGCATCACCTCTCTGTGCATGAAGCCTTTCTCTTCTTTCGCCTTATTCATTTTTCATTTTTTTTTTTCATTTTTTTCACTTTTTCATTTTTTCATTTTTTAATTTCATTTTCATAATTGTGCATATCACTTATTCATTTCAGAGGTAGAAGAGGGATACCGACTTATTGAGAGCATAAGAGGTTGTTCCTTCACAGAGGTATTTTATGTATACCTTTGACGTGCTTGTTAAGGTTTTCCCCCTCACCTTACTCTACTTGACTGGGCTGAAAAGGATTAACCCAAAAACAACTGACTAGAGTAGGTGATACTAGTTAGTGTGCAAGCGTTGTGTTTTCACCAAGGTTCACTTCAAACAGTACATATTTTCCATTGATGTACCATGGACTGAAGACAACAAGTTCTTACGTAAGACAGTGGACAAAAGATAACCAAATGTTGATAGTTGTACAAGTCCTCCTGTACTTTACCCATCTTGTTTCAAGAGTCTCACATGGTCCACGCGAAACTAACCTACAGACAATAACAAGCAACAAACCAAAAGGCAAAGCAAGAAGCAAAAGAAAATGTAGAAGCAAAGTGAGTAAGAAAATAA
Organism: Pinus tabuliformis; assembly: GCA_031772625.1. Taxonomy (NCBI): domain Eukaryota; kingdom Viridiplantae; phylum Streptophyta; class Pinopsida; order Pinales; family Pinaceae; genus Pinus; species Pinus tabuliformis. The sequence goes on from CM062819.1 coordinate 1,558,120,555, forward strand.
AAAAACAAGAAAACAAACACACAAAGAAAGAAGAAAACATCCATGCAAGCAAACAACTCAAAAGCAAACACTACTCCTACTCCCAAGCTAACAGTGCATGGGTTGTCTCACGTGAAGTGATACTTCCAATGCAACCACCGGCACATTGGTTGACCCGTGTTGGTGAAGGCATGGTTTGTAAACATCGCAGTTGTGCAAACCAACAAGCGTGAAAGATATAATGATGAAGGCAGACACACTCCGAGCCTACAAGCGACCACAGAACAAAGATGCGTGAAAGCGCATGAAATGCACTATGTGGACTTGCCATGGTGTTGTGCTACACTATGTGTAGATGTTGAGTGTATGCATTCTCCTGACTATGACATGCAAGCAAACGTGAGTAAGGTAGACCACTTATGTTGTGCATGTATGCTTGCTGTGTAAGATTCCTCCAATGCATGAGTGATGGGATCGTGTAGTTCGAGTGGACGAAGCGAAATATGGGTGTTTTGCTGATATTCAATGCAAAGCATAGAGTGATGAGGAGCCTTGAGTGTTTCAACAATTTCCTGACCAAAAGTGAAACCAACCTTAGGAAAACGAGGGCCTAACATAACCATCATCTCGGGTTGAAGTGACTTGACAGTCTGTGGGGTTTTGACTTTGTTGACAGATAGATCATCGTAGACCAGTGTCTTAGATAGATTAACAACAATTTAATCAACATCATGATTAGATGAAGAAGTAGAGAGATCACAACAACCAAGATCATAAAATTCAGGATGTTTGTCGGCATCCTCACGATTTGATGAATCAGGCAGAGGGGTAGATGAGAAACAAAGATGTTCACCCTCTGTGTTTTCAGAAATGCTAGATGACTAATTGGACAGATTTTCGAAGGAAGATGTGTCCTCTCCACATTGTGATGACATACTGACATCCGACATGTCCTGTGAATGATCGAAAGTAAAAACATTAGAAAATGGGTTTTCACAGGGGAAATCAGCAGTGGTAGAATCACAAGGGATGTCAGGATAAAGCAGATGAGGCATGGCTGGAAGGGGGTCATCCTTCACCGCAAGTTCTTCTTTAGATTCCTGCACACACTCATAATGAATGATGGTGCAGGTTCGCTACATAACACCAACTCCGTCAGCAACTTGATCCTCGCTCACAACAGGTGAGGAGTCTGGAATGGGAAAACACAAGACAGTACAATCCGGAGGATCAACAGAATGCAGGGACGGAGGTTGAGGGAACGAATCCACGTGACAACTAACAGGCTTGCAAGCCAAATTTGTGGAGATATCAAGAGCAGGTGGGATGGGAGGATGTGACAGTTCAACAGATGTGTGTGCATGATCTCCCACATCACTCCGCGGTGGTGGAGCTATTTGATGAGGTGAAGGTAGATAGTCACTTTTGATAGCAACTGTGCCTGCCTATGATTGCGTAGCTCCATCACTGAAGTGTGGTGAGCGAGGTTCAGATATGCGAAGAAGATACTCAAATATTCCATAAAGAAATTCCCTATCAATTTCATCTTCGAGAAATAGATATGCAAGATTACAAAAGCATGTGTAAAACTGATCAACGGATTCATTGGGTGCTTTTCGTAATTTCAAAATTTCATGATCAAGTGCATTATGGTTAAAGTGATTGAAAGCACAGTCTATGTCTACGTCCAGATGAGAAAGAGAATGAATATATTTGTCGGGCACTGTTATAGACATTTTTGTGCCTTGCATCACTGAGCATGAAATGTCAATAATTAAGGGATCCAAAGTCCCTAAACATGTTGTTCCTACCCCTAGAGGAACAAGGCCAGCAAACCACAGCAATTCACAAAAGTTCTCCACCTGAAAACACTAAAAAACAGGCCAATTCTAGATCATGTCAACTGCTCCACTGAGCATCTGCGCTGAATGTCAACTGCTCCACTGTCTACCTGCGCTGAATTTCAACTGCAAAGAAGGCTACCTGCGCTGAGCGTAACTGGACAAGTGGCAGACTCATTTCTCAAGGTGTCAATGCCCAGGAAGCTTCTAAAATGACACTTGGGTTAGGGAATTCGACTGGTGATGAGTAAGAGGTTCCAAATCTCCAAGTGGAATAAAGAACCTCCAAGTGGACTCAAGAACTGAAGTGGGAGAGGACACTAGTCACTTCTCAAGCTGACTCATCCTCTCTCCAAAACTCCTTTATATAGATCTCTCTCCATGAGGTCAAGGGAGGCTGGAATATTGTGATTGCAAAGAATTGCTGTTGGATTGTGGTTAGATCATTGGGTGGCTTATGCTTTGAAAGGGGCTGAAGAAGGAATTCCATTCTGCTGGGAAGGAGATGCTGGGTTGGAACCCTATGGGTTGTATCTCTTCCTGAACCTTGTTTATCAATCAATAAAGCTTCTTGGTTCTTTCCTATATGCTGGTGTATTTTGTATGATTTGCATTAGTGTATTTGATTTACTTCTAATCCTGAATCATTTATGAATATGTATATTTGCCTTTGTGTTGTGTCCTTCTCTCGTTGCAAGTAGCTGTTCTCTTGTCACAGGTAGCTGTTCTCTTGTGATCTCGTAAGGAGGCGAGTAGCTGTGGACACCCAAAGAGGAGAGGATCTAGATCGAGGGACAACCGGAAGATAACGGTAAGTCTACCAATCTCCTCTCTTTCATATTTCATAAAGGAAGAAACCGAAGTAGCTGTATTCGTTTGTTGCTAAGGTACTGTCACACCTTAGGTGGATAGGATCGTCCTGGATAGGCATTTTTCCCCACAACAAATTGGCGACTCCGCTGGGGAAGAACTTTGTTTTAGTCATTTTGTTTGTGTTTGCATCATTGTTTACCTCATGGACTCAACATCAACAATCGAACTGCTTTGCAAAGTAGAATGTTGCTGCTTTGATCCTTCACTGGGTTTTTGTCTATGATCTCAACAATGGACACACAAATGACTTGATGATCCTTTGTGATAGTCTTTAGTACCCTCTCAAAGCATCCCTCTATTTATACCTTGCTTGTGTTTCTGATTTGGCCTGAAACAGTTGATTTTTGAGCATTTTATGACCCGGAAACCAAGAGAAACGAGAGTTTCTCCTTTCAGCGCAGACACTGTGAAGGCAGTCTGCATTTCAACGCAGGTCCCGTGAAGGCTACCTGCACTGAATGTCAAACTGACAGTGTTACACCTGCGCTGAACCAGTGTGGCCTTGTGCAGCTGGGGTTCCTTGCTGTCTTTTGCCCTGTTTTGATCTCTGTTTTTGCAGCCTTTAACCAGCATAGGTACCACCTCTGATACCCCTTTTCTTTGCTTGAATTCCGCCTCATTTTTGTACAAAAAGACTGTAAGTGTTTTTATGTGTTTGTGGCGTCATTTACAGTTTTCCTTTGCATGGGCGAAATAGTCATCCTGTAGCCTTGATTCAGATCTGATTGATTGATTGATTGTGATCTTAGGAGAGAGTTCATTGGCTGTTTGCAGTTTGATTATCATTTGCTTTTGCTTATTGGTTTGAATTTGTCACTTTTAAGTGTCGAAACAAGTATTTCTTTCAAAAAATCGCAAAGTGATTGTAATCTCTTCTACCCTTGCTGATTTTGGAAAAAGTAAACTTGTTTATTTTCAGTCATTTAAAAGCAAATTCAAAGTTGTACAAAAAGCTTTCTTTGTAGGCATTTATACTAAGAAAGTGAAAACAAACACCTGCATTGTGCATTTGCATTTTGATAAGTTTGCATGTGTGATTTAGGAAGAGTGCATTAGAGTGTGCTGATTGCTCTTTGAGAAAAGATAGTCGCTCTCTTTTCCCTTAGTAGCTAGGATTTTCAAAGTTGAAAGATTATAAAGCTTGCTTATCATCTTAGACTGCATTTAGGAATTTGTACTAATACATCTCGTGGTGATCCTGAAAGACAAACTTTAAGAAGATCAACTTAAAATATATTGAATGAACCTAACAACACTTTGCAACATAACACACAACATAGAGGTCTAGGTAGAGACGTTTTCCAGCGTCGTTAAGCCTAGTGACTGTCGATCTCTAAGAAGGTGGGTGATTCCTCCTGAGGGACGATAGCACTAGTACGGATTGTGCTCCCACGTACCGTCGCGTATATATTGGGAGACCCCTATAGGCATATATCCTTTATCCTTAGGAAGCCGTGTCGGCCACCCTACTGATCGCAATGCAGTGAACACAGCATTCACGAAGATCGACCACCCGTATCGTAAAACGTATTCTGTGGTTTTGCGAAAAGTTTGGCACACCCTCTGCCTAGATCTCCAGAGCAGTTTCTTTTGGCCTTTTTCAGACTCTATAACAGAAAAAGTCCATCCGAGCATTTGTCACTTCAGGCTCGTTAAAACATCGAAGGAGACTAGAGTCATCTTTAGCTTTTTCTCGACTCTTTAAAAGTGAAAAAGCAAGTTGTGTCTAAAAGCGTCGTTAACAATTTATTTTAAACGGAACAATCACCCTTATTCCCGCGTTGATCTTTAGGTTGAAAAGATGGAGCACACCAAACAAGGAGTTCCCCTTGATGGAAATCCTAATCCTTTCTCCTCTTGGGGAGATGTTGGTGTGCCCCACATGGCCACATTGTCGCTTCCAGGACTGACAATTGGCCCACCAGTATGGCTCTTTTCAACCAATGTCATTCAGAATACCACCATTCCTGAATAGTCGAGTCAACAGTTAGATCAGACAAGAGTTGCCCACCAGCCTTCCGCTTCATCTTCCTCTCCTCCTTCCTCTTCGCTTGATGGAACTGGTCGTTCAAAGAACCAGGTTCCTAAGGAGAAGAAGGAGAAGAAGAAGAAAGAAAAGAAGCAGAAGGAGCCTAAGGTGACTGGGGGCAAACAAGCGTCATCTAACAAAAATCCACACACAGCACTCGTAAGGCCTAAATCGCCATGCGTCATATGCAGGGGAGACCACTTCCATAGAGATTGTCCATGTATCCCCCGGATACTAAGAGACTGGTCCCCCCGTTTGCACAATTCGGTAGCATCGACCTCTGATAGCCATGTCGATTGTTCATCGTCAACTAGTGGGAGTGAAGCTCCAGGACAGGGCGGGAAAACTAAATTTCCCTGCAGACTGTGTGAAGGCGATCACGCCATCCACCATTGTCCCTTCTTAGACGAGGCGAAAAGAGTTCTGGAAGATCGCCCGATATTACGAGCGAATCTTCCTCCTGGATATCAAAAACTCTTGCCAAGTCCCTCGCTAGTTGAGAATCCGGTTGACCCGCCCAAGTGGTCAGCCGAAGCACCTGTCATTGAAGATGAACCGTCTGAATCCATACCTGACGAAAGTCTAAAGGTTGAAACGGCAGTTGATCCGGTTTTTCCTTCAGAGGTTCTATCTTCGAATGACACCATCACAGAGGAGAATAAAGACGACACCGTCCAAATTCTCTTCATCAGCACTGACTCTGATGATCAAGGGGGCAATGCCACCATTCCTTTATCGCAGGAAGGAAGTTCATCAGAGCGCTATCCGGTCATTTACTCGGTCCCACCACCAAGCAACCTGGTTGTGTCCTTTGACTGGAACCAACTAGGCAGACCCCGCTTGCCAGCTAGTATACCATTCAGAATTATTGTCCAAATATACAGAATGGTAATGGCTGGTACAGTTATTGATGAAGGGGCATCTGTGAGTATCCTTTCCTCTATTGCTTGGAAAACGCTTGGTTCGCCTGCGCTTTTGCCTGAAATGAGAAATCTATTAGGCTTTGATAAAGGAACCAGTCGCCCTTTAGGGATCCTCCCCAATGTGCCAATAACATTGAAAGGGAAGACCGTTCAAATGAACGTGATGGTCGTTCAAGGACCCTTGGATTATAACCTACTCCTTGGACGAGACTATATATATTGCATGGGAGCAATAGTCTCCTCACTCTTTAGAGTAATGTGTTTTCCACATGAAGGAAGAATGGTCAAGCTCGTGGACCAACTTTCGTTTCCCAGATCACACATCGCAAATAGTCATATACCATCCCTAAATGTTCTATTCACGAAAGAAGTGTCTCAACCCACAGTCCGTCCTCCTGATGAGCGCGAGTAATCCGAGAGGATATGACTGGAACCCAGGGGGCATGCGTCCTGGTCTGCTTCGGCAGAGAACTTTGGGTATTAGATATGGTTTCTGCGGGAGAATATGACTAGTCCGTACCCCGTCCGTCTAGGAAAGAGGGTTGTTCTAGAATAAGATTCTTTTGTCAAAGTTATGTGAGGTGGCGGTGTGCGTCGCTCACCTTTGTCTATTTCGGTAGGCATTGCCGAGGAAGTATTTTGTTTAACGAGACAATCTTTAGGTAACCTAAAAAAGGTAGGCCAAAGAAGTGTTTTGATTAACGAGACAATCTTTGGGTAACCTGAAAGAGGTAGGCCTCCCTCAGTAAAACTAATGTTTTGTCTTTGAGTAGTGTTCTTCTCTTGTCGCAAGTAGCTGTTCTCTTGCGATCTTACAAAAATCTATTGAAAGTTGGACTAACGAGAAGACAAGTAGCTGCTCTCTTGTGACCTCGTATAGACCCATTGAAGCTCGACTAGCAAGACGACAAGTAGCTGTGAACACCCAAAGAAAAGCAGAGGTGAGAAGAAGGAGAGGAAACCTTGAAATTGTATTTTATACCTGGGGGCATGCAAACCTTTTGGAGTGCAAGCAAGGAGCGGTTATTTATCTGTTTTTTGGGTTAGCCGTTTCCAAACTTGCATAAAGAAAGGATGCGGAGCAAAGCGTAGTGAGATGAAGCTCCATAAAAAATAGCAATCTCCCATGAGACAATCTTATCATATGACTAGTATATCGAGCAGTTTTACCGCGGAATTTATGCTCGTTAAAAAATAGAAAAGCGAGATCCGAGCAATTTTAGCACATAGTTCATGCTCGTTAAAAAATAAACATAAGATTGAGCAGTGTTTTGGCGCATTCAAGCTCGTTAAAAAATGAACCCATCCTGGTAAATAGCCATTAAGAATGTAACCTAATCAACCATAAAATACCTTGGTCATGTTTGTGCACCGTCACCTCCACCGTTCATTTGGCCGATCGTTTACCTCCATTTGATTGTTTACCCATTTTGAGGAACAGCTGCGAAGAGTGATTTCACCTAGCCATCCTTGTGACACTGCCGTGATTGGAAAATTCCAACCTGTACCTGGAATCAGCTACTAACCCTGTTCATCACTCGTTCCTCAAAAGACGAGTCTTCTTTAAGCTCTTTTCAACTGACTCGTAAAATATGAAAAGATTGCCGAGTTTTGGCCTTCCAGCTCGTTAAACGACCGAAAGAGCTATCCCTCCTCTAGATTTTAATCTTTTTAGACCTGAGGGATTTTGCACAAAAAGATCAAGCGCTTGTTTTGTTCGGCTCGTTAAAACTATCGAAAACTCATCCCTTCTATATTGTTTTATACTTTTTCGGACTTAAGGGATTAGATGACGAAAAAGGAATTTTGGAGTTAAATTTATGTGCCTTTTCAGACTCTCTAAAAATGAAAAGGACCGAGTTTTCTTTGTCGTTAGACTCGTTAAAATCACTAAATAGAAACAAACTTGTCTTTAGACGAGAACGAGATTCACTATCGCTAAGCTCGTTAAAACATAGTGATGGGCTTGCCCGAAGGGCAGGTTATAGAACAAGCATATGTTATCCTCCTCAAGCTTGACAAAAATAAAGAGGTACTGGTCAGCAATGACTGGGGAAAAATTGGGAAAAATCAAGAAGTCTTTTGATGGTAGCAGGTCGCTCTTGAACATGACACTTTTCCTCCGTAACACATCGGGTTGGGTTGTTTCATTCATCGGTCACATCACCATGGTCTTTGCCACACCATCCATACTTGGGGTAATGCTACCAATCCATCGCATCAGTGTCGCCATATGTTCAAGAGAAGTCGTTCAGAAAGAGTCAACCAGGTCCCCATCCACTGCCATACATTATCCTTCATCCATTCATAACCGCCACGCTGAATCATATGTCACAGATTGTTTTCACCTCCATTAAAATCATTAGCTCCGTTCCGTGTCACTGATGTGGGATTCATTAAGGCCCTCCTTTGACGGATCGCTTCTTGTCGACATCAGCTCATTATCCAAGAAGTTGATCTAGGAACAACCCCTTCAGTACTTTGAAGCTTGCATGCCTCAATGGTAGGTTTCTCACTTCCGGCGATAGGTATACATCAATGACCTTCGACCAGAAGATTTTGCGTGGTGCTTGACGCCAAGTCCTTTATTCACACCACGTGAATTGTACTGCAGTACCTTAAGGGTCATTATCATTATCGGTGATTCCTCTCGCGCTTGTTAACGGTTTACATCATTGACCAGTAATCAAGCGATGTCTTTCCATGTTTGACTTCAGCGCAATTCTCACATGGATCGACTTGTACTTAGAGTGAAGATCGAACGAGTTTGAAGACCCCGGATCTAGTTTCATCCATCCGGGCTGCGATATATATTCAGGAGAATAAAGACATTTGACATGTACATCATTGCAGCAGATGATCATCCTACTCAAAGGATGATAATTTCGCCAGAATTATCAGTCTACCATCAGACGATCGTCTGTTCTATGTACCAAAATGTATTTATAAAGCTGAGCATGGGGATGCCCGCCTCAGCTAGATCATGAAAGCTGTATGAATCATAATGTATTGTATTGTATCTTATTATAGGTCTCCTCCCAGCAAATGGATGAACTTCGGACTCCCCTGGATAAAGCATTTCACTCGATAAATAACCTCATACTTTAGGGGGCAACTGTTATAGACATTTTTGTGCCTTGCATCACTGAGCATGAAATGTCAATAATTAAGGGATCCAAAGTCCCTAAACATGTTGTTCCTACCCCTAGAGGAACAAGGCCATCAAACCACAGCAATTCACAAAAGTTCTCCACCTGAAAACACTCAAAAACAGGCCAATTCTGGATCATGTCAACTGCTCCACTGAGCATCTGCGCTGAATGTCAACTGCTCCACTGTCTACCTGCACTGAATGTCAACTACAAAGAAGGCTACCTGCGCTGAGCGTAACTGGACAAGTGGCAGACTCATTTCTCAAGGTGTCAATGCCCAGGAAGCTTCTAAAATGACACTTGGGTCAGGGAATTCGACTGGTGATGAGTAAGAGGTTCCAAATCTCCAAGTGGAAGCAAGAACCTCCAAGTGGACTCAAGAACTAAAGTGGGAGAGGACACTAGTCACTTCTCAAGCTGACTCATCCTCTCTCCAAAACTACTTTATATAGATCTCTCTCCATGAGGTCAAGGGAGGCTGGAATATTGTGATTGCAAAGAATTGCTGTTGGATTGTGGTTAGATCATTGGGTGGCTTATGCTTTGAAAGGGGCTGAAGAAGGAATTCCATTCTACTGGGAAGGAGATGCTGGGTTGGAACCCTATGGGTTGTATCTCTTCCTGAACCTTGTTTATCAATCAATAAAGCTTCTTGGTTCTTTCCTATATGCTGGTGTATTTTGTATGATTTGCATTAGTGTATTTGATTTACTTCTAATCCTGAATCATTTATGAATATGTATATTTGCCTTTGTGTTGTGTCCTTCTCTCGTTGCAAGTAGCTGTTCTCTTGTCATAGGTAGCTGTTCTCTTGTGATCTCGTAAGGAGGTGAGTAGCTGTGGACACCCAAAGAGGAGAGGATCTAGATCGAGGGACAACCAGAAGATAACAGTAAGTCTACCAATCTCCTCTCTTTCATATTTCATAAAGGAAGAAACCGAAGTAGCTGTATTCGTTTGTTGCTAAGGTATTGTCACACCTTAGGTGGATAGGATCGTCCTGCATAGGCATTTTTCCCCACAACAGGTACAATGGCACACCAGTGCATTGGGTGCCCTCGAAGTGTGTAGACGAACAACGCACAGGTCATGTATTCTTCAAAGATTCCATGTCTTTCACATGAGCCTACAATGCTGACCGCATGCCTAACCAAGGCTACATGGCCTCCACCATCATATGTTTTATGTGACAAGTTATCCGAGAGATTCTCCGAGATAATGAAGTCATTTCCATAAGAAATACACTCCAGAAGAACAACTCTGTAGTTAGTCATGATAGATATGTAGAGATTCAAAACATATGTGAGGACTCAGCTTTTCATCTGGCCCTCCTTCTAGCGCCAAAATGTTGATGGTGCTGGACCCGCCAACATGTAACGGGATCTCCCTGGTAAGAAGTCGTAATTAAACCTCAGATCGTTTGGTGTAGGAGTCCTAGTAGTGGGTCACACGGTAATGCCTTGACCGTGATTTCGCACAAAGGCAAGTAAGATGTCTTTGTTGGTAGCAAGGTTGTGAAAGTTGCAGCAAGCCAAGGAAGGTGCACGAGAGGTTAAAACACATGGGGGTTGAGATGAGTGTGCCCCTTGGAAACGTATGATAGTAAAGAGTTAAGAAGGGAACACATGAGAAAAGATGCATCACAACATGGAAGGCAAGCTAGCTAGCAATCCAAAGTGATGGTTAAACCAACAACATGTTTCAGAAATATTCATTCATACATACACAGAAAAGTCCATACATGCATGTGTAAGAAAACAAATATATATAGCATTTAGAGTAAACCAGATAGCATAGAATACATTATGACATATGCATGAAACGTGTTGGCTCTGTTATATTAAGAAGTGTAAGTTCTAGTCATACAATACATCCATGTCCAACCACTAGTTCCAACAGCGGAACATTACAGCCACAACCACCTGCTCCTCCAAATAGATGTACTAGCTCTGCGTAGTGGAGAAGCCAAGGTGTGCTAAAATACTGTCCAAGCTTTCTCTAAGATAGTCCTATCAGAAGCTTGGCTAACCAAAAGCCTCTACAATGAGTTATGAGGTTCTATTTATAGTAAAGGGTGGGGTGACCCTTGACATTCCCCTTTGTGACAGTTCATCTACCCTCATGACTCTTCATCTACTCTATGACTGTTACATCCAACTATCGACACTTGAACTTCCACTTGACAAGATGTTACATTACAATGCACATGTGCCCATGTGAGAGAAAATGGCTTTAGAAAGACATGCAAGACATCACTGACACTTGGTTTGTTGTGGTGAGACCAATTCTCTGACATGCTTGTGATGGTGAAGGTGGTGAGATGATGCCAAGCTTTTTCGTTCGTGATGGTGTGCATGCGCTCCATGGTGACATCTTGCTAAGGTGAACTCTTGCCTCCGTTGCATCCAAGTGCATTGGTGTGGATCCTCCATCCAACTCATTCGCTAACATGTGCATTGTCTTCTTGGGTGTGGCCAAACTAGTAACACACTGATGCATAGTGTCTGTGCTAATCTTCCAGTGTGTGCTCGTGGTCATGCGCATCAACTGTCAACTACATGTTTAGCTCCAGTCGGAATTGCTTCTTGTCTTTGCCTCAGTGAGTGTGCCAAATGGGTTACATCGCATGTGTGCACACAATGGCATGCATGCTACTAAATTCCCTTGCATGCGATCAACAACACTGCTCATCATTTCTACTCCTTGCTAGTTGTTGGGATGGATCTATAACTTGTACGAGCGCAGTTTCATCCATGAGTGCATGTTGCACCCGCTGTTGTACCTGTTCCTGCTACAACTCATTCTCTTGTCTATGAAACTCTTGTTCTTCCTTGAGTTGTTGCTTCAGCACATGCAACTCCTACTCTTCTCTCGCGCGATCATCTTGTCGCGCTATCATGTCATAGCCTCAATCTCCAAAGTTGCTTTCATGATAAGTGGATCTACTTGAGCTTGCAACTTTGTTCCGCCTCTGTGTTGTCAACAACCTTCCTCTTGCATTCACCACATGTGGGTATGCTGCCTTCTGCTACTGCTGATGTTGCTACTCATTGTGATGTTGTTGCCATCTTATCTTGATGTCCTTACATACAAACAACTTGATGTCTTCATAGGTAGGCAAGCTCATAGACACTTGCTTGGCTGCAACCCACGTTGTGCTCTCAATGGTGTCCCTTGACTCTGCTCTCCTTATGGCCATTGTACCTGTGATGCTGAGAGGCAGATGAACACCTGCCATACCTATGGACATGGCAACACTCATGGCAATCAATCTATCAGTCAAAAACCAAAACAAACTTGAGAACTGACTTGCAACATACCTGTGTTACTGATCATGAAGGTTGCACAAGGTCCGCCAGGAGGTTGGGAGACTAACTGCCAAAACTGCACAAGGCACAGTCTAGGCTGTCAATAGGCTGACTGACTGCTAGAACTGCGTAATGCAAAGTCCAGCCTGGCCTGCTAAGGACTGAAATTGCACAATGCACAATTTCAGTCAACAGTGACATGCAAGCAGCAAATTGCATTGCGCTGTTTCTAGGGCTAGTGAGACACTGCCTCCAAGAATTGTAAGATGCAAGCCTTGAGGTCAGTGCCTGGCTAGAATTGTGCAATTTCTAGAGGGAAGGGAGAGCGTTCACTTCTAGAAATGCACAGTGTTAGCCAGGTAAGGCATGGTTTGGGCCAAGGTAGCCCAGTCCGACTGATGAGTGACTGAAAAGATGAGAAGTCTGAATGCATGGTAAGATGAGTGCAAACGAGAGTGAATGATCATTCATGCAAACAAAAAGTGTAGGATTCAGAAAACAGGAAAGCATGCTTGTGTGTGAAGCGATTCACCTCAATGATGACTGTCCATGCAAAACAGTGTCATGCATGCGACAACAGTGAGATTCAAATGAAAACTGAAATGATGATAGTAAAAGCTAGTATGTATCAAAATGACAACAAGCGCTCACTGAAATCAAGCAGACAACATTCATACAAAGCGAAACATAAAAAGCGGCTGAAATGCAGTGCGAGACATGAAAGTTAGGCTTACCCCAAAACATCTTAGTTGAATGTGCCGACAAATCCCAGATGCAATGTGGAGTGTTAGAGCTGCAAGATCGATGTGAGGAATGAGCTCTGCAGCATCCGGTTGATGAGTTTTGATAAAATTGAAGATGTGACGTGCACGCCACAAATATAGGAAGAGCGACGCTTAGTGGGAGGTTTATGAAAATATCCTTGCATGCAACCTCCAGCTGCTAAAAGTAGATCCCTAAATCCAGGGATGCCTTTGCATGCTGCCTTGGGAGAAGCAGTCCATGCATGTAAATCCATTTTGCTCGATTCCGGAGGGAACGGTCAACTCAACTGCACATGCAACAGTCTGCTCAGCTGGGAGGAAAAAATGCACATTTCTGGGAGGGAGTTGGACTGGCTACCGAGAGGGATTGCACAATTTCTGGGTAGAGCAGCTGACTGCTACCCAGGATTGTGCAATTTTGGCACTAAGCAGTGCTGCTAGGAGGAATTGCACAATTTTTCGAGTGAATAGCGGTAGGAATTTTTGCGCAATTCTGGAGCCCAGAAGGTTGCCAGACAAAATTGCACAATTTCTAGAGGGAAGGCTAGTTTCCCTCCATAATTGTGCAATTTATTGAGGAAGTTGCTCAGCCTGCAACTGGACCAAGTTTGGTGAAACATCCTGTAAGGGGGATGCAACAAGCTTTGATGGACAAGCTGTCATTCTGCAAGAAAATCACGGAAGCTTGTGTACTTGATAGGACAAGACATGCTGCCATGAAAGGTTGGTAGGGAGGATCCAAAACGAAGGTAAGGTAAAATTTTGGAGGGTGGTTGTAGCCACTACAACAAGTTTTTAATTAGCTCCTAGAGCCCTTCCACCTCCTTCCTATCCCCCAACAACTTCATACAGGTTTTTAGAAAAGTAGCCAATAGTTAGGGATCTACGTCCCGCGCTTCATTGTTTCCAACTGATTTCTCCTGACTTCTTGACGTAGAAGCCTTAACAAAGTTCTTCTTGGCTTCCATAAAAGTTTCTTTAGCCTTGTTGAGATCAAATTCGACCTCTTTTTCTGTAGCCTTGTGCAACTAGCCTTCGGTTTCTAGCTGCTTTCCTTTATCGTCTCCCGTGGCAATAACACTTCGTGTCATGCCACTTCGCATCATGATGTTGATGCTATGGTCCTTTTCGCAAGGCTCTTCCCTCATCATCTGTATATTTTGCATGGTTGGTTGAGTCTTTTTCTCCTGCATTTTGGCTATCAGCACTAGGAAATCCTCTATCACATGGTCAAACTGTCTGCAATAATGACAGGATGGATGCATTGGGTTCTGATAGTTGCATGCAAAATGTCCTACTTCTCCATAGTTGTAGAAAATAACTTGTCTGTGACCTCTTCTAGCCTCTCCTCCTCTTCCTCTTCCACGGCCCTGGAATCCTCCATCATTAATTTGTAGCTTCAACCATTTTTTTCATCATGCCCAACCGATTTACAGAAGGTACCAAATTTTGCAAGAGGTGACAATGGTCAGTCAAGTGCTTCCGAGCTATCTGGAAGATAACGAACCATAAGGGTACTCTTTCACTTGGTCCCATAATGTTCTCAGTCTTCAAAGGAACAAGACCTCCTCCAATCAAGTAATTATAATAAATAGGACAATGATCCTTATCATGTCCCTTATCTTTACATTTTATGCACCAAACTTCTATGCACACCTTAGGATGAGCTTCCTTTCCTGTGTTCAAGCTCTACAATTCCATGTGCAGGCTTGCCAGTTGGGACTAAATCTGTTGTACTCCAACATTCATATCCTACATTGTTGAGGCTTCCAATCTCATCGCGATCTCCACAACGTCTTCTTGTGTTCCTATTTTTTGCTGTGATAATGGAAATCTCAGATGAGGCAATAATGAAGCAATGTACCAGTCTCTGTGTTGATCATCCGTGATCTTCATATTAGCTTGTCGGATCAGGCATTTTAGCTTCTGATTGAAGTCCCACATGAAATTATTTACCCTCTATCATATTTCCTTAAACTCATTTATAGACTGCACTTGAGACTTAGGCTTTTTAAAATCACTGTTCAGTGCCTATTGAGTTCCTGCCATTGTCGCGCTGGGTTTATCCTTACAAAACTTGATATACCAAGTTAGCACCCTATCCTGCAACATTGTGACTAGCTATGCTTTCTTCATATTATCATCAATAATCTATTGTGCCTTCCACACATCATCTGTGAAGAACCAGAACTGTTTGGGGTCCTCACTTCCCACCCCCTTAAAGATCAACATCTTCATCATGTTCGCCATGTTGAATCGTTAATGCAGAGGTGGAGGTGGAGGTGGAGTGGAGGGATGGGGTATCCCTGTGATACCCTGGCTTACTATCTACAATGTACTTCATGGGTATCTCATAATAGTTCCTTCTTCGTCACTATCAGGAGATCATAACAACAGACTGTATTCAAAGCCTGATTCTTCGTTTCTTCTGAAGGGTTTTCCTCTTCGCGTAGTCCCAAACATTAATTTAATGTCATAACCCTATTTTCACACAATAACATCTTGATCCAGGTCTTCAGAGATTTTAAGTACTTACCTCTTTCTCCCTTGAATAACTTGTGCTCTACTTCGCTATAGCTGACAATCGTATCGATCGCGAACTCAGTGATGAATCCTCCTTTTCTAGGGTCCACCCAATAGGGGTGTCAAGATTCCACATACCTTGACTATCGAATAACCTAGACAGCCACTTGTTCAATTCAAAAGAAAAAGAGAAGAAGAATATTTCAAGCTTCTCTCTGTACAGGTATTTGTTCAGCCACTCTTCCATGGACAAGTGCAAATTTCTGTTTTCCTATGCTGCAAACACGTGAAATTTTCGATCAATGCACTTCTAAAATTCTTTCTTCATGGGGAACTATTTATCACACATCCCTTTAGCAAGATCCCAGTCCTGACAATAGAATCATTTGTTGTCTTGATGGGGCTTGACCCAGGTTCAACGTTATCTGTGCCAACCAACAAAACCCTAACTGCTGGCCCTTTCAGCAACAACCTGTGTAGTGCAGGCTACATTCTCACCTGAAGTAGTATTGGGGAGTGACAAAACTGGGTTTTTTCATCCAAAGGTCAATTTGATAGGTTCTTGTGGTTCCTAGGGCTTAGATCTATCTCTGTGAACCTTAACCCTTCCGAATAGATGATTACTGTAAATTCACTTAAACAACTTCTAGATCTTCACGAAGGTTCTTAATTATTCATAACATGCATAAATAATACTGATTTACTACTTTCGCGCACTAGATAAGCATTAATTCATATAAAGTTTAACACACAGCAAAATTATGGACACTTGCAAAAATAAGAAATAATACACAGATGCATTCGAATTGGCTCAAAATTGTCTTTATTAATTATAATTGTTCAAGTACAAACTTCTTTTCCCTACGCACTCAACTGCAGGGGCCTGCGGACTTACCATGGTCTCTGTGCACTCAGTTGTAGGAGCCTTCCCCTTCGCCTAAGTACTGGAAACAAACCTTTCCTACCTTAGCTCCTTTGCCCAAAACAATGATCTTTTATCTTAGTTACCTTTCTAGGCTCACTATGACTCATCTATATATAGCATTTCACTTTCAATACCATGGTCCACGAACCATGGGTAGGTCTCAAAACTTTCCTATCACTTACCCACCTAAGGGACTAAATTCCCTTTTACTTTTACTATCTTCACACTATACTTCCACATTTCGCAGAGCCTTTACATTTTATACAAAAATTTAACCCAAAGTTTGACCAAAACTTAACCCTAGGGACCCCATCCCAACAGGGAGTGCTCGTCCCTCTCAGTGATTGGCATGATTTCCCTCAATGTGGAAGTTGGTACACTGTATTTGTGGTTGCGACAATCGCACCAGCTACATATTCCTTAACTTTTCTGTCAGATCAGTGATCTGATGATGTAGTCCTATGAGAGTGGGATCATGGGAGATCATTCTTCCTCGGTGTTCATGTGGGTATCCTGCCATGGCCTCAATTCGTGTCACCTATTATAGGGTGTCCTATAGAGTATCAATGTTATGCAACCAGCTCACAAAATAGAAGAATGAGATAGATCAACAACTTCAAAAGTAGCCTCTTCGAGGGGGAAACCTCCTTTACATTACACAAATGAACAATTCTTGGATGATACAAATGAAAAAACCTCCTTTATGTATACAGGAGTCTAAGCGGTCACAATATAATCAAAGCCGACATAACAATAATAATGTAAGGGAACAACAATAACAATAGTGGGCTTGTATGGGGAACAACAATAACAATATGGGGACAACATGGGCACAAAAATAACAATAAGGGGATACAATGATAATAATAATAAGGGAATACACCGGTATTATAGGTACCTCACATGCCCCTCTCCTTCAAAAAAGTGTTCTCCTCAATGCTTGAGTAGTTCTGGATGCTTCTATATAAAATTCTCATCCTCCCATGTGGAATCTTCAATGGGTAAGTTCTTCCACTTGATGAGATACTATGAAATTGATCATTTCGTAGCTGTTGAGTTCTTGTTTCAGTGACTGCTTCAGGTTCCAATATGATTTTTCCTTTGTCGTCAAGTTCTGGCAATAATGTTTGAACTGGGAGCTTGTCACCTATAACCTTCTTTAAGCATGAAACATGGAAAATTGGGTGCACTCGGGAAGATGCAGGAAGTTCCAATTTGTATGTCATAGTACCAATCTTTTGAAACACCTTGTACAGACCATAATAATTTGGTGATAATTTATTATCCTTCTTAGCTTGCTTGAGGGACATTTGTTTGTATGGTTGTAGTCAGAGAAATACCTAGTCACCTACATCAAAACTTCTTTCACTGCAATGTTGATCTTCCTGTTGTTTCATTGTATTTTGCGCCAAATTTAGGTTATCCTTTAAGAGTTGCAGAACTTTTTGTTGATGCTCGATGTGATATTCCACTGGTTGAACGTTATAATTTTCTCTTAAATATGATGTGATGGATGGTGTATGATATCCATAAAGTGCCATAAATGGGGTCATTTTTGCTGCAGTATGGAAGGAAGTTTTATACCACCATTCAACCAGAGGCAAACATTTGACCCATTGTGTCTGTTTATCAGATGCAAAGCAATGAAGATATCCTTCCAAACATTTGTTCACTATCTTAGTTTTCCCATCAGATTGAGGATGATAAGATGAGCTATGAGCTAACTGAGTAACCAGACAAAAAAATAATTATGTCAAAAAAATTCCAGTGAAAATAGGATCTCTGTCACTTACAATAATCTTTGCGTTTCCATGTAGCTTTTGAATTGTTTCCATAAATGTAGTAGAAACTGTATTGGATTTAAATGGATGAGATAATGCACAAAAGTGTGCATACTTGGTAAGTCTATCAACTACACCATGATGACACTCTTTCCTTCAAACCTGGGTAAACCTATGATAAAATCCATTGAAACCTTCTCCCAACATTGACTTGGAATGGATAAAGGTTGTAATAGACATGGGGTCTTAATTGTCTCAGCTTTATTTTATTGGCAAACTAAACATTCCACCACAAAATTTTGAATATCATATTTAATGCCTTCCCAAAAGAATTCCTTCTTAACCTTGTGGTAATTTTTTAAAAATCCTGAATGCCCTCCTAAGGGACAGGTGTGAAATTTCATAAGGATCTTTTGTTTGAGTTGGGAATTCTTACCGAGGTATAAGCGATCTTTGTACCGTAATGAAGCATTTTTCCAGCTAAATGTACCAGATGTACTGGGATCTTGCTGAAAATTTTGAATGAGTTTCCACACTTCTTCGTCATTCTTCCATTCATCCCTTGATTAGTTTATCCAATCTGGTTGGATAATAGAATTGGCACAAAGTAATGCTTTCACATCCTCATCCTTTCTTGAGTGTGCATCTGCAACAACATTTTGCTTCCCTTTTTTGTAGATGATTTCAAAGTCATAAACCAACATATTTGTGACCCATTTTTGTTTCTCTTCTGAAGATAATCTTTGTTCTAAAAATCATTTAAGACTATCATGATTCGTTTTTACCTTGACGTGTCTTAGCCATTTATTAAGTGCATGTAGTATTGCCAACACTTCCTTCTCATAAATAGCTTTGTGTAAATACTTTCCTTTGATTGAACAACTTTCAAAAGCAATAGGTCTTTCTTCTTGCATTAAAACAACACCAATTCAATTTCCTAAGGCATCACATTCCACAATAAAGGTTTTTGTGAATTTTGGCGTAGCTAAGACCAGTGCTTGGCACATTGCCTCTTTAAGATGTTCAAAGGCTTTCATTACTTCCGGAGTCTAAGAAAATGCATCTTTCTTCAGTAATGTTGTTAGAGGTGTTTCTATTCTCCCATAATTATTAACAAACTTGCGATAATGCCCTATTGACCCAAGAAATCCTTGCAGATGCATTATGGATGTGGGGATTTTCCATTCCTTAATGGCTTTAATTCTGCTAGGGTCTACCTTAACACTTTCGTGAGATACAATATGACCCAAATATTCCACCTCTTGTACTCCAAAGAAACATTTGGAGGTTTTTTCATATAATCTATTCTCCTCCAATAGTTTGAGCACTCTATCAACATGTTGAACATGATCCTTCTAAGACTTGTTGTAGATTAGTATATCATCAAAAAATACTAACACAAATTTTCTAAGGAAGGGTTTGAAAATGGAATTCATCAAACCTTGAAAAGTAGAAGGTGCATTGGTAAGGCCAAAGGGCATGAATGACCAAAAATTCATAATGACCCTCATGAGTTCTAAATGTTGTTTTCGGAATGTCTTCAGTCTTCATTATGATTTGATGATATCCTGAACGAAGGTCCAACTTGGTGAAGTAAATTACTCCATGAAATTCATCGAATAATTCATCAATGACGGGAATGCAAAAATTATCTTTAATAGTGAGCTTGTTGATCTTCCTATAATCTGGAAACATGCACCATGATCCATCCTTCTTGTGCACCAATACTACTGGAGCAGAGAAAGAACTTTGACTAGGTTGAATTATACCAACCTCTAGACCATATGTTCAATTTCACTCTTTTAGGCATAGGGATATCTGTAAGGCTTGATGTTTGGAGGAACACTTCCCGGAATCAAATGAATAGCATGATCATGATCATGAATAGGTGGGAGGCCTTTGGGAGTCTCAAATACTTTGGAATGATTGTCCAAGAATTTTTGGAGATACGGAGAAATAAATGTTTTCGACATGGGAACCTCTAACGAACATAATTGTGAAATTACACCACGTTGTTCTTTATTTAGAAGCTTTTTCATGCCGTTAGAGTTGATTATCTTTCCCAATTTCCCTGCGATACCCCTCAATTCAACTTCCTTCCCTTCTGAAAAAAATTCAAGAAAAGTTCTTGAAAATTAAAAGCTATCATACCCATTGGACTCCTAGTACAACATCAACACCACCTATTGGAATGGAAAGCATTGGACTATTCAACACGTATTCTCCCATGGATAGCTTGATATTATGGAACTTTCTAGAGCAATTTATGGTTCCTCCATTTGTGACCATCACTTGACACTCTGCTGATGGATATATGAAGCATTTCAATTCCTTCGCTATCTTACAATGAATAAAATTATGGGTACTACCCGAATCAATCAACACTATTACCTTTTTCTTCTTGATATGTCCTTCTATCTTGATAGTTTGAGGAGTGGTAATTCCATCCAATGAATTACAAGATATAGTCGGATTCATTTCTTCTTTCTCTAGGGTTTGTTCCTAGTGTGTATCATCTTCTTTTGTTGTTTCTTGTTCCGTTTCTTCTTCCTCTTCACAATATATGTAAAATAATTTCTTCTCAGCATACCTATGACCTTTAGTGTATTTTCTATCACAACTGTAACAAATCCCTTTTTCTCTTTTTTCTTCCAATTGTTGTGGTGTCAACCTTGTAGGTTGTGGAAGGCTAGGGGAAACAACACTTCCATATTTATAGTTGTGATTGGTAGGTTTCCTTGTTGCCATAATTGTGCTTTCAATTTTTCTTGCCAACCTGAATGCCTTCTCCAATGAATTAGGTTCCCAAAAGTGAACCTCATGTTGGATGTTATCCTTTTATGTCCCTATGAACACATCAATCCTATGCTCCTCTGGAATATATTTTACCCTTATATTCAATTTTTGGAAGTCCTCAATGTGCTACACCATTGAACCCTTTTGTTTGAGATTTATCAATTGGCTAAAAAAGGTGTTGCTTTTGTATCCTCATAATCTGCTATCATTTCTTCCGTAAAAGTTTCCGAAGTGAAAATTTGTTTAAGAGAGCAAAGCCATTGATATCATGCAAACTTATTGGGTTCCAAATATAAAGTCGCAATGCGTACATTTTGTGTGTTTTGCACATTATGGAGATCGAAATATTGCTCCATCTGTAGTATCCATGTTACTGGATCTTTTCCATCTAACTTCCTCATATCAATCTTTGGAACATGGTGGGTCTTCAATCGAATGTTAGAGTCTATGAAATCATGACTAACATTTTTTTTGATCCCATCATTAGTTTCCTCTACTACCTTTTCTCCATTAGGAAGCATTTCTTGTAGCAACTTTACCAAACCTCCTTTTAAACCTTCCATGTCTTTTTTCAAACCTTCAATGTTTCCTTCTAAACCATCCATCTTTGATTCCACACCATCTATCTTAGCTTCCATTACATTCATCTTATCTTCCACGCCTTTCGTTAAACCATCCATCTTATCTCTTGTTACTTTTTGTGAGAGTGAAATTTATTTCACTTGGTCTCGTAATTTTGATATATCATGTTGCATTTCTTCCTCTTCTTCAGGAGTCATGCCAGATATTTTAGGTTGCTTACAAGGTGTTTCCATTTTCTTTCTTCGAGGAATCAATTAATGATAAATATGCTTCACTTTTCCCTTTGAATCACTTCAAATAATTTTTTCAAACCAAACTTATGCAAAAATTTTAAAAAGACTACACACCCTTTTTCTCTTTGTAGGAGCTCAATATTGAATCTGTTGTAGATTTGTAGTTTAGGATCTCTAAGTTCTGAAGTTACATCCTATGATATCCCTCCATGTCCTCTTTGAAACCCCACAATTCTGATCTAGATTGGATTCTCTAAGAAAGAGTTATGTCAAATCTCCCACGATGACTTGATTATAGACTGGTTCAGTAGAGCAAACTTGTATGAAGTTCCACATGTCACTGTTTTGACCTTCGGACCTGAAAAAATACATAAAAAACTACAGGTTGTCTTCTTTTTGTAACTGTTTACGAAATTTCAATCCAATGCTTAGAGAAAAAGTTATAACGATTTTCCCAAGTGGACCTGTTTGAGATTGAATTCGGGAGCCTACAAAACCCTAACTTCTTCAGTTCATATCTCCGAAAATATAGTGAGACAAGATATGAAATTCCGTCCCAAGGTTCATCACTATTTCAGATCAAATGATTTTTAATTTCAACCACTGAAGCATCGTAGAAACAAAGTTATAGCGAAAATTCCACGATGACCTATTTGAAGTAGCAAAACCCTCGAATCCAAAGCTCTGATACCAATTGTTATGCAACCAGCTCACAAAATAGAAGAATGAGATAGATCAACGACTTCAAAAGTAGCCTCTTAGAGGGGTAACCTCCTTTACATTACACAAATGAAAAATTGTTGGATGATACAAATGTCAAGACCTCCTTTCTATATATAGGAGTCTAACAGGTCACAATATAATTAGAGCCGACATAACAATAATAATGTAAGGGCACAACAATAACAATAGTGGGCTTCTATGGGGAACAATAATAACAATATGGGGACAACATGGGCACAAAAATAACAATAAGGGGCTACAATGACAATAATAATAAGGGAATACACTAGTATTATAGGGACCTAAGAATCAATCTTTTGTTGAGTCAATAGTGTATGAGTGAGTGGCAATAGCGCCTTGATAATCCAGTCACGCTAATGATTGGGGTCAATAGGGTAGCTTTGCTTGTTGATGGAATCCTTAAATATTTGCATCATCTCCCTGGAGGTTTCACCCTCCCTATGCTTGATTTCCCATAGTTATGATAGCCCTTGCTAGTTAGTCTAAGGAAGCTTAAATTCTTGGAAAAACTCCTATTGTACCTCATTTATCGTCAGATTCTATTGTAGCGCAAACCACTTAATGAACCATCTCAGTGCTCTGTCTCAAAGATTTGTATGGAATTAAATAAGCTTTGTGGTGTACGGAGTCTGGCAGGCTCTCCATATGGCCTTGCATAAATACCAATGTTGTTCTACATCTTCATTTCCTTTCCTAGAGAATTCAGGATATCTAGTAAAGGATCCTACCATATTTCCAACCATACACGATTGAACTAATGGAATGAGTATAAATCCTTGGGGACCCAGTTGTGGAGATCCTTGGGGACTTGAAATGCAACTATTATTTCTACCAATAGATAGACCAACCTTGTAAGAAATATGTACACTGTGGACCTTGGTAACTTTGACTAGCTTAGAAAAAAATTAACCAAGATTATTATAAAGTAGTAGGGGAAGGGTGGGGGAGGTACTAGTAGAGCTACTTCGAAAAAAATTGCTATTGACAGGAGACATAATTCTCAGAAAATAATTTTCTCAAAGTGAAGTGCATGTCCTCATTGCACTTTCTTTGGGTCCTTTATGACCTGATCTATCTAGCGTTCACATCTCTGCTGGCAAGGAAAACTCTTTACTGCTTCTCTGAACCTCAATCATCGTGATGGTCTTGGCCTCTCCTCTTGGGACAAGTTTCACTTTAGGGAATGACTAGTGTCCCTTTGTAACAAACCTTATAATATACCCCTCTAGAGAGGTTTTCACCCAAAATTTGATAGCTCCCATCAGATCTATGTCAAGCTGATGTAATTCAAAAAGATTAGCTTGAGTCTAGGTACTAGTTCGACTCTAGCCACCATCCTTTTCCTTGATATGAAGCCTCTGAAACCAATTGTAGAGTTTTTTTGGGAATTTGCACCAAAATATTTCTTATTGATCACTTGCAGGTTCTGCGTCTAAAATTTATTCCATTAACCACTTCTCACTTCGACAAAGTTGAGCTTGTTGGGAAATAAACCGCACTGCGTGTTCATGCCAAAAATCTTGTAAATCCTTCTTAAATATATTTGACACCATATTCCATACCCCTTTGGAAAGTTTAAGGTCTAAGCAATGGAACCATTTGTTGGAAAAAAAATGATGAATAAGTTGAGACCCTGGGTTTAGAAATAGGGCCAATAAAAGTTCTGCCATAGTCTAGTGTAGCACTGATATATTCACCCTACTAAGGAAGAACAAGGCATCTCACCCGAGGCATGCCATGACCTTACTGAGAGAAGGGGTTGGTACTAAGCATCAGGAGAACTCACATGGAAATAGTGTTGGGATCAGGGTCCCGCAAGGCCAGTTTTGGGGCTAAAAGCCCATGTTTAAGTCAATTTTTGTAATATAATTCTAAAGACCGCATTTTGTGGTCACGAAGCATGAAGGTGTTATGTGTGAAAAAGGGTAGTTCGCCCTTAGTTTTGTAAAGTAAATTCGGCCTACCCATGGTCCGCAGACCATGGGATTGTATAAAAAGAGCTAAGGTCTAAGTAGTAAAAGGCATCAATAGAATGACACACGATGTAATGGAGTCATAGCTTGGAAGCAATAAGTCTAAGTCTTGGGTTGTAGCATAGGTAGAGGCTCTATAGCTAAGTGTGTGGAGGCCTAGGGTAGAAGTCCGCAGCTGAGTGTGTGCACCCTGTAGCTGTGTGCGCAGGGCGGATAGAGGCTGTAACACTTGGAAGATATTAATAAAAGGAGATATTCTACAATTTTTGTGTCTTTATTCTGTTGATGCGTTTGGATATTTTATGTATGAATTCCTTTTTTATGCTTATATGATGCGCAAATGAATGCAATTGCATTGAATAATTGAATGCAATTGCAATTATCTGCTTACGCGGTGATAAATTTAAGTATTTAATGAGATAAGAAAATCACTTAGACTAATTGAGGGGTCTGCACGGCATGCTGCCATAGCAGCACGAAAGTACCTAAGCAACAGGTTAGGGCTACGTGAAGGTCGATCGTACCATTTCGCGGTGGGATGGAAGGACGAAATAGAGGGCTCATCTTGCAAGCCCTAGAGCAAAGCAACCTGTGCGAAGGCAGGAATAGAGGGAATTAAATGACATCACAACCATCTCAGGGTGCAGAAAATTGGTTCTAGCATACCCCCATACTGCTTCGGGTGAGACTTTGGTCTGCGCTCTGCGGGCTAATGCCGAAAGGGCCAGTAGCGTAGGGATTTGTTTGGCTAATTAACGCTGAACCTAGGTCAAGCCCCCTCAACCCAAAAAATGGTTCCGTTGTTGGGACTAGAATCTGCATAAGAGATGTGTGATCTCGTATCATTGGAATCCAACTAAGAAGGAGATCGGAGACTGGTTGGATACAAAGATCCATGAATTCATAGCATAAGAGAACAAAAACTCGTGACTGACGAAGCAACAGTGGTTGGATAGATACCTGTACAGAGATCAACGAGATTTTTTTCTTCTCCTTCCCTATTGAGTTATACGAGTGGATCACGAAGCTAGTAGATAGCTAAGGAAGGTGGAAACTTGACGCTCATATTGTGTGGACCCCAGAGCTAGTGTGAAGGTTGGAAGCATCAGAGGATAAGATCTCCTGCGTTGTCGATCATTGGCTCGATAGTGTCCTAGAAGGATTTGTGACTGAATTCACGGTCGACACTTTAGTCAGCTACAATGAGGTGGAGTGGTGCTTTTTCAAAGGATCGTGAGGTAAGTACGTAAAATATTTGAGTACCTAGATTAAAATGCTATTGTGTTAAAAATAGGTTATGCAACTATAGTGATGTTCAGGACTACGTGAAGCGAAAAAAATTACAAGAATGAAGGGAAAAAACATTTGGAGTATGGTCCATTGATTTCTCCTCCACGAGGTGATGAAGAAGGGATACCAAAGGTTTCTCCGTGAAGTGCTATTCAGTTAATAAGAAAAGGATTCCCGCGAATACCAACTCCACCCATGGCACCTCCAACTTCACCGCCATCACCTCCAACTTCACCCATACCACCTCCACCTCCACCGCAGTTCAGTATGGAAAATACAGTGAAGCTACCTTTGTTCAAGGGCTTGGGAAATGAGGACCTAGACCAATTCTGGTTCATTATGAGGGCTGTATGGGAAGCTCAAGGTGTTACAGATGATCATATAAAGAAGGTGACACTGGTTAGTGCTCTGCAAGATCACACGCTAACCTGGTATATTAAGTACTCTAATGATAACCCAAATGCTGGAGTAGAATACATCCAAGTAGGACTGAATAGAGAATTTAGTAGGCCTAAATATGAGGCGTGGTCAATTGTGGGATTCAAAGAAATCACGATGCAATAAGGCGAGACTGGGAACTAGATCAGAGGTTGAATTGTACAATCCGTGAAGCCAACATAAATTTGACAGATGGACAACATCATGAGTGGTTTGTGGCTTCGCTACTACCACACTTAAGGAGTGCGCTATCGCAGCAGAAGATAACCACTTAGGCAAAGGCCTTAGAGATTGCCATGAGACTACATGAAACTCCGATGCAAAGATCCAAATCTAGGAGTTCAACAGATCCATGCGCAATTGAAGAATCTATGCCTTGAGATGCAAAGTCTGAAGCAGGACAGGACGGTTTGACCAAAGGTGCACAAGGAGGTATGGTGCTTGAAATGCAAGAGTTAGGTTCATGAAAAAGACCATTGCCCAATCTTTGCAAACTACATTGCAGGAGGAGGACCCATGCCTTTAAGGCCATAAGCTCAAGTAGGACTTAGCACGGGGCCTACATTATGGTGCACTATCTATTAGGTAGCTGGAAAACATGCCAGAGATAACTGTCACTTGTTACAGAAGTTTGTACAGACACCACAACAGCTGTTCTGCAACTTTTGTAGGTCTGTAGGGCATGATGAGCATACTTGCAGAAGCTATGAATTGATGATGGATAGAACTCCTGCCTATAGGGTTTAGGCTGAAATGCGGCCCCTCGACCAGGGTGCACAGATGGCACAGATAGGATTTTAGGGGCACAGAAGAGGCCAAGGAGGAGGAGGACTTGGTAGAGGTCGAGGACAGTTGATTTCCTACAATTGCAGAGGACCAGGACACTATGCCCGCGATTGCACTAATCCAACATGTCCGTCATGCAAGTATTGCACGTTGTTTGATAATGAAACGAAAGACTATCCTACGCTGATAGCTAGGATACGTGACAAAGGGGCGCTACCACCTCCGCCAACTCAGAACCTGTAGATGATGAGGTCTGAGCTACGTGAAGAGGATCCAAATGTAAATATAGTGCTCAGAAGTGGAATCATGACAGGAGATGACAAGGGGAAACAACCAAAAGGTAGTACATGGGTTTGCAAAGCTCCAACGAAGGAGTCTGAGTTCAATTTGGAGTGCGCACACGAAACCTTCATGGAAGCCAAGAAGAGCTTTGCTGAGGCCTCCACCTCAGGAAGCAAGGATAAGCCTGAGTAGGAGATGGACCCCTCTATGCTCACAACTTTCCTGGAGACCTGTATGAAGTTACTGCGCAATAGTAAGGTTGTGAAAGGGTTACAGGACCTCATCAATAGATGCACTGGAACCATGCCGGGTGAGACATGCGTAGTACAAAATATTGGCAAGCATAAAACAAGGACGGGACATGAGATGAGATTGATCACGTAGATAGGAGAGTATAAAATAGATCAGGTTATTTTGAACCTAGGGTAAGACGCGAACGTCCTACCGAAGCAGACTTGGGAGAAAATGAGGAGACCTGCATTGAAATGGTATCCAATTCAACTAAGGATGGTGAATCAGCAGAAGATCATCCCCATGGGTCAGCTGCAGGGGTGATTGTGGATATTGAAGGTGTGAGCGCACTGGCTAATTTTGAAGTAATAGAGATAGTGGATGACAACAATCCCTATCTTGCGCTCCTAGGAATTGTCTGGGCCACTAATATGAATGGTGTAATCAATCTAAAGAAGTGAAAGATGATCTTTGAGAAGAAATCACCGCGTGTAATAGTACCCCTCGATCCTGCTGAAGGATCGCGCTATACTGAACAAGTCCACGATTATGAGAGTGATGATGATCTGGACTGTATCTATAAGATAAGAACGTGAGACCAAGATTGGGTGAATCCCACCACAGATGGATGGATTACATGGGATCACAAGAGATCCTGCACCTCGGGCTCCAATGAAGAAATAGAATGCTGATAGAATTGGTTACATGAAGTAACTACGCTGAATTGCAACATGATGACCCGATCACTGCGCTGTGTGTCTTCAGAGGTCAAATCTGCCTACTTGTGATGGACTGAATGAGGTAGATATCTTTTTGGATGCATTTGAAAGGGAGGTACCAGAAAATCAATGCTTCCAGGCGTTGGACTGGGCACTGCGCGCTACGGACGCAATATGGTGGGGTACGCATAAAGGAAGATATGATGATTGGCACGAATGTAGGAGAATGATGAGAACTCGCTTTGGGAATCTGAAGATGTGAATGACAGACAAGTATGATGGGCAGGATGATTTTCACACACATTTGGCCAAATGGGCCCAGGCTTATGGAGAAAAGCCCCAACCTGAATGGGTGCACTTGTTCTGTCATACCCTAGGTGTTGTCCCAATGAATTGGTACGTAGAAACAAAGATCTGCCATGGGACAGGCCAATGGGATATCTTGCGCGAGGGATTCATGATGACATTCAGTTTTGAGGATGGGTTTGATAGTATTGATGAAGCGCTACAAGAGGTGAAAGCAACGATCTCTAGGATATCGTAGGATCCTTTAGATCTGATTCAGCCTAAATGGGCTACTCAGCTAAGTCACGCGCTAGAATGTTATAATGTAACTGTTGAAGAAGAGGACGAGGATCCACAGAAGACTAACATTCCAGAAACAGAAGGTCACCGTGAGGTTCAAGGACCGCAGATTGAGAACCTTGTATAACCGCACCGTTGAAAATTAAATAAGTAAACATTGGTATTGAGGCGGAGCCCAAATTCACGAATATTGGAGACTATTGGGATGACGTGATGGTGGATAAGGTCGTTGAATTGCTCCATGAATACCAGGACTTATTCCCTACCAAGTTTACAGATCTGAAAGGGATAATTAGGGACCTAGGAATGATGAAGTTGACATTGAAACCCAACGTGAAGCTGATTAAGCAAAGGCCTTACCATCTCAATCCAAAATATAAGGAAAAGGTCCGATTAGAACTGGATAAGACACTCACGATAGGCATCATTGAGGCTATGGAAGAATCTGGCTGGGTAAGTCCAATAGTGGTATAGGAAAAGAAGTAGAAGGATGAAATAAGGATATACATGGATCTCAGGAAGCTAAATGATGCTTGTGTCCATGATCCTTTCCTGACTCCATTCACTGATGAAGTGTTGGAAAATGTAGGTGGCCAAGAAGCATATTCCTTCACTGATGGGTTCTCTGGGTACCACCAAATCAAAATCGCACAGGAGGATAGGAGCAAGATGACCTTCACAACTGAGTGGGGTTGCTTTTAGTACACTGTAATGCTATTCGGATTGAAGAATGCACCTGCGATCTTCTCGCGCGTAGTTGTTGCTGCATTCAAGGAATTTATTCATAAGTTCCTGGAGGTATATTTTGATGATTGGACTTTGTTTGCGCTGGTTAAGCGCCATGTAGCAAGCTTGCACTTGATGTTGGATACCTTCCGAAGATACCAGATCATGCCCAATCTCAAGAAGTGTCTATTTTGTGTTCCTTTTGGAAACTTGTTGGGACATGTGGTTTGTAGACACGGACTAATGGTAGACCCCGTGAAGATCACGGTGATACTAAACTTGGAAGCACTGCAGAGCGTGAAGCAGCTGCATGCTACTCTAGGACATACGGGATATTACAGAAAGTTTATCAAAGGTTATGCCTAGATCACCGCGCCTATGGAGAAATTGTTGAAGAAGGATGTCACATTCTGCTAGAACGATGATTGTAAAATGAGCTTGGATATATTGAAAGAAAATATGGTTACTACACCGATTCTAGTCTTCCCGAACTGGAAAAAATAGTTTCATGTGCATGTCGACGCATCATGTATAGTACTGGGAGCAGTACTAACATAGGTTGGCGGAGAAGGCTTGGACCATCCTATCGCATTCACAAGCCGAATATTATCCAAAGTGGAGAAGAATTATTCCACCACTGAGCGCGAGGGGCTAGCTATGGTGTATGCGCTCCAGAAGTATAGGCACTACTTGCTGGGAGGCCATTTTAAGATGTATACAGATCACTCTGTGCTTAAGTACATGGTCAATAAGCCTATGTTGGGGGGGGAGAATCTGTAGGTGGCTTTTATTGTTCCAGTAGTATGATTTTGAAGTTGTTGTGAAGCCTGAACGATTAAACGCGGGACCAGGCCATCTGTCACACATCGAAACAAGGGAGGATGGTCATTTTGAGGATATAATACACTTCCTAATGATAGGTATTGCAATGAAATGATACACTATCCAACAGAAAAAGGAATTAGTGGTGCGCAAGACAGACTTTTCTATCATTTCTGGGTATTTGTACAAGATGGGGACTGATGAGATATTGCAACGGTATGTACTAGAGTTCGAAAGAAGAAACATCCTCAGGGACACTCATGGGGGCATTGCGGGAGGACATTATGTAGGAAGAGCAACCTCGCAGAAGATTCTACGCATAGGGTTGTGGTGGCCAACCCTCCATCAAGACTTAAAAGCATATTGCAAGGCATGTGATGTGTGTCAAAGACTAGAAAACCATCATGGAGGGATGAGATGCCTTTGAATCCACAGATGACATTGCAACCCTTTTAGAAGTGGGCAATAGATTTTTTAGGACCTATTTACCCACAAGGAAAGGTAGGAGCAAGGTACATTATCACCGTGACGGAGTATTTGACTCGTTGGGTAGAAGCGCAACTGGTGAAGGATTGCATGGGCGCGACTACCGCGAAGTTCCTATTTGAGCATGTACTGACACGATTTGGTCGTCCGAATATCTTGATGAGTGATCGTGGTATGCACTTCCTGAATGAGACGATCAATGCACTGATGGAGGAATTTCAGGTATACCACCAGAAGAGTATGCTTTATCACCTGTAGGCTAACGGGACGGTGGAAGTGTTCAACAAAGTGCTCGAAAACGCGCTGACCAAGGTTTGCAATGCTCAGCAAAGTGATTGGGACCTATGCATACTTGCAATACTATGGGCTTATCGAATGACATGTAAGAAGTTGACTGGACAAACCTCTTTTAGGGTTGTCTATGGTGTTGAAGTGGTAATGCCTATGGAGTATATTGTGCCTAGTCTGCACATAGTAGTGCTCATAGGTATGATGGATTGCAAAGCCCTGGAGGAGAGGCTCACACAACTCGATGAGCTTGAAGAAGAAATATTTTTAGCAGGATTTCACCAGCAGGTCCAAAAGCAACACGAAAAGGCATGACGTGATTGAAACATCAAGCTGTGCACATTTAAGGTAAATGACCTGGTTTTGTTATATGATAGTAAGTTTGATAAATTTCTAGGGAATTTTAGGATGCATTAGTTAGGGCCG
Organism: Pinus tabuliformis; assembly: GCA_031772625.1. Classification (NCBI taxonomy): domain Eukaryota; kingdom Viridiplantae; phylum Streptophyta; class Pinopsida; order Pinales; family Pinaceae; genus Pinus; species Pinus tabuliformis. The sequence goes on from CM062819.1 coordinate 1,558,152,060, forward strand.
TATGTTATTAAGGAGATTACTGACGGAGGAGTGGTACAACTGGTCAAATTAAATGGAGAACCCTTCCCAGGAAAGGTGAATGGCAGTTGGTTGAAGCCATACACCGATGGTCCGACCATGTGACTAAATGAAGGTAGCACAGTCTTAGTGCTCCAGGCAGCTGAAAGGAGGCGCGGGACTATAAACTACACTACCCGGGTTGGGGAGCTGCGCGATTGGAAGATGGTGCGAAGCAAGGAAGTGTCACTGGGTCCACGACAATGCGGAGGGAGTTGTGCTACCCAGGGAGAAATCACGCAGGTTGGTCAGAACGTGACCATTAAAGTCACTGTTCATGAAAATATGACAGAAGTGAGGCCAAATGGAGTGGGCGGTCGACATTTAAGATGAAATTTATGGTTTAGATCCTTGAAAATTTGCCGCTAATCTGGCATTAATGAACCAATTTTGGGGGGAATGGTCAGATTTGAATTCAAAATGCCCTATAAATTACAAGTGGTTGTCCAATGAAAAACACTTGGCATTTTGAGAATTGAGTTGTTGCGTTCTCAGGTGCACATGAACTGTGAATTCTTTCAAGATCTGGTAGTGAGTCCGGCGTTTGAACAATTGTCAAAGGAGACACAGGAACTAGTGAATAGTGTCATGTCGACACGTGTAGAAGATATGGACACTGAAGAAGTGGCAACCAAGGAGAATGTGCAGGAAATTGATATGGGGGGAGAAGTAGCTTCCCTGGAAGTGGCCAAAGTATTGGCGGCAGTCCCTAAATCCTTGAGAATGCTGAGACTGAAGCCAACCCTAGCCAAGGAGACTGTTAACGACAAGAAGGGCAAGCAGCCTACCATATCGGTGTGCGCCTCGCCAAGTAGAAACCCACCAAAGACCACTGAATAGGAGAAGGGCAAGGCCATAAACATAGAGGCAGAGGAGGAGGATGTTGAAGACATCCTGAAGGACGATGAAGATGTGGGGGTTGAAGTAGAGGAGGTTGAAACCCAGGGTGCAGACCCCATTACATAGTTGTCGGAGTATGTCCCTCCATACAAGCTTAAGTCCAAGGTCCCAAATGACATCGATGAGAGCAAGACTCCCCTACAAACCCCTCTGCTACTAGATGAAACTTCTTTCGACGATCTGCCCTTGGCTCAAGTGCCCATACTAAAGCTTGAAGACTGGGACTTGGCGGACCACAAGAAGTTCTTGCACCTTGTGACTGAATAGCTGATGCATCGCATCATAGACACAAATACGGGAATGACTGCCTTGGAGCCGCGGAGGTGGCTCAAGGGGGTAGAGAAGGCAGAATTGCTAAACCTTCTTTGGGTGCCGCACTATAATCGCACCCCGGTGACAGTTTTGGTCATCAAGAAGCTGCTGTGCTTGGTGCATGATGGGTGTCTCTGGTTGGAGGATCCGATAGCCATCATAGATATGTTAATTCACCGAATAAAGTGCCTGTCATATTCAAGTGAGAATCTAGCAACGATCTTTGGCAGCAAGGGTAGCCAGCAGGCGCTCGCAAAATCAATGAAGGAGAAATTCAAGTTGGTGAAAATGCTGCGCGGGTACGCTATGTCCAGCATCTACGACCCCATTGTGAAGGTAGAAACATAGATCCTTATAGGGAATGTGATGCGGAAGTGTCACACCAACGAGGTGCCGACACCTATCGTCGTGCTCCCACAGCAGTGCGCAGAAGGAGTCCAGTTTAACTGGTCAGACTACCTTCATAGAGAGTTCCTGGCGAACTGTGGCAAAGCGCAAGAGCAAAGCAAGAAATTCTACTACGCATGGATCTTACTATCGATTATGCTGGTAGCATGGGATCTACCAAAGGAGAGCTAGTTCCCTTCGGTCACGCTAGACCTTTCTGAAGCAGCGAAGTACGCTTCGATGTGGGTGACCAAGGACATGGAGTGAGTTTGAGACAACAAGATCTTTTGGATCTTGATGGAAATGAATATCAGAATGGCCATCAATTGCAAGCCATGATTGTCGCCCACGGTGTACGCTAAATCTAATTTCCATTGAATATCAATCAGGGCGCAGAAGGACCCTACGCAAAAGTGGTACGAATTGTCGTACCTGGCCACAGATGATTCCATCGATGCAGTGCTTGATAGATGGCTAGCGGAGTGGCGCACTACCATGGACTTGGCAGTGGGTGGAAGCAAGTCCACTGCACAGAAGAAGAAGGAGGAGGCCAAGCCAAAGATAGCATAGATGGTCGAAAAGAGGAAAAAGGAGGCTGTTGAGAAGGCCCAGGTGGAACAGACAAGAAATGAGGCAAGAAAACAGATAGGTGGCATAGAGCGGATCTCGGACAAAGGCGTGCGGTCACCTTCACTTGAGACTGAAGAGGAAGAAATAGAGAAGCACGACGTGAACCCTCAGGAAACGTTCGCCCGCATTAAGCACACGAGAGAGCTAGAGAAGGGAGGGTCCAAAAAGAAATCCAAAGCAACCAAGACCTCGCTGGAGCCTATCACATTGACGGAGGGTGACTTATATGACATTGGTGACACAGTGAGAGATGTCACCATGGAGTCCCTACAACAATTTGAAAAGCAACAGCAGATTATACCAAGGGCCATCTAGACTAGGTTGCAGGAGTTGTAGACCCGTGCGTCGCAGGATGGTACGATGTCTACCAGCTTGGCCATCGGCACGTCATAGGCTACCAATATGCTACGTAAAAAGGCTTCCAGTGTGATAGTGCTTCTGGATGGAGCATTGACCATGGAAAATGAGGCTAACAGGCCCACTGTCAGCACCTTGAAGGGAGTTGGAATGAACCTGATAGTGCTTCTACACAAATCACTCCACCCCTTGCAGGATGGAGTAATTGCAGAGCTGAGGGCCCAAGAGCACTACACCCTCTAGGTGATCAGTGAACAATAGATAAACAACGAATAGATGGCCCTACGAAGAAATGCTGTCATCACCGCTCAGACCGAGGTGACCAACTAGAGCAAGAAGATCATGCAGGTCATTGAGGAGGCATGCAGAATGGTCCGAGAGTTGGCCATTCCAGAGGAAGAGCTAGTGGAGATCTGCATCTAGAAATTGGCCATAGGGGTGCACGACACTCAGACAGAGATGGCGCAGGTTTAGTTCGAGTTGAACCTACAAATTATAGAGCTCCAGTTGAGGGCCCAACCTTCAACACCACCAGAGGTAAAGGAACTTCGGGCGGCCACTGTCACAGAAGTAGTCGTGACGGTGGAGAGTGTAGTAGCAGACTGCGCACAGTTGTTTGAGCAATCATTTGAGGTCCTAACAAGCATGGAGGAGGACCCAAACATCCAGAGGCTAGAGACAGAAGTGTGCAAACTCCAACAGTACTATGACAAAGTTAAGGGCACAAAGCGAACCGTCGTGCTGACACAAAGGTTAGCCAAGCTGCAGGAAGCCAAGCAGCTAAAGGAATAGGTGGACACAACGCTGCATAAGGAAGTTGTGTTGAAGGCGCGAGTAAAGCCCTGGCTGGAGGAAGCTTATGCAGTCACAGGAAACATTGAAGGCAAGCTTACGACTCTGCAGGCGACGCAACAAAAGCTTCAGGCTAAAAGCGCAGGAGCAGTAACTGAGAAGACAGTTGAAGATGAGAAGCAGGCAGTAGCTTAGTGCACAGCCAAGGTTGCGGTCATCCGGGTTGAGCTAGACAGGCTTCACGCAAAGATCTCTACACCTACCGAGTGACTCGAGGGTGAGTCACGATGTTTGTGTTGGGGGCCTGTTGGGAGTGGGATCCCCCAAGGGCAGTTTTGGGGCTAAAAGCCCATGTTTAAGTCAATTTTTGTAATGTAATTCTAAATACTTCGCACTTTGTGGTCACGGAGCGCGAAGGTGTTATGTGTCAAAAAGGGTAGTCTGCCCTTAGTTTTGTAAACTAAATTCGGCCTACCCATGGTCTGCGGACCATAGGATTGTATAAAAAGAGATAAGCTCTAAGTAGTAAAAGGTATCAATAGAATGACACACGATGTAATGGAGTCATAGCTTGGAAGCAAGAAGTCTAAGTCTTGGGTTGTAGCATAGGTAGAGGCTATGCAGCTGAGTTTGCAGAGGCCTAGGGTAGAAGTCCACAACTGAGTGCACGGACCCCTGCAGCTATGTGTGTAGGGTGTATAGAGGTTGTAACACTTGGAAGATATTAATAAAAGGAGATATTCTTCAATTTATGTGTCATTGTTCTATTGATGCATTTGGATATTTTATGTATGAATTTACTTTATTATTTTTATATGATGCACGAATGAATGCAATTACATTGAATAATTGAACACAATTACAATTATCTGCTTACGCAGTGATAACTTTAAGTATTTAATGAGATAAGAAAATCACTTAGACTAATTGAGGAGTCTGCACGGCATGCTGCTATAGCAATGCGAAAGTACCTGAGCAGCAGGTTAGGGTTGCGCAAAGGTCGATCGTACCCTTTCACGATGGGATAGAAGGATGGGATAGAGGGCTCATCTTGCAAGCCCTAGAGCGAAGCGACCTGTGCGAAGGCGAGAATAGATGGAATTAAATGACATCACAACCATCTCAGGGTGCGAAAACTTGGTTCCAGCATCCCCCCATACTGCTTCAGGTGAGACTTTAGTTCGCACTCCACGGGCTGACGCCAAAAGGGCTAGCAGTGTAGGGATTTGTTTGGCTATTAACACTAAACGTCGGTCAGGCCCCCTCAAGCCAACAAATAGTAATACTCAGTAAACCTAGGACTAGACTATCGGAGCTACAACCATAACATATTGAGCATTTAAAATGAATGTGTACTATGCAGATACATTCACAACAACAAAAAATTAAAAGGGCACATAAAATCACACAAGAAGAATCTTATATATCCCTGTAACTTCTTCTTTCATTAGGCTCAACAAAATTACAACAATATAGTCAGTTCAGAGCCTCATTAATAGAGTAGAGTCTAGAGATATTAGACAAGACAATACATAACTCAAATAGTATAGAATCCCGCAGCCTCAATAGGCTCCGCGACAACATTCCGATACTTTTCTCCCCTTTTCCCTCCATCTTCTCCTTCAACCTTTTTAATATCTTCGCTTGCTTGGACTATTGCTTCTCCCTTGGATGTTCTTCCCTTTCCATTTTTGGCAACCTCTGCTGCTTAGCTGCATCTGCTTCCTCAACTATTAGTGAACCTTCCAGCTCGGCTGCAACTGTGTGAGCCTTGATTTATCTGGCCAATATTCCACAACTTCTAGCCTCTATCTGTCTTCTCTGCAAATTCCCAATAGTCACCTTTGGTCAAAATTTAGTCAACGACGAAATGTGACAAAACTTAACCCTAAAAACGAAGGACCCAATAGTTTGTCATGCATGCATGTAGGTTGTATATGTGCTTGTTATGTATGCATGGTGATGGTCATTATTGCAGTTGTCTTGTCATGTAGAAGTTGATGATGTTGATGTTGGGATGTGTTTTTCATGAATTCACATCAGTTCTATATGCATTTTTTATGAATGTTAGTGTCTATATGTTGTTATGCATGCATTGTCATGGTTATGGTTATCCCTGCATGGTAGGTTAGGCATGCATCATGGTGTTCATTATGTAGTTTGTGTCATCATGATTTTGTTGGTACGTTATGATGCTGATATGTTGGCTAAGATAGAGAAAGAGAAGAGGATTATTAGAGCGATGTTGTAACACTGGACCTTGGGGTAAGAGGAGATCATCATACATGTTTGTATGTTGGGCATGCAGGTATATTGGTTAATTATTTTTATATGAATTAGGGCTATATACATGTTTATCATTCTATTTTTGTTGTGGTTACATGCATGATAGATTATATTGAATTAGTGTGGTCATATGCATGCTTGTCAGATATTCATGCATGGTAGTTAACTTCTTGTTATATGCATTGCAGCCATATGCATAATGGTTATGGTCATTATGGCTAACATCTTGATGTTATATGTATCGTGTTAAACCATAATGGCCTTTGTAGATGGTTATAGTTATGATATTTAGGTATGAGTCGATATACTTGTGATATTGTGTAGTACTAATATGGACTGATTGTGCAGATGTGATAGCCTCCCCTGAGATACATTGAGGTATGAGTATGATTATGTCATCTATTGTTTGAGTGTTTAATTGTGTTATATATCCTTTATTTGAATGTTTTATCGATTTCATGATATGAGTATGTGTCTATAATACTATATAAAGGAATGATATTATTTTAAGACAATTGTACTAACATACTATGTGCTAAGACAACTAATATGCACTTGAGTGTAAGTGGTGTTAGTTGTAGTATTATGATTAATGACATTGAGTTGATTGTTGATTATGGCATGGTTGTTAGTCTTGGTAAGGGTTGATTTAAAGTTAATAGACATGAGGTATTTATCTTTTGAACATGTGACTGACATATGTGAATAGTTGTAGGGAAACATGCTGGTATTAGCATGGCACAGTAATAGTTGATTTGTTTATATAAAAAAACATCTGGGTGAATGTGATAGCATGTAATAAGGCTCAATTTCATCAAGGTAAAAATTAAAAGTAAGAAAGGAATAGGGTGAGAATTCCTTTGGCTATATTTTGAAACCACAATTCCAAATGAATGAGTTCTTTGCATAAGTATAGGAAGTCTTCTTAACCTTGATTTTATCTAACATTATGTGAATATGTTCTAGATTCATGAACATGTATTTGAAAAGTATAATAACGGTTTTTTTAGTTATGGCTGGATTCATCAAGGAATTGGAGTCCATTGAGAGATGATACATGCATGTGTTTAGATACAAGGAAGCGTGCTTGGCACAACAAGGTAAGGAAACTAGTATATTGTTATATTTATTTATACACAGAAAATTGTGTGTTTATGGCAGTATGATGTAGGGAATGCATGGAAAATAAGACTGCCATGAAATATTGAAGAAGGATTGGGTTAATATTTCCCTTGGAAGCATTGGGAACGAATGGGTTTGAGTCATGGTGTTTGTTGCTAGTTTTAAGCTTTTTATGTTTTGTGATTTGTTTGCATTTGACTAGTGGTTTTGATTGTGTCAAGTGCATGACCATGCCACTTTGTGTGTGGTGTCATATTACAATTGGTGTTTCATGGTTTTCTTCTTATTTGTTCCTCGTTCTTTCCTTTTATGTTTTGATTGTCTTAGGAATTGGTTGGGGGAAGAGGAAAGTTAATGGAGCTCAGGAAGAGCTAAATGAAACACAAAAAGTAATGTAACACTTGGATGAAGCCTAGTACATGAATAAGGGTAGCTGAAGGCAAGAGTATGATAGCCAGTTGGATTGGTTGGTTTCATTAGGGTAAATGGATGGTGGAAGAATAGTCATGAGAAAGGTAATGGGAAAGGTAAAGTGAATAGATGTGAGGGGTTATATGCTTTGGCTATGTTTGGGACTGTTGTTCTCAATGTGGTTCATGTTGTGCATAGATAAAGGGATTTATCTTAACCTAGACCTTATGATATCTGGTAATTATGTTGTGATCATGATTATGCTGATGTCTATATATGTATACATGTATGTATGTTTGTATTTAGTTGTCTAACAAGGTTGTCAGGGATCATTCTTTTGGAGGAATGATTGCTTATGCAGGTGAGTGACATGAATAGGTTGTTGGAATTATGACCTATGTGTTGTCCTTGATGACAACATACTTGATGAAGTTTGTCAACATGCTGCGAACAAGATGATTTTACAAGCTAGTACACATGTGATAGAGAGTTTGGACAAAGACATATCATTTCAGAGACAGAATAATGATGAAGGTGATGTTTGATAAATACACGTGGGTTATGTGAAGCAAAGACACATACATATGCGAGTATGGAAAAGAAAAGTGCCTACAGTTTCCACACCATGGTATCCTAAATAACTAGGAACTTTAATTAGGTATTGACCCATAGTAATGAGCACGACAACAAATATTTGATCCCATCTAAGAATACCATCGAAATTCCTAAGGTTTTGACCTGTGGTATTGGATAAGGCCTAAGCTATATAAGGAGATTAAGATCAAAGTGTTTGGGTGTGAAAGTGATGAATATTTCATGAATAGTTAGATCTAAAGCAAGTGTGCATGTAATGGGCTATTAATGAATTGTTTGATCTCAAACTAAGTATGCAACCAAGAATTTGATGATGGATAAGATCCAATAGATCTGAAATGTCTATATTGATAATGGATTGATTTGATCTATAATATTTATGTTGGAAGAATTTTTTATTATGTATGCCAAGAGATGGGTTTGTTCTGAAGGCTTGATGTGTATCGAAGCTATAAGTCAATAGTTACAAATTTGTATGTGGGTTTGATTCCTGTAGAGCGCATATACATGTGGAAGTGTTTTGTGGAAAGCATGTATATAAGATAGGGTTTTGTTGAATAAGATGTTTGATAAGTCTAATCAATCTTGTTATGTCTCTATTGTTTGTCAATGAAGTATTACTTGATGATCTAGGTTTAATAATGATGATTGAAGTTGAATTGATTGATTGAAGAGTGATGATGCTGCTAGTTGTATGTGATTGAAGATCTATGATGGTTTTATGATTATTTCAGAGTAATTCAGTGGTTCAAGGTGTAACTCAGTATTTGTTTCAGAATGATAGTGATTCAGTTTCAGGGTTTAATGTTTTGAGATTTGTATGCAAGTATGCTTCAAGGAAGTCGTGTATACATGTGGATTTGCTAAAGTAAAGTAGCGTATATATTCTGACATTTTATTGATCAAGTTTTTTAGTTGGTTTAGTGAGTTGATGCAGTGTTTGGGTTTAGTATTGGTATTTTTGTTATAATGATATAACTACTTTGGTTGTTTGAGAATAAGTTCATTGATTTGGCTCTTAGTTGGTTCAGTGTTTGGTTGATTCAATTGGTTCAATGATTGAGTGATTTTTTGCAGTGATCAGTTTTAGTTTTGATATTTGGTATTGGGCTTGAATGATGGTAGTGAGATCAGTCTGAAAATTTGATGAAAAGTGACCTACAATTTGTCATGTTCTGTATCAGGCGGAACTAGTGTGAAAATTAATGAAACACGGTCCATGGTGGTGTTGAGGATTGGAACCTTCAATAAGGGAGTCGAAGTTTCCTTCTAGTGGTAGTTGGTAATTAGACCACGGGGTAGGGTCTCCCTTCTGGTGGGTGTCGGTAAACAACATCAAGGGGTTGGAGCTCCCCTCCAGTGGGTGTCAGAGAATGGGAGAAGGTTGTAGCCTTCTGCAGGGGGGTGCCTATGCACTGGTACGAGTCTACGCCATTACAAGATTTTAAGAATTTTTTCTTAATCATAAAAGAAGACAAAGACAACAACAACAATGGTTTTTTCCCACATTTGGTTTCCACCTAAAATCTTGGTGTTCATGTGTGTCGCTTGTGTGTGATGGTTTATTTTGTTCTTACTGCACATAGTTATTGTTTAACTAATGATTAATGAGGTTTTTATACATTGGTTCAAGACAAACAGATGATGAATTAATTGAAAAGTAAGTTAACTAGATATACGCTAGTTGTCCACATAAAAACCGTGTATATATGTAGGTTTCTTTCAGTAAAGTCACGTACATAAATATGAGAAAGAAAAGAAAAGTTTAAGTGAGTTTTAAATACTGATTTACACCCCCCCCCTCCCCCCAGTATTTTTCCCAACAAGTGTATCAAAGAAGGTCCTTCAAAATAAGCTTGATCATTTGAAGGAAGATTCATCAAGATGAGAAACCGAGAAGGAGAAGCATCCATCTGGCCACCATTGTTTAATGGATCCAATTTGGCTTTCTGGAAGGTTAGAATAAGAGTTTAGCTATAGACACTTGGAGTTGATGTTTGGGGAATCGTTAAAGGAGGATATCAGTATCGATCCACCATTCCCATAGATGAAGCGAAAAATAAAAAGTATGATACCAATGTAAAAGTTGTCAATACTATGTTAGGAAGCTTGGTAGAATCATAATTTGTCAAATTTATGCAGTTGAATACCACAAAGGCTATATGGGATAAGATCATCCAAATTTATGAAGGAGACACCAAGGTAAAGAGCGCCAAATTTCAAACATTTAATATTCAATATGAAACTCTCATAATGCATAATGATGAAAGCATTGCAAGTTTCTTTCTTATAGTATATGACATCATGAATTCAATGAGAAATCTCGGTGACAAAGGAAAATAATCATCTCTGGTTGAGAAAATATTAAGGTATCTAACTCCAAAATTCGATTCAAAGTCTCTTCCATTGAAGAAATGCAGGATTTGAAGAACCTTTGAATAGCTTCATGGGATTCTAACAACCTATAAAATGAGAAAATGGGGTCCCTTGGATATCAAAGAAGCTGCATTCAAGGATACTTCTAAAGGAAAATAAAGGGAGGAACTTAAGGAACCAGGTTATGTATCAGATGAAGAAGAGGAAAATTTCGTGAAGAAACTTCAAGTAGGTACTGGCAGATTCAGAGGTAAGCTTCCTTTCAAATGTTTTTCTTGTGGTAGAGTTGGTCACTATGCTACCAAATGTCCTTATAGAGAAAATCATGAGAAAGGGAAGAATTCAGAAAAAAAGAAAATTTTAGAGGAAATATAGAAAACAAAAGAAGCTTCTACACTCACAAAGATAGTGATCGTCTTTCAAATGGCGAAGAAGGCGAGTCTGATCAAGAATATCAATTACTTGTGGCATTTGAAGATAAATGTATTGATGAGAATGATGAAGTATTTATGGATTCCCTAGAAGATAAGGATAATCTTATTGAAGAAATAATTCAGCTTAAAATTTGTTAGGAAGAAGCTATACTTGGAGAAGAAGTTCTAAAGAAACAAATCCTAGAAAAGAAGAATCATAATAAAAGTTAGAACTAGAAATAGTAAGTCTAAGAAAGGAACTTGAGAGAAAAAGAAATCTTAGATTTTCTAAAGGATCTCAAACCATAGATGAAATCATCAAAGTGCAATGCTCTCCTTTCATAAAAATAGATCTTGGATACACTGGAGAATCATCAAAGATTGTAAAGCCTTTTGAAACAGGTACAAGAAGTTATCACAACGCAGTAAAAGGAAGCAGTCAACAAAACTCTAGCCATCAGAAAAATAATAAAGGATCAAACACTTCTCAGGTAAATCTCCCTTACTACAATCAAAGGGAAAACTACACAAAAAGGTACTATACTCCCTGAAACTCCTACTTTATTGGTCAATGCTTCACTTTCCATAGTTTTGGTCATAAGGCTGCTCAGTGTGTTGCTTACAAAACTTGGCATGAATAGAGAAGCAAGAAAGAAAAACAATGAGATTGGGGTAAAGAAATACTCATACAATACTTTCTCACCTCTTCAAGATGAAACTGAATGTTCCATTTGCAATAACTTTGGGCATAAAGAATTTGAATGCAAGAGAAAAATGAGTTCAACACCTCAGAATGAACACAGGGAAACAACATCTAAGATACGGAAATAGAAGACCATGGAATCTGAGAACTGTGGTCTAGCTTTATATGCAGGTGATTAAGAAAATATGTGGTACATTGATAGTGGATTCTCAAAGCATATGATAGGTGATAAAGATAAGTTTATGTCCTTTAATGAAAAAAGAAAGAAAATAATGTAACCTTTGGAAATAATTCACCTATTGTTATGAAGGGAAAATGAACTGTTTTGTTGAAAGAAAAAGTTAAAGATGGGAATGTTTTGTTTGTTTATGGATTAAAACATAACTTTTTGAGTTTCAATCAGATGTGTGACCAAGGGAAATTGGTTACTTTTAGATCAAAGAACTGTGTGGTTCGAAATCTCTATACAGGTAAAATCATAATAAAGGGAATGAGAACTCGAGGTAATATCTATGTCTTGGAAGGTGGTTTAGAACATTGTTACTTGAGAAAATCAGAAGAAAGCTGGCTCTGGCATAGAAGATTGGGACACCTAATCTTCAGTCAACTACAAAAGTCAAATAGAATGGGAGCAATTCGCGACTTGCCTAACATCTCTCTACCAAAAAGTACCATATGAAAATCATGTGAATTCGGTAAGCAAACCAGGGTGTAGTTTAATGCCAAAGAAGGTACTTCAAGTAAGCCACTTGAACTTATTCATACTGATTTGTGTGGCCCTATGAGAAAAAGTCTCCTCGGGGGGAATAATACTTCATATTATTCATTGATGATTTTAATCACATGTGTTGGATTTTCTTATTAAAACGTAAAGATGAAACATTTGATAAGTTTAAAGTATTCAAAGCTCTAGTAGAAAATGAGTTAGATTTGAAGATGAAATGTCTTAGATCTAATAGAGGAGGAGAATTTATATCATATGAGTTTTTCAAACTTTGTGAACAACATGGCATCAAGAGGCAATTTTCTATAACTAAAACTTCCCAACAAAACAGAGTGGCAGAAATAATGAACAGAATAATCCAACAAATGGAATGTGCCATGCTTGATGAGTCTATAACATCTCATGCCTTCTGGGGGAAGCAACACATACAATAGTAAATTTCCTCAACAAAGCTCATGTTCAGATAAATAGTGACAAAACTCCTCATGAACTATGGTTTGGTAAACCTCCAATTATGAAGCATTTTAGAGTTTTGGGAAGTAAATGTTACATAAATAATAATAATGATAAACTTGGAAAGTTTGAAGCTAGAGTTGATGAAGGAATTCTCCTTGGATACTCTTACAGAAATAAAGGATATAAATTTTACAATAAAAGGTTTCAAAAGATTGTTGAATGCATTGACATTGTGATTGATGAAGCATCCAAAGGTACCAAAAAGGAAGCACCAATAGATGACAAAGATAATCCTACAACAAGCCAAAGAATGTTGGAGAAAGAACTAATGAAACATTAGAAGAAGGAAGTGACAATACAAAAGCATTTGAAAAGACTCCATCAAGGTATGTTCAAAAACATCATCCAAAATCTCAAATTCCAGGTGATAAGGATGCTGGAGTACAAACTAGAAGAACTCTTGTTGGAACTTCTAGTTATCTAGCCTTACTATCTATTATAACATTATTTTGCATTTTACTATTGTCTAGAAAAATGAAAAAGAAAAGAAAAATAAAGAAAGAAAAATAAAAATATATAAATAAAGAAAGAAAAGTGAAAAGGGTATTTAAAACAATATATATATATATATATATATATATATATATATATATATATATATATATATATATATATATATATAAAAATAAATAGAAAAAGTGATGAAAAACCCTTAGAAAAAAATTAAATATGCATGCTAGCTCAAATTCCACAATAGATATTAAATAAATGGGTTTTAATTAGTTAAATCGTGAATTTTAATCGCAATTAGTTTAAATTGTTAATAAAGTTTTTTTTTGACATGACTGTTTTTTGTCATATGTAATAAATGATCGCGCTATAATCAAGCGCCACAATCTATCCCGCCTATATCGATGACTCCCAATGACTTCAAACGCCCTTTTCCCCTCTGACAGTTAATCGGGGGGGGGTTGAAAAGCATATTCTACCATTTCTGCTTTATCAACGTGTCACTCCCTCATCGATTTCAGACCCCACTCTGCCTAAACTGCTTACAACTCACCCCCCCTCCGAAATCCACCTTCCTCCTTCCCACCTAATAAAAACTATCAACCCTGCTTCCTCCACTCCAATTCACTCCTGCCAAGTGTCACATCCCTTGTACCTATCATTTTACCATTAGGTATCCATTCTAAGATATAATCATTGCCAAATTAATGACTCCGCTCCATTAAATGGACAATTTCAATGGTATATTATCTCACCTATAAAATAAAAGAAAACCCCGTTCAACTGTCCTTTTCTCTGCTATTCCATGACATTGAATGCCTGAACCTATTACAGCAACCAAGAATCAAGCACAAAAAACTTTCAACCAACCAACTCCCAGGTAATTACAGTTCTCTGCTTCATTTCTTTTCAAAATTTCTTCAAAGGGTAAATCAAAAGCCACAGTGGAAAACCCTATGCTTCCCCCTATAATTGACCTAGACCACCAGCCTTTAGTAGACCAACATTATAAAATTTCTGAAACCAATTGTGATTTTGATCTCTACAAACTCCACAATTGGTTAAAGAAAAAAATTGTTGACCTCAGCGAAGAATTGAGTTTGTGGGACTCCTTCCTACCTCAATTCATTTTTCCACAAACCCACCATTTCCAATAATTCATCTTGCTACCATTTCAGGTACATACCTAGTCAAAGAGTTATTGTTGTCCATAATAATGATATCTTGTTCACAATTACCCCCGACTCCATATGTCAAATGCTCCAGATCCAAAATTCAGCCTCTCTGCACTCCTTCTCTGTAGATTCTCTCATGGAACTCTACAAAAACCTAACTTTTCCCCACATAGCCAAATTTTTTGAGACATTTTTGCCTGAAAATGTCCAATTGCCCAAAACAAACCCTCCTTACCCATCCTCAATGTTTCCAGAAATGACAAAACAAATTATTTCTATAGTTTCTTGTTTATTGGGCTATCAAACCGATCAATGGGTTGATGAAGCAATTATAGGTTTTATATCAATATTCTCAGCAGGAGAAAACCCTTCAATTATTTTTCATTACAATGAATTCTTAGTAGAAGTCATCCATGAACAATTTCTCAAATTTTCTACAGAAGGAGTTTTCAAGCATGCTTCAGTCTTGGTTTACTTGTTTTTATTTCATCAACCATATATATTTTAGTTTCCACTACAGAAACTGGATGCACAGGGAAATGTATAGTCTGTAATTCATTGGACTTCCTTGGTAAGGAAGAATACCAATGAATTTACATTCAGTAATTATGTAGACCAAATTTTATACAAATTTTCTTTCCTACTTAATAGTGATGCTGAACCTAGAATTGGACTTGAGATTAAGAGAATTCTACATCTCAGTGAACAGACAAAGACAAGTGACTGGTACCTGTATCAGAATTACACTGAGATTAGAGTGTATGGATGTGAATTGCATATAAATTTCCTAAAATTTTTCCCATAATATTTTTTTCATTAGAGTATATTAGGAAAATGATAAATATGGATGAGATGCACTTTGTGTAAGCCAAAAAGAAACATCAGTTTAAAATCAAAACACAGTTTGGGCGTTTCATTTGTAATTCCATGACATCATCAAAAGAAGCAGATGTTCTCCTTAAGCAAATGAAATTTAATCTTAGTTTCACTTGGTCATATGATCGTTTAGGAATTATCTCAATGTTGAGAGTAGAGAAAAAAGCTGCTCCCTATACTCACACTCCTAGAACTGAAATTGAGCAATATATGAATCAAGGTGAATGACAAGAAAACACATTGCAGGATGCAGAGGAACATGTACTTTCTTCTATAGCATCATAGACTCTAGTGCCATAGGAAAAGCATGATAAAAGAACAAGGGAAAGTGTTTCCCCTTCAGTCTCAGAAATTCAAGGGAAATAATTCCAATTATAGAAAAAGAGGCAGAAAACCAATCCAGTAGAAGAGTCTTTGCACAAAGAGAATACATTGTCTACAATATTTTTAACATGTCCCTATGCTTCTACTTTCCCTCAAAACGAATAATTTTTTTATAGGTTCACCATAATATTTAGCTTCTCAAGAGCCACTGGAAACATATTAATCAGAAGAATTAGCCCGTAATCAGGTTGAACCAAGTATATTTGGAAGATATAAGGAAATAAAATAGAAGAATGGAATCTTGAAAGCTAAAAACCTATTCTCAGTTCTGGAAGAAAACAACATCATCATAGCACAAAATTTTCTCTTCTTTTGATATTGAGGAAGGAAAAATGCAAATATATTTCCTTCCAGCCGAAATTCCTTTTCCTAAGACTACAGATGACTACAAAATCTCCATTTTCTCTTTTAACATTGATCAAATTCATCCTATTGATCAAATGGACTTGCATAAATAGACAGGTGAAATGTTATATTCTACTCTAAAAAATTCAGCAACGACAATATCCAGGCTCTAGGCTTCAGTTAACAACATTCAGTCTCAACTGAAATTAGAAAAAATATCTTCTTTGCCTAAAGAGACAAACATAAAGTCTTTAGAATATTTGGTGATTAAACTGGGATATGATCCCAGTAACGTAAAAGCCGCTGAGGATATTATTAAGAGAAAAAATGCTGATATTGCAGCCTTAAAGAAGGAGCTCAAACTTCCATCTACTGAAGGTCCACAAAAAAAGGAAGTTGGTCAACTAGAAAAGGAGAAAGAAGGTATGCTCAAAATTATCAATGAACAAAATGGACAAATTAAAGAAATGGATACTAAAATAGAAAAAATGCTAAAGGAAAAATAACAATCAACTCAATTAGTAGTCATTCCTCTAACAACAGTTCCAATCACAATTACATTAACAACAGGGGCTTCTACTTCAGCAGCTACTACAATAGTGGAGACATTCAACAGATATATCAGCTGAGTTAATCAAAGCTATGGAAGATTTATCTATCAGAGGGCAGGAGATTTCAAAACTCAAAGATCAGCTTAATAATCTCCAAGAACAAAATTTTAAAATTGATAATGTATATCTGTCAGAGCTTCAGAACCCTCACATATTAACTCAGAGAATTGAATTTCTAGAAAATGAATCTGCCATGGCATAGACAATTGCACAATCAAAGGAGAATATCTGGGTAGAGATTAATGAAGCCATGACAGAAATTTGGCCTTCACTTGAAATTATTTTCAAGCAAGAAGAGTTAGTGCATAAATCAAGGGAGGCAATAGAAGAAGTAAAAGAAGAATTGTGTCAAAAATAAGGAGAAGCTACAGATTTGATTAAGGTTTTAAATTCAAATACCAAAGAAGGCCTGTCAGAATATGAAATTGAAGATAGAACTGACATTGTTCTTGAAGTAAGAAGAGTTCTTACTAAAAAAAATTTAATGATACAGTTAGTTAATAAATGTCAGAATCTGAGGTCAACATTCAAAAATTTCCACAAAAATTTTAATATACTACATCAAAAAGGACTTCCAGATTTAAAGGGAATGGAAGACAAATTAGTTCATCTGGAAGATTATCAACAAAAATTATATTCCATAGCAAGAGATAAACCCAAATTTTCTACCATAAAGGGAACTATTCTAGGGAAATATTTCATGGAAGGCTTGAAGTTCGACTTATTTATCAAGCATGAAATAAAACATATGTTTTTAGTCAAGCCCAATTTCCAGAGAAGTGGATGAAACTTATAGAAAGTTAAGGAAATTTTGCATCCCAAATGAAGAAAGATGGGATAAAATATGGCAGCTTCTTGAGTAAAACAAGTATTCATCTTCAGAAGAAAAGTAACAGCCTTTTCAGTGCAAGTCATCACTAGAATCCTCGAAATCAGTGCCATAAAGCTTCAATAACTTAATTTTCCTATATTCTTGTACTATTTTTGTAAACAATTTTTATGATATGAAATTATTGATATTTATTCAATATATTTTGGGGAAAATTTTATAAATACTTCATATATCGAAGTACAAATGGTTGAACCCTTGGGATAATCTATCAAGCAAAAATGTATTCATATGAAGTTCTCTGATTTTAATGAAAGGATTCTGTATTTTCCAGAAAGCAATTGCGTTCTTGTGAGTTATTTGTTGTTTTTCATTTCATACTTTAAATTTTTGCATGTATTTAATTTTGAATGAAGAAATTTGGGTAAGACAAGGTTGAGTATCAACCAATCTGAAATCCCCTATGAAGTTATAATATATTACAAAGATTATTTTATTGGACTGTTTGTCTAAAATAACTCCTCTACGTCTTTAAATATTCACTTCTTCGTCAATTTAAATTTATTTTGGTTGGGTTGTAAACATTGGTTACATGCATCTTTTCCATATTTTTAATTAAATAATACATATAATTTTTGATAGATCATAGTCTCTTTGATTTCCTCCTTACACATCTTTTTTAAACCAAACTTTTGTTGAGAGGTGGAGAACCAACCCTTTAATTATATCATGATCAATTAAGATTCAACACCTGTTTGAATTAGTTTAAAACATTGGTCATCCAAATATTTTAAAAACCAACAAAATATTTTAGATGCTCTGAATTAATTCCTAACCTAGAATTATATCCAAAGGTACAACATAAAACTGGCATAGTTTTCGGGGAACAAAATTCTTGAATTATTTTCCCTGGGACAACGATTAAAATATTACCTTTTAATGGTGAATAAAAGGTTAGTAGGTTAAAATCATTCACCTGGCGATTCCAAAAAAATAAACTGGCTTCACGTAGACACACTAGGTATCTCTCAGACCCACAAATTTATTCTCCACTATCAGATCCCGAGAGACTGGTAAGAATTGCCTCTGCAATGCAAAGACTAGAAGCCTCTACTTCTGCTTCTGTAATTCATCCATCAAAATTTGTTTCCAAAACTGATCATTTTGGACATGTTCCAATTCCTCCTGAACTATCAGATCTACCACCAAAAGTGTTAGAAATGCTATCTAAAGGAGTTGTTTTGCAATCAACTCTCCTTGTCTATCAATTAGAATCTTATTAGATTCCTGAAACCCTTTCTGAATCTCCTAAATCAGAAACAGAACTAGGTCTAGATTTACCAGAATTAAAGCCTAGTGATTTTATTTCTTCAGTAGTTCACACTTATCCATCTACTTATGTTAGCTTTGAGGACAACTTTTCTGTTTATACAAATCCTTTGTTTGATGATCAAGGAAATTTTGGTCCTGAAGAACATAAATTAATAATACAAACACCTAGAAAAAAAAAAATTCTAGAAACTCTTCCAATTCATCTTCACCCCCTACAACTCCTAGAAGTTCATCCTCACCCCCTTCATCTTCATATTCATCATCATATTCATCTTCATCTTCCTCATCTTCATCAAATCTAATGGCTGGTATTCGACCCATCATTCAGGCTCGTTATGTAGCCTTAGTTCTCCCAAATCTACTAAATAATTTCCCAGATGGATACCTCAAGCACTTACCTAGATTCAATGGTGAAACTAGTTTGTTTGCTGAAGATCATCTGGAATATTTCTTAGACATTGTTGATAACATGAATATAGAGCATGAAGATGTCTACATGATATTGTTTTTTCAATCTCTTGAAGGCAATGTTAGGATTTGATTTAGACAATTAAGAGCTAATTCAATCTCTTCTTGGAATGAACTAGTTACTATTTTTAAAAACCAATGGGGAGTTAAAAAAGCTCCAGTATACTATTTGACTGAATTTCATGACCTTAAAAGAAACCTTGGTGAACCTGTGGCCGACTTTATGAAAAAATTTAATAAAATTTACAACAAAATTCCACCAGATTGTAAGACACTAGTAGTTGCTGCCAAAGTCAAGTTCTCTAAAGGATTTTATGATGACTTTGCAGTTATGCTTAGGGAAAGAACTTTTGTAACCCTAGCAGACATGTAGACTAATGATATTGAGGTTGAGGCAAATAGATCAACCTCAACCAAACTCAAAGCAAAGGCTGAAAAAGCTGAAAGAAAAATGAAAGCTAGGGAAGAAGGAGGTTCTTCTTCTAAAAGCAAAACTGAGGATTACAAAATCGATGAAATCACTTCATTAGAAATATTTCAAACAAGATTTCAAATATTGAAACTCAACCTACAACTATACAACATGCATAAAATAGACCTCAAGGCTAGTTCAAAAGACCTTTCCAACCCCCAATTTTACAAAAACCCAACCCTGATTAACAAATTCAACCACCATTGATGATTGATGTTCAAGAACCTGAAGAAGTTGGACCATTAGTTTCTAATGACATAAATTATTTTCATGATCAATCACAACAGAATTCTATTGTTCCAATTTCCAATGATCAATATTTAATTCAAAATTAGGAAACTTCACAGGTTTCTAAATATCAAGCCTTCTTAGAATTTTTAATAGCTGAACTAAAGAGAAGATATGACTTAAGGCCTAGACCAGGCCCTGGTAGGCCAGCGAAAAATGTTACAATCAATGAGACTCTAGTAAAAACTACTCAAACTCAAACAACTATAATTCAGCCATTAGCTCAACCCAATGAAAGTAATACTTTTTAAAAAACCATTCCAACAGTTTTCAATGTAGAAAAAGAGTTAGAAAGAGTCAAAATCCATATTCCACTATATGAACTCTCTAAAAACCCAAGAAATAAAAACCAAGTATCGAAGTGGATCCAATCTTCAAGTATATATGCTGAGGGAGATGTGATCAATTTACAAGATAAAAAACCTTTAGTGGTTTTTGGTCCTAGCTCTAACATGATTGATGAGAATGTTCCTCCCTTCTATCTTACTCTCAAAGTTGATGATTTCCTTGTATATAACTACATGTTAGACTCTGGAGCATCTCACAACTTGATGCCCAAAATATTCATGGATCAGTTACAATTTCAAATTACTAAACCTTATCACAATTTGTACACCTTTGACTTTAAGAAAGTTCCTTGTCTTGGAATCATAAAAGACCTAGTTGTAACTTTAGCACAAATCCCTGTAAAAAGTGCAGTACTAGACATTGCAGTCACAAATATCCCTCCCAAATTTAGAAAGCTGTTATCAAGATCATGCTGTGCCAAATTAGGGGGAGATCTACAAATGGACATGTCCTATGGTACTATTCTTGTATATGAAGGTGAACACCTTAGGTTATACATAGAGGTAATATTCATTAACATTGTTTGTAGGGATGCTCAAGCAATTAATCACCCAATTTATGATGTTGATCAGGATTTTAGATGCTTCACACTATCATCAAATGATCTCCAAAATTCTCAACTCAACATTGAACAAATTGTGAACAAACCTAAATGTATAAAAACTTATGTGTGGAAGTTATACTTTGATGGGGATTGTTCTAAATATGGAGATGGAGTAGGAATTGTATTAATTTCTCTATATAGAGAAAACATAACCCAATCCTTTAAGTTAGACTTTGATGTTACTAATAATGTTGCAAAATATGAAGCCCTACTTTTAGACCTTGAGTTTGCCAAAAGTTTGAATGTTCAAAACTTAAGCGTTTTCAGTGGCTCAGAATTAATTGTCAATCAAGTAAGAAATTTGTGCCAAGAAAAACATCCTAGGCTCAGATCTTACTGTAATGAGTTATGGGATTCCATAGAAAATTATTTATGAGCTTTTAACATCTGAACAATCGTAAGAGATGAAAACATGTACGCAGATTCTTTAGCAGTTTCTGCAAGCTCCTTCAAAATTACTAATCCAATGCAACTCCAATATCAAATTTAGGTAAAGTATAGGCCTTCAATCCTTGATAATCTTAAACACTGGTAGGTTTTTGAAGATGATGAACAATTGAAGAGTTTTCTCCAGGCAATTGATGATTTCTCAACCTTGCAAATTGATGATGAACAAGTTCTTTATCATAAATCAACTCACAAAGATCAATCCTCACAATTAGATAACAAGTTAGCTGATCATAATATCCTTCAATTGCCAAGTAATTTCATTCCCAAGGGTCTAATCCCATTTGAAAGGATTTTTATCATAATGATGTTTTTAAAACCTCATTATTAAACAAACCACAAGAGGATGTAGAAGACTGTAACATTGGAACTGATCAAGACATTAGGAATGTGAAAATTTCAGCATCCTTACCGAATGATGTAAAAGACAAGTATATCAATCTCTTAAAACATTATAAATATGTATTTGCCTGGTCTTATGATGAGCTCAAAACTTATGATAAAAATCTCATTGAGCATAAGATCCCTCTAAAAAAATAAGCCAAACCATTTCAACAGAAATCAAGAAGAATTAATCCAATTTTGCTTCCAATCATAGAGAAGGAATTAAAGAAAATGTTGGATGCCAAAATTATTGTTCCTCTTAGATTTTCTGAATGGATTGCAAATTTAGTTCCTGTAAGAAAAAAGAATGGTGAAATTAGACTATGTGTGGATTTTAGGAATTTGAACAAATCATCCTTAACGAACAATTATACATTACCTAAAATGGATCAAATATTACAAATAGTTTCAGGTTCTAATAGTGTTTCCATGCTATATGGTTTCTCTGGATGTAACCAAATTTTGGTAGTTCCATAAGACAGAGAGAAAACATCTTGTATAACTCACTGGGGTACTTTTATGTATGCCAAAATGCCATTTAGGATAACTAATGCAGGGGAAACATTTCAAAGAGCTATGGATTTAGCTTTTGTTGGAAAAATTAATAAGTTCATTGTTATTTATTTAGATGATCTGACTGTGTTTTCAAATTCTGATGAAAAGCACTTAAAGCAATTGAGAAAGGTTTTTGATAGGTGCAGAAAATTCAAAATTTCCGTCAAACCAAAGAAATATATGTTTGTAATAAAATAAGGAAAATTGCTTGGCCACATCATCTCAAAAGAAGGATTGGCAATTGATCCAAAATGAGTTTCAACTATTGAGGTAATTGGTATCCCTAGAAATAAAAAGGAAATTCAAGCATTTTTAGGAAAAAATAATTGTCTAAGGAGATTTATACCAAACTATGTTGATTACTGACATGTTGAAGAAATATCGTAAGTTCAAATGGATAGTGCATGCTAGATATGCATTTACACAAATCAAAATGGCTATTTATGAAGCCCTAGTACTAGCCAACCCTGATTACTCAAAACCTTTCAACAATTTCTCTTTTTCCTCTGACACCACTTTAGCTATTGTTTTATTGCAAAAGAATGATAACCAAGATGAACATCCAATTTCCTTCTTTAGTAAAGTTATGATAGATGCAGAGCTAAAATATGACATCATTTAAAAACAAGCTTATGCCCTTGTACAAGCCTTAAAATCTTTCATAACTTATGTCCTCCATTCCCCTATTACTTCTTATGTCCCAAATAATGCTATCAAAACAATTTTGACTCAACCCGATACAGATGGTAGAAGAGGGAGATGGATAGCTAAAATTCTTGAATTTGATCTAGACATAAAAGCTACTAAACTGGTAAAAGGATAGGGATTAGCCAAGCTCTTGGCTGATTATAATTGCAAAGTTATGGGAATAAACACTGTTATGTACATATCTAGAGAGAAGAATCCACAAGAACCATTCTCTAGTTCACTAGAGAAGAATCCACAAGAACCTTCCTCTTCTATAGACTCAGCTACTCTTCCACTTCACATTGAGGAAAAGTTACTATTATTTGAATGGTATGTTGATATTGTACATTTCCTTCATGATTTCGAATACCCTCCTGATTTCACCAAAAATCAATGTGGAACTCTTAAATTGAAGGGTATGAAGTATTGTATTATTAATGCCAACCTCTACTGGAAAGATCCATTAAATATCTTACTTCTATGCTTGACTGAGAGTGAAACAGAAGGTGTTATTGATCAGTTTCATGAAGGAATATGTGGAGGTCATTATGCATGGAGAGAAACAACACATAAGATTTTAAGAGCATGTTTCTATTGGCCAAAGTTGTTTTCAAAGGTTGGAGCAAAAGTCAGAAGCTGCATTCCATGTCAGATTTTGCTAGTAAGAAAGGATTGCCAGTGCTCCCTCTTATCCCAATTTTGATTCAGACACCCTTTTTTTTTATAGTGGGGATTTGATTTCATTGGAGAGATACATCCAACATCCAGAAATCAACATAGACAGATCTTAACTGCCACAGATTACTTTACAAAATGGGTAGAAGCCATCCCAGTCAAGAGTGCTATAGATAATGTTGTCATTAAATTTATTGAGGAAAATATATTATCTAGATTTGGTTGTCCTCAGCAAATAGCTACAGATAATCCATAGAAATTTAGTAGTGTTAAAATGATAGAATTTTTCCAGAAATATCAGATTCTATTGCATCATTCTACTCCATACTACCCTCAAGGAAATGGACTGGCAGAGTCATCTAATAAAAGTTTGGTAAAGGTGATAAAAAAGGTACTTGCAGACCATAAGAGAAATTGGGACAACCATCTTAAGTATGCAGTTTGGGCCAACAGAGTTTCACCCAAAAGGTCAATAGGTCAATCCCCTTTTCAACTTGTCTATGGCACTGAAGCCATTCTTCCTACACAACTAGCTTTTCCTGTCATGAAGTTTTTACAAGAATCAAATGAAGAGCCTGATGATTTTTCTAGGAGAATTAATCAGATTATAGAATTGAATGAAAATAGAGATGAAGTTCAATTCAGACTTCGTCAATATCAAAACAAAATGAAAACTTTGTTTGATAGGAAAGCTAGAGAAAGAGATTTTAGGGAAGGAGATCTGGTTTTGAAATGGGATGCTTCAAGAGAACAAAAGGGGAAACATGGAAAGTTTGATAATCTTTGGCTGGGGCCATTTAACATTACAGAGGTTAAAGGAAACAATGCTTTCATTTTGTAGAACTAGAAGGGAGATAATCTACATTTCCTGTCAATGGATAATATCTCAAACACTATATTTAGTTCTAAAATATGTTACAACCATAAATCATTCTACATTCTTGGTTTTTTCTATTTTTCATGGCAAGTGTGATTTTCACAGTAAAGACTCCATAGCCCGAGGTGAAGGCACATGGATCTCCATGTTCTCTTCATCTCATAGGGAAACACAGTCCAAAGATGGAGCCGATGTTGTAACATTATTCTGCATTTTACTTTTATTATCTAAAAAAATGAAAAAGAAAAGAAAAATAACGAAATAAAAATAAAAAGCATATAAATAAAGAAAAAAAGTGAAAAGGGTATTTAAAAAAAAAAAGATATACATATTAAAAAAAAAATAGAAAAAGTGATGAAAAATCCTTAGAAAAAAATTAAATATGCGATCTAGCTCAAATGTTGCATTAGATTTTAAATAGTATTTTTTAATTAGTTAAATCACGAATTTTAATCACGATTATTTAAAGTTGTTTATAAAGTTATTTTTGAAATGATAGTTTTTTGTCGTATGTAATAAACGATCGCACTATAATCAAGCACTGTGATCTATCCCACCCAAATCGATGACTCCCGATGAATTCACACCCCCTTTGCCCCTTCGATAGTTAATCAAAGGGGGGGGGGTCTAAAAATCAGATTCTATCATTCCCTCTTTTCCAACGTGTCACTCCCTCATCAATTTCAAATCCCCCTTTGCCTAAATCGCTTACAACTCATCCCCCCCTCCCCCTCCAAAATCCAAATTCCTCCTTCCCGCCTAATAACAACTATCAACCTTGCTTCCTCCACTCCAATCCGCTCCCACCAAGTGTCACATACCTTATACCTATTATTTTACTATTAAGTATTTGTTCTAAGATATAATGATTGCCAAATTATTGACTCTGCTCCATTAAACAGATAGTTTCAATGCTAGATGATCTTGCCTATGTAAATAATAGAAAAACCCATTCAACTATCCCTTTCTCTACTGTTCCACAACACTGAATGCCTAAACCTGCTACTGCAACCAAGAATCAAGCCGAAACAAGATTCAACCAACCAACTCCTGGGTAATTACAGTTCTCTGCTTCATTTCTTTTCAAAATATATTCAAAGGGTAAATCAAAAACCATAGTGGAAAACCCTATGCTTCTCCCTGTAATTGACCTAGACCACCAGCCTTTAGTAGATAAACAACATAAAATTCTGAAACCAATTGTGAGTTTGATCTCTACAAACTCCACAATTGGTTAATGAAAAAATTTGTTGACCTCAGCAACGAATTGAGCTTGTGGGACTCCTTCCTACCTCAATTTGTTTTTCCCCAAACCCACCATTTCCCAGAATTGTCTCATGGTGCTCCATATGTCAAATGCTCCACATCCAAAATTATGTTAGAAAATTATATATTACAAAGCAATGGAACACATAAAATATATTGCATAAATATAAACACATAAAACACATAAAACAAGAGAGACATAGATATACGTGGTTCACCCAATTTGGGCTACGTCCATGGGAAACAACCAATCCTTCCTTTTATATTATCCAACAAACTGAAGAGATACAACCTACAGCAGATCTGTTGTAATTCCCTCTTCGCTCTCACATAATCTCCTCTCTCTTTCTCACTCAGAATACAGATCTACATGGATGCAATACAATTCCCTCATATATAGTGAGGGGTTTCCTTCTAGGGAAAAAACCCTAAATTAAACATAACTTCTACCATCAGATCTCTGCCTAATGAATGACCCAGATTGACTACGAAGTTACAACATTTTACAAGGAAATTTTACATCTATTTTTAGCTTCGAGGGTGCTTCCCCCAATCCCTTGCCAAGGGGGGGCTCCTAAAGATCGATGCCCCCCTGATCCCCTGCAGGGGGGCTCCTAAATATCGCTACCCCCGGACCCCCTTTGCAGTGCAAATATTACGAGCGGCATTGTCACCACATTACGAACTGTGGTCCAATGCAGTGATACCTCTGAATAAAGAAGATAATCAGGGTCCACACCCAACAAATTCAACCTCTTTACACCCCTTCTCTATAGATTCCCTCATGGAACTCTACAAAAACCCAACTTTTCCCCACAAAGCCAAAAGTTTTGAGACATTTCTCCCTGAATGTGTCCAATTGCCCAAAACAAACCCTCCTTATCCATCCTCAATGTTTCTAGAAATGAAAAAAACAAATAATTTCTATAGTTTCTTGTTTATTGGGCTATCAAACCGAGCAATGGGTTGATGAGTAAATTATAGGTTTTCTATCAGTATTCTCAATAAGAGAAAACCATTCAATTATTTTTCATTACGGTGAATTCTTAGCAAAAGTCATCCATGAAAAATTTCTAAAATTTTCTACAGAAGGAGTTTTCAAGCATGCTTCAGTATTGGTTTACTTGTTTTTATTTCATCAAGAAGATATATTTTAATTTCCACTATATAGACTTGATGAACAGGGAAATGTACAGTCTGTAATTCATTGGACTTCCTTGGTAAGGAAGAATACCAATGAATTTACATTCATTGATTATGTATACCATTTTTTTTACAGAGTTTCTTGCCTACTTAATAGTGACGCTGAACCTAGAATTGGACCTGAGATTAAGAGAATTCTACATCTCAGTGAATAGACAAAGACAGGTGACTAGTACCTGTATCAAAATTACACTGATATTAGAGTGTATGGATGTGAATTTCCTCCATATAAATTGCCTAAATTTGTTCCCATAAGAATTTTTGCATTAGAGTATATTAGGCAAATGATAAATATGGATGAGCTGCACTTTTTGTCAGCCAAAAAGAAATATCAGTTTAAAATCAAAACACAAGTTGGGCCTTTCATTTGTAATGCCAGGACAACATCAAAAGAAGCATATATTCTCCTTAAATAAATTAAATTTAAACTTAGTTTCACTTGGTCATATGATCCTTTAGGAATTATCTCAAAGTTGAGCTAGAGAAAAAAACTACTCCCTATACGCACACTCCTAGACCTGAAATTGAGCAATATATGAATCAAGATGAATGGAAAGAAAACACATGGAAGGAGGTAGAGGAACAACTACTTTCTTCTACAACATCACAAACTCGAGTGCTATAGGACACACAGGATAAAAGACCAAGGGAAAGTGTTTCCTCTTTAGTCTCAGAAATTCAAGGGAAAGAATTCCAAATATACAAAAAGAGGCATAAAGCCAATCTAGCAAAAGAGTCTTTGTAGGGAGATAATACACAGCCTACAATAGTTTTAATAGGTCCCTATGCTTCTACTCTCCCTTGAAATGAATAATTTTTTATAGTTTCACCATCATCTTCAGCTTCTCAAGAGCCACTGAAAATATCTCAATCAGGAGAATTAGCCCATGATCAGGCTGAACCAAATATATTTGCAATATATAAGGAAATCAGAAAGCAAAATGAAATCTTGAAAGCTACAACCTATTCTCAGTTCTCGAAGCAAACAACATCATCAAAACACAAACTTCTCTCTGCTTTTGATACTGAGAAAGGAAAAATGAAAATAAATTTCCTTCAAGCTGAAGTTCATTTCCTAATACTACAAATGACTACAAAAACTCCATTTTCTCTTTTAACATTGATCAAATTCATCCTATTGATCAAATGGACTTGCATAAATAGAGAGGTGAAATGTTATATTCTACTATGACAAATTCAGCAATGGCAGCATCCAGACTCCAGGCTTCAGTTAACAATATTCAGTCTCAATTAAAATTAGAAAAAATATCTTCTTTGGCTAAAGACACAAAGATAAAGTCTTTAGAAGATTTGGTGATTAAACTGGGATATGATCCCAGTAATGTAAAAGTTGTTGAGGAGATCATTAAGAGAAAAAATGTTGATATTGCAGCCTTAAAGAAGCAACTCAAACTTCCATCTACTAAAGATCCACAAACAAAGGAAGTTGGTCAACTAGAAAAGGAGAAAGAAGATATGTTCAAAATTATCATTGAACATAATGGAAAAATTAAAGAAATGGAGACTGAAATAGAAAAACTACTAAAGGAAAAAGAACAACAATTAACTCAATTAGTAGTCATTCCTCTAACAACAGTTCCAATCACAAGTACATCAACAATAGGGGATCAACTGAGTTAATCAAATCTATGAAATATTTATCTATCAAAGGCCATGAGATTGAAAAACGCAAAGCTCAAATTAATAATCCCTAAGAACAAAAGTTAAAAATTGATAATGTATATATGTCAGAGCTTCATAAAACTCACAGATTAACTCAGAGAATTGAATTTATATAAAATGAATCTGCCATGGCACAAACAATTGCACAAGCAAAGGAGAATATCTAGGTAGAGATTAATGAAGCCATGACAGAAATTTGACCTTCAATTGAAATTATTTTTGAACTAGAAGAGTTAGTGCAAAAATCAAGGGAAGAAATAGAAGAAGTGAAGGAAGAATTGGATCAGAAATTAGGAGAAGCTACAGATTTGAATAAAGTTTTAAATTCAAAGACCAAATAAGAACTAAAATAATATGAAATTGAAGATAAAACTGACACCATTCTTGAAGTAAGAAGAGTTATTACTAAAAGAAATTTAATGCTACAATTAGTTAATAAATGTTAGAATCTGGAGGCCAGCATTAAAAAATTCCATAGAAATTTTAATATACTCCATCAAAAAGGACTTCCAGGTTTAAAGGGAATGGAAGACAAATTAGTTCGGTTGGAAGATTATCAACATAAGTTATATTCCATTGCAAGAGATAAATCCAAATTTTCTACCATAGAAGGAACTATTACAAGGAAAGCTTTCATGGACGGCTTAAGTTCGATCTATTTATCAAGTATGAAATAAAGCATTTGTTTTTAGTCAAGTCGGCTTTCGAGAAATATATCGAAGTGGATGAAACTTATAGAAATTTAATCAAATTTTCCATCCCAAATGAAGAAAGATGGGATAAAATATGCCAACTTCTTGAGTAAAATAGGTATTCATCTTCAGTAGCAAAGCAAGAGCCTTTTAGGTCTAAGTCACCAGAATCCTCGAAATCAGTGCCAGAAAGCTTCGGTAACTTAATTTTCCTATATTCTTGTACTATTTTTGTAAACAATTTTTAGGATATTTTGTAGAAATTCTTGATATTTTATCAAGATATTTTGGGGAAATTTGTATAAATACTTCATATATCAAAGTACAAAGGGTTGAACCCTTGGGATAAGCTATCAAGCAAAATTGTATTCATCTGAAGTTATCTGATTTTAATGAAAGGATTTTGAATTTGCCTCAAAGTAGCTGTGTTCTTGTGAGTTATTCGCTTTTTTTCATTTCATACTATAAATTTATGCATGTATTTAATTTTGAATGAAGAAATTTGGGTAAGCTAAGGTTGAGTATCAACCAATCTGGAATCCCCTATGAAGTTATAATATATTGCATAGATTATTTTATTCGACCGTTTGTCTGAAATAACTCCTCTACATCTTTAAATTGTCACTTCTTCATCAATTTAAATATATTTTGGTTGGGCTGTAAACATTGGTTACATGCATCTTTTCCATATGGTTAATTAAATAATCTGTCTGATTTTTGATAGGCCATAGTCTCTTTGATTTCTGCCTTACACATCTTTTTTAAACCAAATTTCTATTGAGAGGTGGAGAACCAACACTATAATTATATCATGATTAATTAATATTCAACACTTGTTTGAATTAGTTTAAAACATTGGTCATCCAAACATTTTAAAAACTAGCAAAATATTTTAGATGCTTTGACTTAATTCCTAACCTAGAATTATATTCAGAGGTACAACACTATCCACAATTGAACCACAAAATGTAAATCAAGCTAGTAAAGATGAATGTTGGGTTAAGGCTATGGATGAAGAACTTGACCAAATAAAAAAGAACCATATATGGGAATTAGTACCAAGAACTCATGATAAAATTGTTATTGGGACAAAATGGGTATTCAAAAACAAATTAAATGAAAATGGATAGGTAATTAGAAACAAAGAAAGACTTGTATGCAAAGGCTATGTGCACCAATAAGGAATGGTATTTGAAGAAACATTTGCACCTGTGGCTAGACTTGAAGCCATAAGAATGTTTCTTGCCTTTTCAAGCTTTCATAATGTCAAAGTCTATCAAATGAATGTTAAATCTACATTTCTAAATAGATAACAAGAAGAAGAAGTCTATATTGAGCAACCTGAAGGGTTCATTCTAGGAAATGATAAAAATCTTGTTTGCAAACTCAAGAAGGCATTATATCAGATCAAACAAGCTCCTCATGCATGGTATTATCATCTTGATAGGTATCTTTATCAACAAGGTTTCAATAATGGGTCTACAGATTAAAACCTATATATAAAGATGGACAATGGTAAAAATTTAATTGTTGTTGTTTACGTAGATGACATCATATTTGGCAGTAATGAAGAGTCCGTGAGTCAAAAATTTTCTTCTATCACGCAACAATAATTTGAAATGTCCCTACTTGGTGAACTAACATATTTTCTTGGTCTACAAGTACAACAAGCAAAGAATGGTATCTTCTTGTCACAAAGTACCTCAAGTAAATTTTGAAGAAATATGGAATGGAAGACTGCAAGCTTGTATGCACACCAATGGTAACAGGATGTAATCTAAGTTCACATGATGGTTCTCCCCCAGTCAACCAACCAGAATATATATCTATGATCAAAAGCTTACTTTATCTGACATGCACAAGACCATATATCATGCACGCAGTTGGAATCGCTGGACATTTCAAGCAAATCCAAAAGAAACTCATCTTCTTGCAGTCAAGATAATATTTAAGTATCTACAAGGAACTAAAGAATTTGGTTTATGGTATCCCAAAGATGAAGATATTACTCTTCATGCCTACAAAGATGCAGATTGGGTAGAAAATATTGATGATCGAAAAAGAACTAGTGGAGGAGCATTCTACATGGGACCTCGCTTGGTATCATGGTTTAGTAACAAACAAAGCTCCATAGCTTTATCTAATGCAAAATCTGAATATGTTGTTGTTGCATTTTGCTGCACACAACTTCTCTGGATGATGCAAACATTGCAGGATATTCAAATCAATTTCTCTCCACCTATTCCCATTCTATGTGATAATACCAGTGCCATAAGTATTTCTAAAAATCCTATCATGCACTCAAAAACCAAGCATATTCCAATCAAATATCACTTTATGAGAGAACAGGTGCTTGAACAAAAGGTCAAACTGCAGTATGTTCCCTCAAAACAAGTTGCAAATATATTTACAAAGCCTCTTCTATGTGATTCCTTTGAATATCTCAGACAAAAATTAAGAGTGGTATTTGCTTCATCACTATGTTAATCTTTCTAACCAATCCTTCAAGTTCAGAGGGAGATGAAAGTGAAATTTATTGTAGTTTACTGTCTGTATGTATATTTGATGGAGAAAAGTCGTGTATGTACGTGTATTTTGATCCAGACAGTCGTGTATGATTTCCTATGGTGAAGAAACAATAGGACACACTCAGAGAAAGGCTATGATATGATTCAGACAATTATTATTTGGATTTCTTATTCTTATGTTGTTGGTTTTAGACAATAGATGCTACTTAGAAATAGTATTGGATTATAATGGTTTATGAGTTGCTTCCATATGACATTTATGTTTTGATTCATGAAGTTGCTTTGATGACTTGAATGATGCATATAATGATATAATCAGATCTGATAGTGAATAGTTGTCACAGGTTCAGGGGGAGCATCTAATCCTTGCTTCTTATAGTACATTGCTAGCATTATGATTTTTTATTATGCTGCTAAAAAAACACATGTTAATGACTTACCTTTTGATGAGGTTCATGGTGTTGTTGTCTAATGCTTATAGTATGGATCCTATAGTACTGATACTATCCTGGTCTTGCTACCTCACTATTGAGGTCTTTGGTCTTGGTTATAAATATTATATCTGTCATTTGATGTAAAGGTCATGTAAAGACCTATGATGTAATAATTGTAATATCCAGTCATGGATGGACTATTGAGGTCAAGTCCATTATCTATTTCATACCATGTTGGGGATTTAATGTAATATGTAACCCCACTGTGTTGGGAGATTGGTCAATATCAGTTATTGGTGATAGGAAAAGTAATGTCTGGTTACTTCTTTGTATATCTTCAAAACATTCATCATATGCTTAGGGGAGCATGGTCTACATTTAATGATCAGTATTCCGCAACACTTAATTCCACATCACATCATTCTGCATTGGTCAACCCTTTGCCCTTGATGTCAAAGAGAGAGAATCACTTGGTGTTTGGAGAAAGATTGCTTGGAGAAAAACTTGGTATATCTACATGTATCTACAAATGGTTGGTAACCAAACACCACATTGGTTTCCATAAAGTCCAAAGGGAGATATTGTTGGCATTATGACACATGTTTTACCCTTGATGGTGACCTACTTGATGAAGTTTGTCAACATGATTCTAACAGGATGATTTTACAAGCTAGTACACATGTGACAAAGAGTTTGGGCAAAGCCATATTAGTCCAGAGACAAAATAATGATGAAGGTGATGTTTGATAAATACACATGGGTTCTGTGAAGCAAATCAATGTACATACCACTGGTATGGAAAAGAAAAAACACGTATAGTTTCTGCACCATGGTACCCTAAATACAAGGGATCTTTACCATGGCATTGACCCATAGTAATGAGCATGCCAATGGATATTTGATCTCGTCTAAGCATACCATTGACATTAGTAAGAATTTGGCCTGTGGTATTAGTTAAGGCCTAAGATATATAAGGATATTAAGATCAAAGTGTTTGGGTGTGCAAATGATGAATATTTCATGAATAGTTGTATCTGAATCAAGTGTGCATGTAATGGGATATTAATGAATTGTTTGATCTCAAACTAAGTATGAACCTGTGAATTTGATGATGGATCAGATCCAATAGATCTAAAATGACTATATTGATAATGGATTGATTTGATCTATAATATTTATATCTGATACATCTTTTATTATGTATGCTGAGAGATGGGTTTGTTCTTAAGGTCTAATGTACAACAAAGCTATAAGTTAATAATTATAGATCTATACGTAGGTTGATTCCTGAAGAGCACATATACACACAAAAGTGTCTTGTGGAAAGTGTGTATATAAGCTAGGGTTTTGCTGAATAAGATGTTTAATTAGTCTAATCGATCTTGCTATGTTTTTTTTGTTTGTCAATGAAGTCTTACTTGATGATCTGGGTTTAATAGTGATGATTGAAGTTGAATTGATTAATTGAAAAGTGATGATGTTGCTAGATGTATATAACACCCTCCTCCCATAATTACACAAGCAACTGGAGAGTCGGGGTAAACATGCCATGAGAGGCCACTATGATATGATTCAACCTCCTAATTCACGTCAATGAAGTGGAATCGATGGAAACATACCATACATACAATCAACATCAGCTACAAGACCCTCAAGAACCAATCCAATACTTTAGAAAACTTGCCCTTGGGTCCCATTGAACTTTTGGACAACTTAAGCCTTAGTTTCTCTCATGCTATAGGCATGACAACAACCAGAAACCCAAAGTCGCTCTCACAGGCTTGCCTGCCAGTGACCAAAGACTAAATTTGTCAGTGCTATGCCAACGACTCTGGGATTTGAGCCACTTTTTCAGGCCCAGAGCCCAAGTCACTGCCCAAAATTGAACCATCTCTTCAGATCAGTAAAATAACATGGAAATGATAGCACTAAAGAAAATACTTGTTCAAGACCTTGACTGGACCCCTACTAGCCATGACAGGCATTTCGTCAAACATATCGCGAATATGTAATCTACAGGTGTAAATAATAGTTATGAGTATAGGAGTCTCACACTTAGTTGAGAATCGCTAAGAACCATTGATGCCTCAACACATCAAATACCATTCCATCCATTGGGTCATAGATACATTTATCATTCAATTACAAGCAAAAACATGATGAAAGCCATACATGGCTGTTGTCATAAAACACATACATAACCAGCATAATAACAACAGAAATATTCATGAAAGTATAACCATATAGACCACATATAATCCATCAAAATTATCCTAGAAATACAAGGATACATAAACTTTCATTAATGATGCAAAATCCAAACCTGGGATGGGACTTCCATGTTCCACCCAACCATAGAATGGCTAAGCCAAATATCTTTTCAGCCATTCACCCCTGTGCCATATTCCAAGCATGAATGTGGGATCTCATAGAACACATCAATAAAAAACCATCCAAGGCTTCGAGAGGCCATCCACCTCAACCCATCAAACAATGATTCCACCTCTCGGTGAGACATCACCAAAACCATCATCAGATCGGTCTTTATCCCAACCACCTAGGCCTCCAGAGCGTTTGTCCAACCAAGGCTCTGGGACTTGTAACTCAACCCACAAATTTTACTAGGCTCCAGAGACTTTTTCTAACCAAGGCTACGAGACTAGTAACTTAACCCACCAAGGGCTCCAGAGCGTTTGTCCAACCAAGGCTACAAGACTAATAACTCAACCCAAGTTGTTCCAGGGCTCTAGAGCATTTGTCCAACCAAGGCTACGGGACTAATAACTCAACCCAAGCTAAGGAAACATGAGAACCAACCAAAACACAATAATGAAAAATGAACCCACAATCACCATGGCTATCCAAGAAATGGCAAGGCTAGGTAATACACTGTCAATCTTGGCCATCCTCCATGCCAATGACAGATTACAACCAATAATCCACATGCATATGCCATGCATGCAAAAACTAGTGAAGGAAACATACATGCAACTTGGTACCTGCAATAAAATCCGATGTAGTTTCTGATCTCGATGTCTTCTTGTGCTTTCCTTCTCTTCCTTTGGCTTCTTGCTCCAAGAATCCAAGTATGCTACACCTTCCAAGAGTGCTCCAAGAAATTATAAGTCTGCAAGAGTATGAGAGAGAGAGAGAGAGAATAATGGGAGAGCTCCAAAACTGAACTGAAAAAAGGTTACCAATTGATCCTCATAAGCCTTTTTATGAATGAGGCCTCTATTTCCTTCATTTTCCATTATTTTCCTTCAATCTCCTCCTCACATGCAACTTGTGACCTTTCACTTCCCTTTTCTCCTAATTTCCATTATTTTCATAAATAAATGTCCCAAAATGTCATTTTTCCTTTCCAAAGCCTTAGCCATTGCCATTGCCAATTTCCTTAGCCATAAAAAATCACAAGTGATCCCCATCACTAGGATTTTTCCCAAAATTCAGCTTGGAATAAGTGTCCCATCATCCTTGGTTATTATTTTTCCTTTATTAACTTTTATTACATGGAATTTTCACTAGGTTTGTTACACTATATGTGATTGAAAATATATGATGGTTCTGTGATTATTTCTGAGTAATTCAGTGGTTCAGGGTGTAACTCAATGTTTGTTTCAGAATGACAGTGATTCAATTTCAGGGTTCAATGTTTTGATATCTGTATGCAGGTATGCTTCAAGGAAGTCGCATATACATGCCGATACGCTAAAGTAAAGTAGCACATATATTCTAACATTTTATTGATTAGGGTCTTCAGTTGGTTCAGTGAGTTGATGAAGTGTTTGGGTTCAGTATTGGTATTATGGTTACAATGATCTAACTTATTTGGTTGTTTGATAATAAGTTAATTGATTTGGGTCTTAGTTGGTTCAGTGATTGGTTTATTCAGTTTGTTCAATGATTGAGTGATTTGTTGCAGTGATCAGTTTCAGTTTTGATATTTAGTATTGGGCTTAAATGATGGTAGTGGGTCTAGTTTGGAAATTTGATGAAAAGTGGCCTACAAGTTGTGATGCTTTGTATTAGGTGGAACCAGTGTGAAAATTAATGAAATGCGGTCCACGACGGTGCTGAGGATTGGAGCCTTTAGTAAGGGAGTCAAAGCTTCCTTCCAGTGGTAGATGGTAAATCAAACTAGGGGGTAGGAGCTCCCTTTCAGTGGGTGCCAGTAAATGAGATCAGGGGGTTGGAGCTCCCTTCCAATGGGTGCTGGAGAACAAGAGAAGGTTGTAGCCTTCTATAGGTGGGTTACTACATGCTGGTATGAGTCTACACCAGTACACGATTGTAAGAATTGTTTCTAATAATATAAGAAGACAAATATGACAACAATGATGGTTTTTTCCCACATTGGGTTTCCACCTAAAGTCCTGGTGTTCATGTGTGTTGCTTATGTGTGATGGTTTATTTTTTTCTTACTACACATAGTTACTATTTAACTAATGCTTAATGAGTTTCTGATACATTGGTTCAAGACAAACATATGATGAATTAGTTGAAAAGTAAGTTAACTAGATATATGATAGTTGTGTGCATAAAAGTCGCGTATATACATAGGTTTATTTCAGTAAAGTTGCGTACATAAATATGAGTAAGAAAAGAAAAGTTTAAGTGAGTTTTAAATACTGATTCTCCCACCCCCGCTCCTCTTAGTGTTTTCCCCAATAGAGGTTCCTTCTCTTATGAGGAACAAAGTGGGAAGAGTATACTTGAAAGATTTATGAGGTTAGTATCATGTGGATATGAATAGATATTATGAGATTATACTACATCTATGTTTATTTTATGGAAAGGTAATGTTGAGGGATACATCAACGGGATGAAAGTAGTGTGATCTGCATCATGGTGGGACACGAATGGATAGTGGAAAGACACTGGAGGAAAGGTTTCTAGTAGAAATAGTGTGGTGTCTAGATGTGCACTACTACTGTTGTGTATATGTTGTACCTATAGTGTGGTGTACATGTTTCATATGTGGTATTGTGCACATATGGTGTTGTGTACATGTTGTATGTGTGGTACTGTGTACATACAGAATTGTGTGCAAGTTGTATGTGCAGTAATATGTACATATAGTGTTGTGTGCATGTTGCATATGCGATACTGTGTACATATAGTGTTGTGTGCATGTTGGATATGCAATGTTGTGTACATATGGTGTTGAGTGTGTGTTGTATGTGTGGTGTTGTGTACATATGGTGTTGTGTGCATGTTTTAGATGTGGTGTTATGTACATGTGGTATATGCAGTGTTGCATGCATGTGGTGTTGTATGCACATTGTGCAGGTAGCATTGTGTACATGTGGTTTTATGTACACATCGTGTAGGTGATGTTTTGTACATGTGGTGTTATGTACATGTCATGCAGGTGGTGTTGTGTACATGAGGTTTTGTTTACATGTTGTGTAGGTGGTGTTGTGTACACATTTTGCAGGTGGTGCCGTGTACACGTTGCACGAGAAGTGTTGTGTATATGTGGTATTGTGTACATATCGTACACATTGTGTTGTATACATGTGGTACTATGTTATGTGTACTATGTAGTCATTGTATCGTGACATGTGTATTCATTTTTTTGTTGTTTCCTTTAATTATGCAAGGACCTATTGCTCCATGATCTCATTCTCGATTGAGATCACCAGATAACAAAAGGAAATATCAATAGCGATATAATAGTGTCACAAACCAAATGATCAAACATGCATTAGGCAGTCCGTTCTATACACTACAAGGAAATTTCTATGCACTTGGCCTCCTCGCAGGTTGGGGAAGGATTTTGAGTTTGATGCAAATTCCTACACTCCACTCAAGCGATCTACCTCGTCCACACCTGATCTTGATCCCTACACACAACCACAAACAAATAGAGACAAAAAGTGACCTTCCTCGGAAGATCGTTAGATCAAAATAGCATAGAAACAACTATAAATCATGTTGAATACAAATAGATATAGGGAAGAAACATATGCTTCCATTAATCATATAATTGAAAGTAAATAAATATACCTTCAACAAGTAAGATCCTCTCCTCCATCTTGTAGTATGGTCTCCTCTCCCAATGCAACAGAGCTCTCATGCTATAGTTTGGATACTCCTTGTTTTTCCTCTTGGTGAGATTATATAGGCTCATTCGATAGTTTGGGAGAATGTATCTAGACACCTAAGGGCTTGAGAAGCTAGGAAACTTCTATAATAATGGACCCCTAGCCAACTCATACACAAGTGGGTAAATTTGATCTCCCTGGGAATGGAAAACTCTAGAAACCTTTTTCACAAGTATGAGATTTTTCTCAATTATCTCAATTATGAAATAAATATTATCTCATAATTGTAATATTTTGGAAAAACAATTATGAGAAATTGCTCAATTATGTAATTTCACCCTTTTAACATGGGATAAATCTCACATAACCGAAAGAAAAGGTGAAAATGGATGCATTTTAGACAAACAAATGAGGTAAGTTGACGTTGGGTTTCTCTCACTATAATGGAGTGGAAAACAGGGTTATAACAGAAGCCCCCTAATGCATGAGGCCAGAATAGAAACTAATGGTTGAAATGCATTACAATAATACTCAATGCTCAAAATGGGAGGAAGGAGCCAAGACTACGAATCTAGATCAGAGGAACTCAAGTGTTGAAGTCTCAACTCTGTTGATAACATCCCCACGACGAGCATACCCATGCTTGGTTAGAAGATGATGGTGAACATTGCCACCATAAAATACACTATGGATCCATGACATGAA
Source organism: Pinus tabuliformis (assembly GCA_031772625.1). NCBI lineage: Eukaryota > Viridiplantae > Streptophyta > Pinopsida > Pinales > Pinaceae > Pinus > Pinus tabuliformis. The sequence goes on from CM062819.1 coordinate 1,558,191,008, forward strand.
ATTCTAGAACATGGCCATGAAGACATACATAGTGGATCCATGTGACTCAACAGATAGAGCACAACAACTAACAAATATAATCATGGATCTATGTCACAGTATACATCAGTAGGACTATGTACACATGAAAAATAGAGAAGTGTCTCAAGATAGTCCTCAAAGTACATAAGAGATATATAAATCCAATGCAACCTAGGAAGGACACCATATAAGAGTGGGATGTCCCTAACTCAGGGTATTCGACATAACCCCGATGGTACAAATCTACATCATGTAAATATATGAGCTAAAGTCGAGCATGGTATGAACCTCCTAATTACCATCCAATGAGGTAAAATAGTAACAGACGCGAGGGAATCCACCAATGAGGAAAATGGTCCCTAAGGTACCTAGTACAGTAAGTGTGAATAGATGAGTTGATGTTGAACACTAGTGAACTTGACCAATCAGGAGCCAATGATGTAAACCCAATGTCGATTGCGAGGAAGCCTACCACTAAGGTTTGAAAGCTCCAAGGTACTACTATTTCCTAGATCAAACTCCTGGATAATGTGTTGAAGTCGATAGGAGAAGATACATTGAAGGAAGGCCTTGATGTATCCCCCATAAATTGACATTGAACAAACCAAGATGATGTGATGTATGGATGAGGTCATGAAGTGATGAAGTATAAATGACATAGGGATGGCTGATTCAAAAAGGTCTATAGGCTACTATAGATGGCCGTCATAGGCTGAGACTTCCCTTGAACACATAGCGACATGACACAAGAGTGACTTTGTAGCATGACTAATGATCACCATGTGATATCATGCAATGACGCAAGAGGCATCGAGGCATACTCCATATGATTGGAAGAGTAATCAGTCTGAGGAGTAAAGAGGCTCATATGGATGGTACGACTCCTAGGCAAGCTAAAACCCAACTGTGAGATAATGATATAGACAGGTTCCATGTTCAAGGGAGACACAAAAAATTCTACCATTTGATGACTAATGGAAATAAATTTTCCCTCCCTTCTCTTTTTATAAGTTATTTTTTTGTAAAGTTATCCCCTAAGCCCAAAAAAGAGATAAAAGTATACAAGGGGGGACCCCCTAGCCATAGTAGGCTAGGGTATTCCTTTTTCATAACTAGTATATCCCACTTTAGAAAAGGGTTAAAATTATATTGGGTAGATGACCCTTCAAGTACTTTTACGAGTGTGAAGGAGACAAGTTTACTCGAAAATATTTTCTAAATTAAGGAGTTTGAAAAGAGCTTAAAGAAAACTCCTCCCGGAGGAAAAAGTGGTATAAAGGATAAAAACTAGTTCCGGTAGTGGTTGAACTACTCATGACATAAAAAGGACAAGAGGCTGGCTATTAGGACCACTCGTCACGATGACTCCTCCAAGGAAGGGTAGAACACCAAGTGAAAGCGGATGGTATGTCAAGAAGATGATGATGATGGAAGAGAGAAACCAAGGCTCATCGTGTAGAAGTAGGTTGATAAAAAGTGGAAATCACAAGGGATAAAAATGGTGGAATCCTCTTGGGGTATAGCAAGAAATATGATGAAGAAGAGGACATGAGGCTCATATTCTAGGACATGGCAGGTCAGAAGGAGGAATTCGGGATAGGAGTTAAAAAAATGACTACATGGACACCAAGATGGAAAAGAGGTGCTAACTAGGGTATCCATGAGTAGGTAATCTCTACTGCCAAGCAACAACATGCATAGAGGAAAGTGGTTAAAGTCACAAGTTGACAGTGTCAAACCTAAGGCATAAAATGGTGTTGATGGTCAAATGCAATAACGACAAAAATGCCCTACCCCTATATGCTAGGTTCAAAGAAACACACGTAAGGTCCAATGGATGTCACAATAAAAAGCACCATCCTATCCTGTAAAAACCATCTAGAAAAACTGGACCCATGGTTAAATTACATAATGAAATATATAAACATGGATTCAGTAAAAAAAGGACCATATTTTTTTGGTTTTTTCATAATTAAATCCATATTTTTTTTGTTTTTACTTATGTTGTACTTTGTGTATGTCTATGTATTGTGTTGTACACTAGGTGTAGGTGTATGCATTGTGTTTTGGTGTACATTGGGTGTAGGTTTATGTGTTATGTTTTACACTGGGTGTAGGTGTACGTGCTATGTTGTATGCCAGGTGTAGATGCATGTAATGTGTGGTGTCGTACATCATGTGTGGTCATATGCGTGTGAGGTAGACTATGTGTATGTGTACATGGTTGAAGAGAAGAGAAGTATTGAGTGCTTGTCGGGTGTGGAAACCAATCCAGTGTGTGTACAAAAAGGATAAAGAACAAAGGTAGAAGCAAAGAATTATTTGGAGGATAAGTATCAATATTTTATTTATGTATTGATTATGAACGTGATCTATCATTTTGGTTTATGATGGTTGCATGTGATTTATGATTTCGATTTATGATGGTTTCATTTTGAGTTAACCAGATGTGATATGTTTATACATGGTGATTTGGTCAAATAGCAAGTTTGACTTGTTGTGATAGGAATTAAACATAATTACGGGTGTACCTTTTTGACAAGCTACCAATGAGGTATGATGTGAATTTATTTCAATTTATTTTGAATCTAATGGAAATTATGTGCTTGGTACAGGAAAGCATGAAAATTCCTTGTTGGGTAGTTGGAAATGATTGCAATAATTTTAGTAGCAATGGTGAAAGGAATTGGAACAAGTAGCAGTGTGTTGGTAAAGCATTCAGGAGTACGGCCATTGTGGGACACTAGTACCCAATAGTGTCCATTGATTTCCATGAGCATGCTATGAGTGGCATGGAAAATTTTAGGGGCTAATGTTCGTCTAGTGGGCTAATTTTCCATGATTTTTCCACAAAAAAGATTCGCCAATTTCCAATTTTATAAAAGACGATTCACCCAAATTTTAGAATATAAAATTATTTTACCTTAAAAATCGCCAACATTATATAGAGACTATATATAAAATCATTATAAATTTGAATAATTTTACAAATATATCAATAAACATTTTATAGTTTTCATATCAGGGATTACTGAGATTTTCCAATGTTTTTAAACTTCAAGAAAATTTTCCATCCTTAAATTTTTCCTTGATGACTGGTATGATGGTTTTGAGGTAGGGATATGCCTTAGTTTTTGGAACTTTTGATGCAAGGAAACCTTGTCAAGGGAGGGGCCACCAGAGGGACTGTGTAGTAGAGAAGGGGATGCCCGTAGAACTTGAAAGGTGTGTGACTACATGGAAGGGGGTGACCGGATTTCCCGAGGGGTTGTGTATCAAAGAAGGGAAGGTCGGGGAATGAATTTGATTTGGTCATAAGAATTTCTAGATGGAATCAGATGCACATTGGGAGTGTGCCTTGGAACAATTAGCCGATAACCGTTCACTAGGAGAAAAAGTAGTGCAAGATTGTAGCACTAGACATTAGATGCAGATTTGATTTTGGTAGTGGATTCTAGACTTCCTGGGAAGGAGGTGAATCCTGGTACTACTTTTGAGGGTGGAGGTGTGAGACTCCAGATTCCCTTGTTACTAATACAGGTACCGTATCCTTTTATTTTCCGATTGAACAAATGTGTATATGTGTATATTATTGTAAATATTGTGTCGAGATGGATTTATAAAGCTCCATAGACAATATGATTATTTACTGGTTGAAGCAAATGTGTATGAGTATATATGTGGTTGTTATTGTAAATACCCTAACGAGTTGTGTTATAAAGCTCCATATGCAGTATGTTTTGGTTTTCAGCAGTCTTGTTGGTTGTAGGTGTCATAGAACAATGAAAATGGTGTTCCCCTAAGGGGCATGGTTTTGTAACAACCCATGTTAAAAATCCATATAATAAAGTTAATAAAGGAAAAATAAGACCAAGGTAATGGGACACATATTCCAAGCTGAATGTTGGGAAAAACATCCTTGCAGGTGTTCATTTGATTTATTATGGATAAGGAGAAATTCGAAAAGGAAATGGAAAAATACTTTGAAAAGGAAATAGGCATTAATTGACATTTTATTTAAGAAAATAAAGGAAAATAGGAGAAAAGGAAGGTGAAAGGTCACAAGTTGCATGTGAGGAGGAAATTTGTAACACCTTCCTCCCACATTTACCCAAGTTAACAAGTCCCCTGGGGTAAACATGCGATGAGAGGATACTATGATCTGATTCAACTCCTGATGTACAGTTAAGGAAGTGGAACCAACAAAAAACAACCAATATGACCTTCTACACATGTTATAGAACCTCCAGGAGCCAAACTACCTTTCTAAGTGACCAACCTCTGAGGAAAATTGAAACTTTACTAACCTAAAGCCTTAGTCGCTCCCATGACATGGGCATACACACGGTTGGGACCCTCCAGTTGCTCCCACAACAAGGACATGCCAGCGACTGGGGACGTTTCCATCTAGTACAGAACCAGCAGGCCCCAGATTCTATGCCACTTTTTGAGGGCTAGGTCTCATGCCACTTCACAAAACTCCATGAAACTTCTAGAGATGAAAATTACCATCGAAACAATGATAATAATGCAAATAATTTAACAAAGACTTGACTGGACCCCTACTATCCATGACAGACATTTCATCAAACATGTCACAACTATGCATTCTATAGGTCATAACAATAGATATGGGCAGAGAGGTCTCATTTTTATCTGAGAATCGCTAAGAAGCATTGGTGCCTTATCACATTAGCTACATTATCATCTATTAGGTCATATATTCATTGTTCATTCATTTACAAATAAAAACATGATGAGAGCCATACATCACCACTGTCATAAAACATACTCATAACCAACATATAAATAAAATAAATAAAAAGGATACAATAACCATAAAATCCACATATAAACCAGTACATTTAAAGATGAAATACCAAGGAAAAGAGATCTTGTTAATGAATGCAAAAGCCAACCAAGTTTGGGACTTCCACGTAGCACCTAACCATAGATTAGATGAACCAAATATTTCTTTCATCCAGTCACCCCCATGCCATATTCCAAGAATTAATGTGGGACTCATAACCAAAAATCAACCAGGTTTTCCCAAGGCTAAACCACCTCACCCTCATCAATAGAACCAGGGTTTGCTGCAATCCCCACCAGATCACTAGAACCTAAATAAGCATGGATACCACTCAATTTCTCCACCTACATCGTGAGTAGTTTTCCTTTTGTTAAGGGAAAAGCTCCCCTAGGGTCTTGGGCTGATACCCTAGCAGACTGAAAGTTGTCTATACAGAGAAACACACATTCCATATAGCCATAGTGCTAATATAAGCAAACTCTACGATAAGGTACGTACCTGAGGTCCTACGTTTGAGAAGGTCCTTCCAGGGTCCAAACCCTTCTTGGAGTTCCTTTTGCTCCTTTGACCTGCAAAACAATCAATTCAAGAAAGTACATCAGTATATGGACTAAACATTATAAATAAATCATCTTCATATTATAAGGAAAGGTAGTTAGTTATGCAATTAAACAACCATTCACACATGAATTCTAACATGAATATCATAAACATGAAGAAGATTTATATCAAGAACAAAGACATGTGTTTCTTTTATTATAGACAAATAAAGTACAGAAAGGAATAATTTCACCCGAGTCATCCTTTCGCAGGCTCCAAGCGGAACCGACCTCCAGATTTGTCCAGTCTCAAGCCTTTAACAAACTCCTTCCATGACTTAATCCATGATATCACAAGTAGTAGATGGACATCATCACACAAGGAAACAAGGGTTTCCTGTAAAAATGGGGGAAGTGCAGGAGGCACAAGGATCTTCAAACCTGGTCAGGGAAATCTCAGCATAATAACCTTTCTCTCTCCTTTCCTCCCTTAGGCCTTCCCATTGAAGCCTTTTTATACTTCTCCCAAAGTAGTTTTTTAGTTGGGAATTCATTGGGAACAGTTGGGCCATGGGCACTAACAGGTGATCAGCAGGTAAAACCCATGATCTCCGCCCAAAATTAAGGAGATTTAATATTTTTTAAGTGTTTTAAGACATATACGCAGGTTGGGTATACATAGACCCGCGTATACATGCATTTAGCTCAGGGAAATGTCACATAGAGGGAATAAAACACTGTTTTTTAATTTTGGACCAGGTCTGGAAGGAGGGGTTGCCCTGGGCCATGAGTGCAGCATCACAAACCATAAGGGTGAGATTTGGAGCTATAAAAAATGCCCCCTAATATATGAGGTCAGAAGGGGTACATGATAGCCGAAATGTATTAAGCAAGTACATGGAAAGGAAATCTGTCAAAAACCGAGAAGGACTTCACCAGAGTTCAGCCTGCCAAGCCACAAAAGGAGATTAGAAAGAAACACTGTCTGAGGCGGGCATGCCCATGCTCAGAAAAAGTAAAGCATGTCCGCATATGAAGTACAAGTAGATCCACTAAGTATACAAGTATAAAGAACTGGAAAAACATAATGGATCATCTGATCATGATCGAACAAGTACATGTTTGAATATCACATATAAGAATGCCAATGATGCTGAAGGATGAACTGGATCACTGATATCAAGAACTGACCACAAAAGGTACCAACTGAACATGATGGAATAGGGTGGTACTACACTGCAAACTCAGGTGCCAGCATATAGAATGTTGCCATGACTGACTGCAACATATAAGGTGGAATGGTATCAACTAGCAGCAACAGGAGCAACTGTCAAGTGAACCAATGAATGGTGATACAACCTGAGGTCTTCAACGACCGCTGTGGTACATTTCTACACCATGGGAATAAATGATCTGAAGTCGACCATGTGAGAAATCATTTGATTACCGGTCATTGATGTATACCATTAACAAACGCGAGACTACTCACCAATAATGATAATGAGCGTCAAGGTACCCAGTACAATCTAACAAGTGTGAATAGATGAGTTGGAGTCGAACACCTGTAAGAATCTATCGATCAGGAGACAATGATGGTTTCCCACTGTCGATAGCAAAGGATCTGCCACTAATGACTGCAAACCCCAAGGTACTGCCAAATGGACTCTAGATCTTTGCCCCAGAGCAATGAGTTGGAGTCGATAGGGAAAGATCCACTAGAAGGAAGGCATTAAGGCATCCTTCATCAATCTAGTGCGAGTGTAACCCGTAGGCCAATAATGTGGAAGGAATCAGATGAAAGAGATGTAGTAACCCAACCGAAGTACGTTTCTGGCGTACACAAGATGTGGCTAGCGCACGACAGAAACCCTCTGAACCAACCAATAATGGAAGCTGACACAGAGGCGAGGTATCCATCAATAGGTTCAAATGGAAACCAAGGTGCTGCACAAATTCCAATGTGTGATAATGTAAGCTGATGTCGAACACAAGGGAAACCACTAAGTCAAAGACCCATGATACTGATCGATGCTGAGCACAAGGTGACCTATCAATAATGAAAAAAAGGCCAGGGTGCAGCTCTAGGCCTGTCCTCAGAGCAAGATGCCGTCATCGATAAGGACAAGACCCGCCAGCAAGAAGTCAATGGAGACCTTCTCAAACCAGCATGAGTAAAGGACCAATATAACTGATGTGATGATAGACATGATATTGACAACCAAGGATGGCCGACTGAAAAATGAGTCAAGAGACATCGCAGAGAAGCTAACCCAGGCTAACTTCCCTTGAACAAAAAGCATGACTCAATATAAGTTCGTCCTGTAGAAGGCATGAACGAACCCTCCATATGATTGGAAGAGATAACCAATCGGGGGAGAACTGACTCAATAACAAGGTTAAGGCATACCTAAGTCAAACTAAATCCTTCCCAGATGGAGGAGACTTTGCTTTGAGTGCTTTGTTCAAGGGCGACACAACTGACTCTAGCTGCCAACAATAAATGGAAATACTGTCCCATTCCCGCTCTTTTTTGGAATATATAATTTTTTTGTCTTTTTCTATTAAGCTGGAAAAAGAATAAAAGAATGCTATGGTATAGTGGAAAGAATGAGTGTCGGTGAAACAGATGATCTAGTTCCTAGGAATGGAACGTTCCTATGCTCAATGCAGGGAGGTGAAAACTGGTCAATGACACTCAAAGGTGTGTTCCTTCCATGGGTCAAGGTGTGTCAAGTTGCAGAGGTCAAAAGTACGGGAGGTTGATTTTGCAATCATCATGGTCAAAAGTTGGCTTAAACACGAATCCAAGTGAAGCCAGCTCTAGGCCAATAGGTGCAATTAGTCAACATGCAATGCAGTAATACAACTCAACACAAAGGAGCCTCTAGGGTATAAGGCCAGAACGAAACGAAGAAGCAAAGAGGAATGAGGCTTCATCGCATAAGTCATGGCGGGACTAAAGAGGACTCCCGAGCCTACTCAGATCGGAGCAGCATGGGCAACAAATGTCAGTGAGGTGCTAACTACGATGCCCATGTAAAGGATGGCTTCTGCCATCGTGTCATGATTTAAAGAATTGGCGAGTGAAGATGGCTTACGAACCATAACACGATGGGATCGACCCTATGGCAGAAGTATCGACAAATGGAGGCTAGTATGCATAATGCAATGGAAAAATGGCTTTCCTAACCTATATGCCAGTGAGAAAACGATACCTGCCATGACGGGTCAGCAGTCATGGAACCATCTTGAAACTGTTGAAAAAACGTCCAAAATGTCCTGAAAATCAAACCATTCTCGACATTCCAAGCTCCCAAGTTAAAAGTCACATGAGGCCAAACAAAATAAAATTTTGAAAAAATTTTGCATTTTCAAAACCTATAAAAGAGCTTTTGGACTCACCATTTTCACCATTTGAGTTTGAGAGCAAAGAATTGGAGCAAAAGGAGCAAACTTCCCATACGCCAAATTCAACCGTTCAGATTCTTCCAAAATCTCCAGGTAACTCTTATACTTGTCTTGCAATCCATTGTGACTAGTTTTAGAATTTTTAATTAATGTTTTACTGTTGAATTTTTTGCCAAAAATTTCACCGCGGCGTATACGCGGGTTGGTAATATGAAACCCGCGTACATGCGGGCCCTATACGCGACTGTGTGCAAAGGGACCCGCGTATACGCCGCGAACATTTTAAACAAAAAAACTAACGGTTGAAAATCATTTTTTCTTCAGGATGCCAGTCACTTGGCGAGAAAGAGAGCATACCGCAGTGGATGATGAGGTCATGAACGATCCTGATGCTTTGGATGCCCTACGGGGATGTGGTTTGCTTAAATTCTTCAAACTACCGAATATGAAAGCAAACATACGTCTGCTTGAGATGCTGGAATATCGAGGAGGATGCCTTTATGATTGACCAGATGCCACTCAGGATAGAAGTGGAAGATATCTACTTCATCACAGGCCTTTCCCGAAGGGAAGAGGTAGTACATTCCTGGGGCAGGACACGGAGCAGTCTCTCGATCGAGGACTACGTACAGATATATTTCCCGAGACATCCAAAAAAGGTTGGAAGTCAAATTTCCATCACACATGTGGCGAGTTTACTGCTGAGGATAATCTTGTTCACCATAGCTCGAGTGAACGGATCAGCTTCTCTGCACCAGGCATCACGACTAACCATGAGCGTGGCAGTTGACTGTCTCACCACTGTATTTGATTGGTGTACTCCTCTTTTGGCTAGCATGAAGAGCCAGCTCACTTCTATCAAGAGGGGGTAGACCAAAAACTTTGGATATGGGACTATTCTATGTTCTTTCTTTTTTGAGAGGGTCCCAGCACTCCGCCCTAGGGTAGCAGTTTCCATCAGCACCCCACGAGATCCACGCATGGGCAGGTGGGCCGACCTGATGAAACGTCTAGGGGGTGGGGACATCCCACAGACTGCATTTGATGATGACTTCTTTACCTGGTGGGATCAGCAGATCATCGCCATAGATGACTACCCTTATGCTGGGTTGGATTTCCGAGGAGATCCTGATCTAGCATTACCACCAACCGCAACATGGGGCGACATTGGTAAGTATTTTTTGATTTTATGATTTTTTTTGGATTTTTCAAATATAATAATGAATTTTGAAAAATGTTTTTGATGGGATTCAAATGACTAATATGATGATCATGTTCCAGATATTGGGCCGGTATGACCAAATGGGTTCCTGCGGCATGGACGGCGCAGTCAAGGAGCCGAAGAGGCGGCTGCTGATACAGAACAACTTCTACATACCGTTCAGCAACACTTTGTGAGACTAACTCATCGAGTACCGATGGCTGCCGTAGAGGACCTTCCTGAGCATATGCAGTGTCATGTGGTTGGCATGCCACGTGACTGGGTTTGCACTTTTAGGTGTGTAGCCAATGCAGTAGTTGCCTACTTAGCCGCTCATCCTGAGTCGAGGCATTAGATATACCAGACATGATTATGGGCATTTGAGTCCCAATTTTGTATATTTTTTGGACAGACTTATGTACACTCGAGATGGTTTATGATATATATATATAGTTTGACTTTTTGATGCTTGATTTTATTGTGATGAATGATTGATGTGCCAGTCTAATGCTTGATTAGCGATAGAATCTGCTAACCAATTATGAGATCTTGGAATGTGCAAATAATTAATATAAGTAAATGATCTTTGCAACAACCTCACCCTTAAATACTGGCGAAATAAACATGGATCCCTTACCTGATAAATGTTGTTCAATTGTGACACTATCAATTGTGAATCAAGATAAACTACCAATGAGTTATTCCATTAGAAATTGCCTCGAATAGTAAATTAATGACGACAGTATACTCAGCCATGTTATTTGAAGCGGGACCAATGCATATGCCCCTTGATACCATCAATTGACCAGTTGGATAGTAGAGTACCAAAGCTGTGGAAGCGAGATTCCAAGTGTGCTGACTAGCACCATCGGCGAACGCAAAATAGACCAAGTCATCCATCAACACCTGCCACAGCAGACCAAAAAGTGTTGATATCAAAAACTCTCGATGAGATATGTACAAATATACATAATGTACAAAGAAGCCTAGCTGCTAAGCAAAGTACTTCTTAAGGTAGAGCCCGTCTGGGAGTTCTGCCCACTTACTCCTAGGGATGTTTATCAATACAATTATCGAACCAATCAATATACTTCCTCCAGCAAATGACTGTGTTGGAGCCAAAGGGACCATACAAACATCGCTAGTCAGATTAGAGGACCTAGATTTGACTTCATGCGAAGGGGAATGAAAACATGACCGACGATGTAAATCTTCCCAAGGTCGATCTACAGTCGTCATTGCTTTGAATATCGCTTCATCAGATGGAAAAACAATATCCGAGCAATCCAATGCAGAAGTGGAATCAAGGGTCCGAGAATAAGCCACATCACCATCTATCTCTTTCCCAGAGGAAGGAGTAGAATGGTTATCCGCAGAGTTATCGATAGATTCACATCTAGGTTCTACTGCAGACATAAGAGATTCTATTCCACCCACCTTGTCATCATCTGATGTGGTCATAGATGAAGATAAGATTCTAGGATCCGAAAAATGACGAGCTTGAACAAACTCTTTCCGTAAAGGGTCCCTGGAGGATGAAATTGTATCTATTCTAGCCATAGGAGGGGGAAGATCAAACGTACCCATCAATGAAGAGTACATCCCAACTCCTAGATTCTCAGCAGGCGGACAGGGGTTATCCACTAAGGGAATAGTAGAGTCCTAAATTGCTTGAGGATCAACTGGAGAATAATCCAATTGATCAACCTTAACGATTTTCCCTTCATGAGGAAAGCAAATGACACGAAACTGAGTTGAAACAACGGCTTCCATTTCGTATACCTAGTTCCTTCTTAAGAGGAGATTATAGTCTAGGTTAGCATTAATGACTTCTACTTCAATGTTAACGACCTTCCCTCCAACACATATAGGAAAGGCCGGGATAATCCTGTATGGCCTATGAGAATGACCATCAAACGCTGTCAAGAGGGTAGGTGAAGGAACAACCGACAGTGATCCAATGGCCTTCCAGCATGACATAGACATGACACACGTGGAAGCTCCCTCATCTATAACCGTCTGAAAAATATTCGTTTTCTGGTAGGTAGACTTTATTTGGAAAGCCATATGATGAGGGAGTCGCTTTTTGACATTTAACATGTCGAAAGTGAGCACTAAAGAGTTAGTTGGATCAACTGCCCCAATCACGGAAAGTAAAGCACTTCGTTGAGCTGGACACGACTGGAGAACCTCTAAAGTAGACATGGCGCATGGACTCTGAGCCAGATCCTCAACAATGGAGTAGTTCTGGGTAGCCATAGCATTAGGATTAATAGTCGCACGTTTAGCGGAACCTTTCGGTATCCATGGTATAGTCTCAACAGAAGGTCGCTCAATATGAAGTGGGTTGGTAGTTTTGGGAACTAATTTACCCTTGGAAGTTTCACCTTCACCATAATCGCATGACCATGTGGCCACATTAGCATGGGAACCCATCATGAAAACATTTGATGATTTGTCCCCTTCCTGGTTGCCCCCTGCAGAGGTACCAGGGTTTGAACTCGCGCCAGCAAGAAGTTGCTGCCCTTGGGGAAAAGGGTTGGCTAACACAACTTGAGAACTAGAAGTACCTTGCTACCCTAATAAGCACTGAGCATCTTCAATCTTGGGGCAGAGGTGAGTTAAATGGTCTCCACCGCATAACTTGCATGGAAACTTGACTTTCTTTCTAGACTCATTTCTACCACCACCAGCATTATTGTCGGCTTTATTTGCGTCAGCCTTCCCATCCTGGTTCTTTTTCTTACCTCGTCCTTTATTTTTCCCATTGGAATTTTGATTTCCTTTAGGGTTATCAGATTGGACAGCATTAATCAAAGAGGGTTGGGAAGCCGAAGGGTTAGACGATGTGACTTCGTTGTTAGGAGCAGTTTGCAAAGACAACTGCTGCAATTGGCTCAACAATTTCATCGCATTTGTGTGCTTCGACTTGGCTATATCAACCTTAGACCCAGGAGCATCTGGCAAGTATTTTTGTAGGATCCCAGACTGAGAGTAGATCAATTCTAATTGCTGGGCCCTAAAAATGGTTTGCTCCTCAGAATAGACTCCGGACATGGAGACATCCTTACAGATCTCAGGTTGTAATGATTTCAAAAACCATTCGAGATGGTACTCTGAAGGGATTTCGGCCTTAATGAGCCTCTTTCTCCGTATCCATTCCTGAATATGGTCAGAAATGTGAGTTGCCTTATCCTGACGAAAAATGGCCAGAAGTTTAGTTTCGGCATCATAACGGACAGGTAACTGGAAATGATTTAAGAAAATATTAGCTAAGTCAGCGAAAGATGTAAAGCTGCCCCCTGGCAACTCTATATACCATTTGGCCACATTACCAGTCAAGGTGCGTTGAAAAAGTCTCAACCTAATCGAGTCATCAATAAGGGAGTTCGATGAGCACCACAAATGGAATGTGGTTACATGGTCGCCTGGGTCTTCACCGCTCTTCCCTTCGAATTTTGGAATGTCCGAAGGGAGTTTGGTTGGGATCAGAGGCCAGGCCGGATTGTATTTGATTGGATCTTTTGTTAACTTAGTGAGATCTGGCAAGTTCAAAGTTGCCAGAAACGGAAGCCTAGGAGGACCTTGGGGATTCCACCCAGACTGGGCGGGGCTCCCAAAGCTCTGAAAAGATAGGCCTGGATTTTGGAAGGCACCAGGCTGCCCCAAGTAACCAGCAAAACCAGCTGAACCAAAAGGCAAGCCTTGTGATCCAGCAAAATTCGAAGTTTGACCAACTCTGGCCACAAAGCCTCCATAACCAGCAAAGTTTCCTCCTAAAGGATTATAAGGAGTTGATAACCCCTGATACGGATTCCAAGTAGAAGCTAAGGGAGGAATACTTTGAAACGAACTAACTTTGGAGTACGGCCTATTCCCTTATTGGCCGAAAAATGGATTCCCAGTTCCCATGCCACTAACAGGAGGGTTAGTCCAACCTTGGAAAGGATTGCTACTTTGTCCTGTAGAAGAAAAAGGAATAGATCCTACTATCAGGTTAGAATGTGGTATATGACCACTTCCGAAAGGAAAACCCTAGAATGAAGCCGATCCACCCATCATGGATGTGGCGGCACTAAACGAAACTAATGGAATACCCTGTGATTGGGTGCCAAATGGGAAGAATCCAGAACTAAAAGCATTGGTTTGGGAATTTCCACTCGTGGATAGAATGGAGGTAGACCCAACTAAAGATGTGCTAGCAAAAGACCCAAACAAAGAAGCAGAGGAGATGGAAATCGTTCCTCCCCCTTGTACTAATGTTGGAGTCTGCATAGTTGTAGCACTTGTAGTAGAAGCCATGCTTCCAGTAGTGGTCATCGACGGTAAGTGCGTAATGTGACCTAGACTTGACGGTCTATGCATCGGAGTCCCAACGTATTGTAATACTTCCGGATGGCTAGATGGTAGGGGAGAATTCGGAGCCGCTAACGACTCTAAGAGTTATTCTACCTCTATGTTATTCTCTGTTTGAAAAAGAACTCGAGAAAGAATTGGAGTGTTCCTCTCTTGTTCTGCGGAAGTGCTAGGCCTTACTTGAACACTAATGCCCCCGAGAGGAGGATCAATCCCCGATGCGTCAGCTGCTATGGGACAAAACCCACCAGCAGTATTACCTCTGTGCCTTCTAGGAGAAGGCTCTAAACTTGGTGGTGAAAGACCACGAAGTCTTCGAGACCGTCTAGGTGATCGGTCAGCCACTTTGAATTTTTTATTAAGATCTAACTAAAGACTCAAAAAATTGAAATCTAGGCCAACTAAGAGCACAGAGCACACACTATAAAGTCCCTAAAGATATCAGCCAATCAAACAACTTCCAAGTATTTCCGCTCTGGGTGATTAGGACCGGACACCAAAATACAAGAAAGTGAATTAAGGGGCCTTTCGAAGATAGTCTGGGATAATGACGGCCCAGTCCTATCAGTGAAGGTAACAGAGGAAGTTACGCTGACCTCCTAACAATAGCCTGCGTCGGTGCAAGCCCCTAAGCTTCATAAGGGTGCCCTCCAGTAGTACCGTTGAGAGTGATGCAATGTCGACCTCAGGTGCCACGGGATTCCCCTCCGCAGCCACCTGTGTAGATCCCTAGGAGTAGCAACTATGGATACCAACTCGTTGTAGAAGCCAGGTGGAACAGTCGTGAGCTAAGATCAGACAAGTAGGAGAGGGGGTATCTCTCTTCCCTGTCTTCAAAAACCCTCGTGCTTAACTCCCAGATTCGAAGCTTTCCTGGTATTCCTAACACTATTGGATTTTCACTCACTATTCAGACTCCTATGTTTGACAGTTTAAATGGCCTTGGAGAGTTATCTCTCCACTCGCCTAATCCAAGGCCCTAAAATATCCTAAAACTTATTGGTGTGTCTAACTTGACAATTATAAAATGTTCTAGTATATTTTAATTAGCGCTTGTTTTTAAATGGGTTGTTCTTTAAGTCAAGGGATAAGTGGAAGTGAAACTATTGGTGTTTTGATGCAAAAGAAATTAATAAAAACCAAACTACATGCAAATGCACTTGTTTTCGTTTTTCGATGAAAAGAAATTTCTACAGGGTTCAGAGGAACTTCAAGAAAAACAACAAATTTTCTTTTCTTCTCTTTTACTCACGCTTCACACTCACAAAAGTTAAGAAAACTATGGATGGCTAAAAAAATGTGTAGATCTATCCTAATGCAATGAGTACATGCTGATGCAAGACTTAAGACAACTCTAAATCAAGAAATGAAAGTTACTTGTTTATCAATTTTTATTTTGCCACTTAAAATGCTTAGATGGAATATGAGATGCTACCATTCATTTCGTCTAAACACTAAAAACAAGTTTCAAGACAAACAAAAAATGCACTTTCATTCACTAAAAGGAAACCAAATCAAAACAAAGTTCAAGAAAGCAAAACCAAGTTTTTCAAAAAGTTTTCTTCAAAAGCAAAAACAAAAATGTCTTTTCAAAAATGCTCTCAACAAGACTGAAACTTTATGATTGAAGAATAGGCAACAAACACTTTTGCAAGTTGACAACACACAATGGATGAAAACTCAACAAAAAGAAATGTGTTTAAAGATGCTTTTAACAATCCAAAGCAGGAATGAAAGCTTTGGCAACAAAGACCAAAAGATCAAAAAGACAATTTTCAACAAAGTGTCAATCAACAACTTTCAAAAACAAGAAAAGTAGATGGTCACAAAAAGTAGTTTTAACAAGCAAACAGAAAAGGTCACAAAAACAAGATTTGACACAAAGGCTGAGCTCAGCCTTTCTGCTCTGACAAAACTGAGCAGCCAAGACTCCTAACAAGAAATCTTGTGTGCTTGACAAAACGATGATGCTTGCAAAAACAAAAACAAGACCAACACTTCACAATCAGAGAGAATTCGAAATCAGATACTTGCTGTAAAACTAACAATTGACACTGGAAAGTGACTATTCAGGACTGAATCAAACTAGCAGACAGACCTTTAGAGACAAAAAGATTTAAAAAATCTCGAAAATTGCAAGATATACGCGACTGTATTGATGTACAGATTGATGTATACGCGACTGTGCCTAAGGAAACCTGCATATACATGGGTTAACTTAAGGAAACATGTGTATATATGCCTCTATAAGCAAGAAAAACAACGTATATAAATATTTCAAGAAAAAATAAAAAACAGTATGAAGAAACTGACCAAACTTACAACTCAAGTTCCTACAGGAATAGACTACACAACAATAGCAAGCAAACAGGCAGCTGAGCCTTGATTGGCTTGAACACACCCAAACTAGGAACAACAATGATGTTGTCCCCAGTGGAGTCGCCAATTCTATTAAGGGAAAAGCTCCCCTAGGGTCTGGGTTGATACCCTAGTAGACTGAAAGTTGTCTATACAGAGAAACGCACATTCCATACAGCCATAGTGCTAATATAAGCAAACTCTACGATAAGGGATGTACCTGAGGTCCTATGTTTGATAAGGTCCTTCCAGGGTCCAAACCCTTCTTGGAGTTCCTTTTGCTCCTTTGACCTGCAAAACAATCAATTCAAGAAAGTACAACAGTATATGGACTAAACATTATAAAGAAATCATCTTCATATTATAAGGAAAGGTAGTTAGTTATGCAATTAAACAACGATTCACACATGAATTCTAACATGAATATCATAAACATGAAGAAGATTTATATCAGGAACAAAGACATGTGTTTCTTTTATTATAGAAAAAATAGAGTACAGAAAGGAATAATTTCACCTGAGTTGTCCTTTCGCAGGCTCCAAGCGGAACCGACCTTCGGATTCGTCCAGTCTCAAGCCTTTAACAAACTCCTTCCATGACTTACTCCATGATATCACAAGTAGTAGATGGACATCATCACACAAGGAAACAAGGGTTTCCTGTAAAAATGGGGGAAGTGCAGGAGGCACAAGGATCTTCAGACCTGGTCAGGGAAATCTCAGCATAATAACCTTTCTCTCTCCTCTCCTCCCTTAGGCCTTCCCATTGAAGCCTTTTTATACTTCTCCCAAAGTAGTTTTTTAGTTGGGAATTCGTTGGGAATAGTTGGGCCACGGGCACTAACAGGTGATCAGCAGGTAAAACCCGCGATCTCCACCCGAAATTAAGGAGATTTATTTTTTTTTAAGTGTTTTAAGACATATACGCGGGTTGGGTATACACAGACCCGCGTATACACGCGTTTAGCTCAGGGCAATGTCGCGTATAGGGAATAAAACACTGTTTTTTAAATTTTGGACCAGGTCTGGAAGGAGGGGTTGCCTGGGCCATGAGTGCAGCATCACAAACCATAAGAGTGAGATTTGGAGCTATAACACCTGTCTCCTAGTCTCTAGGATTTATCGTACATCCCACCATACAACGATCTAGGCTCCATAGGCCTAATCAAGACTCCACCCTCCAAGATTTAACGTATATCCTGCCATTCACCGACCAAGGATTCCTAGGCCTGATTGAGGGCACCCACCTCTAAGCTTTACCATATATCCCTCCATTCACTGGTCAAGGATTCATAGGCCCACTGAGGTAACAAAAACTTTGGCTTTATCACAACCCACAGTCCAATTCAAGGGTTACTAGGCCAAGGCTTTACCATAATCCACAGTCAGATTCAGGGATCACTAGGCCATGTGTTATTTCTTTCAAATACCACCTCACTTAGTTGTGAATCCATCTTACAATCTATCTCAACCAAAACATGAGAACCCATCATACCATGGCCATCTGAGAATGGTAAGGTAAGGCTGAAGAACACTGTCAAACCTGTAAAAACCCATTCCCATGATAATAAGAGAATGAATAACACACATTCATAACCATGCATGTCAAAACCAGTAAGGAAATCATACATGTAACTTGATGCCTGCAAATAATCCCATTGTAGCCACTTGATCCTACTCTTCCTTGCTAGATATTTGCTTCCTTTTGCCTTATTTTCTTTTCTTGATCCAATGCTGAAGTCCTCCAAGAAAACTCTAAGTGTCCAAGAGTGTGAGAGAGAGATAATAGGGAGAGAGCTCTAAAACTAAACTGACAAAAGGTTAAATTGAAAAAAGGCTATGAATTGATCCTCAAAAGCCTTTTTATCAATGAAGTCCTTATTTTCTTCAATTTTCCATTATTTCCTTCATTTTCCTCCTCACATGCAACCTATGACCTTTCACCTTCCTTTTCTCCTAATTTCCATTATTTTCATAAATAAATTTCCAAAAAATGCCATTTTGCCTTTCCAAAACCTTTGCCATTTCCTTTTCCAATTTCCTTAGCCATAATAAACGAAATGAACCCCCCACTAGGATGTTTTTCCCAACATTCAGCTTGGAATAAGTGTCCCATAACCATGGTTATTATTTTTCCTTTATTATTGTTTATTACATGTAATTTTCACTAGGGATGTTACAGAACCCTCCCCCTTGGGGGAACATCATCCTCGGTGTTCAATGACACCTACAACCAACAATACTGCTGAAAGAAAAACATACTTAACATGGATATTTATAAATTAGCTTGACGCAGTATTTACAATGATCCTCTTGCTGAGAAGAAAACTAACATGACACCCATACCACTTATTGGAGCTTTATAACACACCTCATGGTGGTATTTACATCCATATACATATGTACATATACCAACACATCACACCAAAACATATACCAAAAGCATTTTCTCAACCAGTGAATAGAGGAGGATACATAGCCTACAATAGCCATCTCCCATGTAGCTTCATTGGGCCCAAAGTTCTTCCATTGCATTTTAACCTGCTCGATTTCCCAATTCCAAAGAATGACCATATTTCTCTGCAATATACACTGAGGTTAGAGTTGGAATTCTCCATCTGTATCTACCTGCAATACAGACCAGTCAATCACATGATCAACATCTTTAACATACTTCTTAAGCAATGACACATGGAAAAAATCATGGACTTTCACTGTCACAGGCAGTGAAATTTGATAGGCTATTGGTTCAATCCTTTCAATAATATTGAAAGGTCCACAAAATCAAGGTGCCATCTTGGCACATGATCCAATCCTTAATGATCTCCTATTTAGATTGATGCGTAAATACACATGTTCCCCATCCTGAAACTCCTTAAACAACCTGTTCTGATCTGCATAACATTTATGCCTGTCCTATGCTTCCTTTATATTCTTATTGATAAAATTCATTTCTTGTTCCATATATTCCAACATATCCAATCCAATCAACACCCTTTTTACTTGATCACTCCAACTAATGGAAGTATTACAACTCCACCCATACAATGTCTTAAACGAACTCATCCTGAAATATTTCGGGTACCCATTGTTGTAAGAAAAATCAACCAATCGAAGGTACTCCTCCCATTTTCTCTATTGATGCATCACATATATCCTCAACATGTCCTACAATATCCTATTGACCCTCTTAGTCTGTCCGTTTTTCTGTAGAGGATAAGTTGTGTTGAAGTCCAAATCTGTCCTCAAACCTACAAATAACTCCTTCGAAAACTTGGAAGTGAACTTAGCATCCCTATCTGACATAATATTTTTCAGTACACCATGAAACCTCACTACATCTCTGATGGATACCTGTGCCAAATCATTAGCTTAATACATAGACTTCACTCGAATTAAGTGTGCTACCTTTGTCAACTTGTCCACCGCAACCTTGATGGAATCATGTTGTCTAGATGTCCTCGAAAAATATGTGATGAAATCCATGGAAATGACCTCCCACTTTCACTTTGGAATTAGAATTAGATGTAATAATCTACTTGGATGCTTACACTCTACCTATACCTCCTGGATTTCCAAACACCTAGCCACAAACTCTGTCACGTCCTTTTTAGATTTGGCCAATAATAAAATTTCTTCATTGTTGTTAATGTCTTTTGATATCCTGGGTGACCTGAATATGGTTTTGCATGAAACACTCTCAATATAGTCTTCTTGAGCTCACTAATGTATGGCACATATATCCTGTCCCTAAATATGATCAAGCCATTTGCTGTGAGACAATAGTCCACATCCTAATCACCTGTACCTTGATGTAATATGTGTGTAAGCTCCGTGTACCTGTCATCCTACTGACATGCCTGTAAGATATGATCTTGTAAGGCTGTCCCATAAGAACTCAAAGCTTCTATATGATTCACCTTCACTATCCTACTAAGAGGATTTACAACCATATTCTCTTTACCCTTGGTGTACATGATCTTAAAATTGAACTCACTAATAGTTGCCAACCATCTAGCTTGCTTGACATTCAAATTCGGTTGGTCAAATAGGTACCTCAACCCACTATGATCACTCATTAGTAAAAATCTCCTTCCAAGAATATAGTGCCTCCACATCTTCAAAGCATGGATTATTGCTCATCAGTACAAATCTCCTTCCAAGAAAATAGTGCCTCCACATCTTCAAAGCATCAATGATCGCTACCAACTCAAGATCATGTGTCAGATAATTATTCTCATGCTCATTCAATTTTCGTGACTCATAGTACACTACCTATCCTTCCTGCATAAGGACTCCACCAAGTCCTCTCTTGAAAGCATCTATACATACCACAAACTCTTTGTATGGATATGTAATCTTTAACATTAGAGAATTCGTCAACAACTACATCAACTTTTCAAAACTTGCTGCGCATTCCTCTATCCATTCAAATTTCTTACCTTGCCTCTGCTGTGACATAATAGGATATGCAATCTGAGTTAAGTTCTCAGTGAACCTATGATAATATCCTACTAGCCCCATAAATGATCTTACATAATCCATGTTTCTAGGAGCTGCCCACTCCATGATAGCCCTTATCTTCTTTGGATCCATTGCTATACCTTCCTTGGAGACCACATGCCCCAAGTAATGTACCTTTGTCTAAAAGAAAATGCATTTACTAAGCTTGGCATACAACTGATGCTCTCTTAGAAAAATCAACACTATTGTTAAATTCTTGGCATGTTCTTCCTCATCCTTAGTGTTATCACCCTAAAATTTTTGTTTCTAAGCTTTGGAAATTTTGCCTTGTTTCTAGTCATAGTCTTATAGGTTTTGAGTCATCTCATCTCAATAAGTTTCATTCTCTTTTCCAAAAAAAGTTTCACAGCCTCATTCCATGTCCTAGAAGCCTCACCATGTGTTTTGACATCAGTTTGATTCCAAAGGATTGATGTTAGTCTTGGTATAGCCTTTCCATGGTTGTTTTAGAGTCTACGATCTAAAAGAGAGTCTTGTTGGTATGGCCAAATAGGTTCAATCCTCTGTTCTTACTTATCACCAATCCCACATCACACATAAGTTCCATGTGTCAAACTTGTGTCAAGGTTTTCGTAGTGCAAAACTCACTCTAGGTGTTTTTGTAGCACAAAACCCAGAATTTTCACTGGCTGTGCTACGAAATCGGGGATTTTGAACTAGGAGTTTTCGTAGCGCGCTATGAAACCCCTGAAGCAGCCTATTTCAGCATAAAAGACTCTGTTTTTTGCTTTTACTAGTCAACTTCCAGAAGGGTTCCTGAGCATATGAGAACTCAATTTTAAAAAATGAAAGATTTTTTTCTTCCTAAAATACTAAAATACAAAAACCTCTTTCAGTTTCTTCAAATTCGTTCTGAGGTGGGAGGCATTTATGGTTAAACTTGCACTACGAAACTGCTGAAAGTCAAGCTTTGTCTTCTAGTTTTAGCAGTCTTTTTCAAGATCAGTTTCTGGTCACAGGAAAAGGTATTTTGGAATTTTGAAAGAGGTTTCTCTTCATAAAATCTCCCTCTACAATAACCTATCTCATTTTCTTCATAAGTGTTTTAAGTTTGGAGAGACTAAACTTTGTTTGAAACCCTAATTTCAGAAAACGGATTTTTCCTGTTTTACACGTGTTTTCCAAGGACAGATTCTGGAGAGCTGGAGAATATTTTTAAAAAACCAAGAGAGGTTTTTGTTCTAGACAGCATGGGCTACAAAAATATCTTTCATTTTTATAAAATATTTCATGGATAAGAAGATAAAGGCTATGTCCCACGTGCCAATTTTCAAGGATCCTAAACCTAGAAACAGGGAAACATGTTCCCTAATTTCCAGGGTTTGTCATCAGCAGTAAGGTGACAACGTGGGAGGCTTCATAAAATTTGACTTCATGAGGTTGCAGCTGTCAAATAATGCTTTCAATTTTTAGATAAGGTTGTTGTAATCATAATAAGGAGTTACACTCGTAGTTGTATTAGGTCACTAGCAGTGCTAGTTAACAACTAGTTCTAATTAATGGTTTGTTTTATGGTTAGAATAGGTGTCATTCATAAAAAATTAGAATTCTCTTGATGAGGGATGAAGGAATACATGTTTTAAATGCTATATATAAATCAAGAGGTCGAATTAGCAAGGGGGTTGGAGACTTTTTGGCTCAGCTATTGCTCTATGTGCAGACTATGTATATTTTAACCTAATGCAGAATTTATGCTTAGACAACTCAAGATTCATGAAGAGTTCTTGTATGTTCTTATTTTGATGGCATCTTCCAATACTTACATTGTAGTGGTGTTTACTTATGATACTCATAATTCATCAATGATGCTTTGACTTCCTTCATAGATAAAGTAACTGTGTTTCACTATTTTATATTTGCATTTCTGCACTTGAACTCTATAATGCCTTGACTTCCATGCTAGGTAGAATGTTTTGGCTTCACTACTCACAATTCAAAGAGAGTTTTTAATGTCCTATTGTCTCATGGCTTTCCTCTTTCACTTACTTGCAGTGGTATAAATACATGTTACTTAGAACTCATCAATTATGCTCTAACTTCCTTCATGTATTTATAAACTATGTTTCCTTGCATTGTATCTTTGTTTTGTTGATGTATAAAAACTCTCTATGCCCTGACTTCATATTAAGCTGATCTTTTTGTGGTACTAAAACATACTTTGACTCCATAGCCCAATGGTAGCCAGCCTTCTTCTTTCAACCTATAAACATATACAATCACAAACCATAGAGTTAGCCATCTATCTTATTCTTTAATCAAAATCATTAACCCTTTAAGAGAGCCCTCTCAGGCTGAGGAGGCTAAGCCTTAGCTAAAAGATTGGTTTGAAATAGTTACATTGAGATATTCTGATCAGTAGCCTATCAGGGTCCTATTTTGGTGATAACATTTTGGTGCGTCTACAGGGAGTCTGAAGATTATTCATTCCCGAAATCAAGAGGCTGAACTTCTGAAGGTAGCAGGAGTTTAGAAAAGTTTTCAAGGTTGCATCTACCTTGGTGACTCCACACATCGAATAACAAATTGGAAGGTGAATCCACTGCTAGAAGATCAGTAGCTTGATGAGGTTTCAAGATGAGTTCCATTGCAAGAATGAATGCCAGGTATGCCCCTATGAATCGGTCTCACATCCCTAGTTTTCCAAATCCTATGCCAAAGGTTGATTGGTTAGATGATCTTCCAATATTCAAAGATGAAAAGAAGGACAACTTTACTCTTCATTTGGTTAGGTTCCATATGCATGTACGTAGTCTTAAGGTTTATTTCCCTGAAGATTGTCTCATGAAGATGTTTATGACCACTTTAGAAGGAAAAGCATGGTCTTGGTATAAAAGATTGGAAAATGGTTCATTATATTCTCTTGCTGATTTCTATGATGTATTCTATGACATGTATAAAGAGTGTCATCCTTCCTTATTGTAGGTAAAAAATTGTTGTAAACATTCTTTGAGTCTTATTCAATATTTGTAGGATTGTTATGATGGTGATGAATTTATGGATGAAGAAATTTTAGAGGCTCTTCATAACAATACATTTCAACAACTAGAAGAAAGGATAACATCCCATGAAATGTAGCATGAAAATCAGCAGGGGTTTACTTATGAAAATCATATTACATCCTTCGAGATTAATGTAGAGATGCAACAGACTTGTCAATATTTAGATCATAATGAAGATGAAAATAATTACAAACACCAAGAAGAAATATTGGAAGAAATTTTTTATAACCCTCAGGCAGAGGAAAAGGTTGATCATTTATGTAATTCCTTACAGCAGATTACTTCAAGGAATGATCATAATAGTGAGGAAAATTACATTGTCTATGGAAATCATGCAGAAAGGCAGTTGGATAACTTATCAAAGGAATTTTGTGTGGCTGAGGATCAGTTGTTTGAAGATATAGAATGTTATGAGAATCATCAAACTAACCATGTGTTTTTTGACCCTATAGCTGAATACATGGAAAAGATTTACTTTTCAGACTTCCAGTTATATTTTCATCTTGAAGAAGAGTTACACCTCATGCTGCCTTGGATATTTCAGTATTTGGTTTATTTTTGCTTCAAGCACAGTCAAGAGATTCAAGTGTCAGATCAGATCGATGACTGGCTTCATCGGAAGTTTCATGTTCCTTGAGCTACAAGTGGAGATTGTGGCTGATAGGGTAGGTAGGAATGTGCAAATAAGCTCAGGGTAGGTTGACTGAGCATCTATTTCAGTAGGTGTAGTTTGAATTCTTCTTGCAGCAAATCATTAAAGGCTTGAGGAGCAAATTGGGCAGAAGTTCAGAGTTTTATTCTAGAGGATGGATAGCGGCACTGGAGCTACAAGTTCTTAGTATACCACAAGGGCACACTATCCCTAGTGGAGCCACTGTTATCACCCTAAAATTTTTGTTTCTAAGATTTGGAAAGTTTGCCTTGTTTCTAGTCATAGTCTTATAGGTTTTGAGTCATCTCATCTCAATAAGTGTCATTCTCTTTTCCAAAAAAAGTTTCACAGCCTCATTCCATGTCCTAGAAGCCTCACCATGTGTTTTGACATCAGTTTGATTCCAAAGGATTGATGTTAGTCTTGGTCTAGCCTTTCCATGGTTGTTTTAGAGTCTAAGATCTAAAAGAGAGTCTTGTTGGTATGGCCAAATAGGTTCATCCTATGTTTTTACCTATCACCAATCCCACATCACACATAAGTTCCATGTGTCAAACTTGTGTCAAGGTTTTCGTAGTGCAAAACTCACTCTAGGTGTTTTCGTAGCACAAAACCCAGAATTTGCACTGGCTACGCTATGAAATCAGGGATTTTAAACTAGGAGTTTTCGTAGCACGCTACAAAACCCCTGAAGCAGCCTGTTTCAACACAAAAGACTCTGTTTTTTGCTTTTACTAGTCAACTTCCAGAAGAATTCTTGAGTAGCTGAGAACTCAATTTTCAAAACTGAAAGAGGTTTTCCTTCCTAACATACTCAAGTACAGAAACCTCTTTCATTTTCTTCAAATTCGTTCTGAGGTGGGAGGAATTTATGGTTAAACTTACGCTACGAAACTGCTGAAAGTCAAGCTTTGTCTTTTGGTTTTAGCAGTCTTTTTCAAGATCAATTTCTGGTAACAGGAAAAGGTATTTTGAAATTTTGAAGGAGGTTTCTCTTCATAAAATCTCTAGATACAATAAACTATCTCATTTTCCTCATAAGTGTTTTCAGTTGGGAGATAATAAACTTTGTTTGAAACCCTAATTTCAAAAAACGGATTTTTCTGTTTTACACGTGTTTTCCAAGGACGGATTCTGGAGAGCGGGAGAAGTGTTTTAAAAAACCAAGAGAGGTTTTTGTTCTAAACAGAATGGGATAAAAAAACATCCTTCAGTTTTGTAAAATATGTCATGGATAAGAAGATAAATTCTCTATCCCACGTGCCAATTTTCAAGGATCCTAAACCTAAAAACAGGGAAACATGTTCCCTAATTTCTAGGGTTTGTCATCAGTAGTAAGGTGACAACGTGGGAGGCTTCATAAAATTCGACTTCATGAGGTTGTAGCTTTCAAATAATGCTTTCAATGTTTAGATAAGGTTGTTGTAATCATAATAAGGAGTTACACTGCTAGTTGTATTAGGTCACTAGAACTGCTAGTTAACAGCTAGTTCTAATTAATGGTTTGTTTTATGGTTAGAATAGGTGTCATTCATAGAAAATTCGAATTCTCTTGATGAGGGATGAAGGAATACATGTTGTAAATGCTATATATAAAGATATAGGTCGAATTAGCAAGGGAGTTGGAGACTTTTTGGCTCAGCTGTTGCTCTATGTGCAGACTGTGTGTATTTTAACCTAATGTAGAATTTCTACTTAGAAAACTCAAGATTCATGAAGAGTTCTTGTATGTTCTTGTTTTGATGGCATATTCCAATACTTAAATTGTAGTGGTGTTTACTTATGATACTCAGAATTCATCAATGATGCTTTGACTTCCTTCATAGATAAACTAACTGTGTTTCACTGTTTTATATTTGCATTTTTGCACTTGAACTCTATAATGCCTTGACTTCCATGCTAGGTAGAATGTTTTGGCTTCACTACTTAGGATTCAAAGAGAGTTTTTAATGTCCTATTGTCTCATGGCTTTCCTCTTTCACTTACTTGCAGTGGTATAAATACATGTTACTTAGAACTCATCAATGATGCTCTAACTTCCTTCATGTATTTATAAACTGTGTTTCCTTGCATTGTATATTTGTTTTGTTGATGTATAAAAACTCTCTATGCCCTGACTTCATGTTAAGCTTATCTTGCTATGGTACTGAAACATACTTTGACTCCATAGCCCAATGGTATCCAACCTTCTTCTTTCAACCTATAAACATATACAATCACAAACCATAGAGTTAGCCATCTATCTTATTCTTTAATCAAAATCATTAACCCTTTGAGAGAGCCCTCTCAGGCTGAGGAGGCTAAGACTTAGCTAAAAGATTGGTTTGAAATAGTTACACTGAGATATTCTGATCAGCAGCCTATCAGGGTCCTATTTTGGTGATAACATTTAGAATATATCAAGATGTCATCAATGAATACAATAACAAACTTGTCTATATAAGGATGTAATACACTATTCATCAAGCACATGAAAGTAGCTAGAGTATCAATCAAACTAAATGGAACTACAACAAACTCATAATGCATGTACCTGGTTCAAAAAGATGTCTTGAAAATTTCCTCTTCTTTAATGCGTACCTGATGATATCCATATCTTAGATCAATCTTTGAGAGCATTGTTGCTCCCTTCAACTGATTGAAAAAGTCATAAATTCTCGACAACAGATACTTGTTCTTGATGGTCACCTTGTTCAACTACCTGGAATTGATGCATAACCTATGAGTACCATCCTTCTTCTTCACAAACAATACTAGTGCACCCCAAGGTGATACACTGGGCCTAATGTATCCCTTGTCAATAATTTCCTTCAATTGTAACTTCAACTCTACTAACTATGGTGTGCTCATCCTATATGGTGCCTTTGATGCTGGTGTTGCCCCTGATATCAACTCAATGGAAAAGTCCACTTCCCTATGAGGTGACAACTCTTAAATCTCTGTTAGAAACACATCACGAAACTACTACAAGATCATTTACTTGCTCAATACCTTTGCATCCTCAACATCCTTATGTTTGTCACTAGAAATATGCACTACAAACAACACACACCCTTTCCTGCGATTTCTCTTCACCTGCATAGTTGTCACCATTCTAACTGATGTTGCTTCTTCTTACCTTGCAAGATTCTCTGTTCTCAATTGTCATCCAAACACTCAATGTGATCCTAAATTAAATAGGAACACAAAAAATTACTAATATAACCATAAATACAAATATACAACATAAATAACACTTCATTTGATTAATATCAAATATTGAAATATGCTTACAAACATAATGGAAATAAGACTAGCTTAGGTGATGGTAGCTTATCGCTGAAAAGAGATGTGGTGGCTACATGCCTCTAAGCTGTGTTACAATGAGGCTCAAGGGACTATTTATTATTAAACAACAAGGGAAAACCATAAACAACCAAAACCCTAAACCTAGGAGATGGAATGCCAAGAGTTTGTGGGCCCCGTTGGGGTAGTTGGGCAGCCAACTTCCCAGGGTCATAACTTGGCCATATTATCTCCATTTGGCATGTAAAATACCTTGTTGGAAAGATCTATCTAAGTACTATAGGATTTGCGCCAAGCCCATGCTTGTTGTGGACCTAAAAAAATGTCATTTAGGGGGTCAACACTTCTCCTGAATTTCACGACCCCAAAAACTACTAAAAATAGTAAATGCTGCAATAAACAAGGAAACAAATGAAACCAACTAGAGGTATAGGTGGAATAGATGAGTGGCCACCAATATTCACCTGGGTAAACCCTCCCTCATTAGGAAGCAATGGTGCCCATTGCGTGCAGAGCCTCTAGAAGGTGACGAAATTTCTGTTCCACTTGGTCCTTCATGAAGCACTTGCCTTGATGAAGGAGTTGACATGCTTTGACAACCCTATATAGATGAATCCTATGTTGGTGAGTGTTCTTGATATACGTTTCCATGATCTGATTAGTTGTGGCATGTTCCATGCATTTTGGGTTTACCTCTACTGGTGTGAGTTGTTTTGCAATGTCGGATGTGTCCAACAATTGTGGAAAGTATGGCTGAAGTTCATCTACATTGAACATTGGGTACGGAACAAGGAAGGGTGGAATGTTGATCTCGAAGGAATTGTACCCTACATCCTTGGTGATGGTGTATGGCCCATATCAGAATGGGCGAAGCTTGCGGTGGGGTCTAGTGAGGCGCTCCTTTTACAAATGTAGCCAAACTTTGTCGCCCACCTAGAACTTGTGCAACACCTAATGTTGATCATGGCACTGCTTGTACTTAGCATTGGCTCTATCTAATACATCATGGACCTGCTGGTGGATGTTTTGAATATGCTCAATGAAGTTGTTAACCTTGTCAGCTTTAGGCTGGCCGTGAGTCGAATCTTCCTGAGTGGCTACATATGGTATGGACACAATAATGGGACATAATGATTGAAATCCCAACCCTACCTGAAAGGGGTTGTGGTTTGTTGAGTTATGGAGAGCTCTGTTGTAGTTGTGCTGGACATAGGGGAGGCTTTCATCCAATCTGCGTGGATGCTTTGAGTTGTACATACGCATAATGTGCATGATCATCCTGTTGATGACCTCTATTTGGTCATCAATTTGGGGGTGGAAAGTCGTGGACTTAGTAAGTTGGGTATCCAACATCGACCAAAGACTTGACCAAAATGCCCTTAGGAATCCATTGTCCCAATCTAAGACAATGGACTATGGGATCCCAAAGTGTACCCACACTTGATCGAAGAAGAACTTAGCAGTGGCCTTTATTGTGACACTCTTCTTGCAAGGCATCATAATGATCATATTAGAGAATCTGTCGATGACCACGAAAACATAGTCATTGCCATGCTTAGTAGAAGGAAGGCTTCAAATGTAATCCATGGAGATGGATTCCCAATTTCAAGTAGGAGTAGGAAGAGGAGTATATAGGCATTGCTTCTTAATGGTTGGTTTGGCAATGACGTAGGCAATGCTAGATCAAATGTACTTCCCAACATCTTGATGAAGGTTTATCCAATAAAAATACATCTGCAGTACTGCCACTTTTTCTCTACTCTGAAATGTCTAGCGACCCGACTGTAGTGCACTTCCCAAATCATCTTGGCACACTCTCTTGAAGGAACATAGGTATGGTTTAGGTGGCATAATAGTGCATCCTGGACGTGAAAATTTGGAAACTTATTACCTTCCAGGACTATCTGGTATGTGTTGTTGAACTCTGGATCGCTCTTGTAAAGATGCAGCCACCTTGAAGTCTCATGCCCAGATGGGCCGAACACAATGATCAGCGCCATGACTAGTGGTCAGCTGAGGCAATCTACAACATTATTGGTGTTTCCCTTCTTGTACTTAACATTCAAATGGAAATATTGTAGGTATCTAGACCATTTCTAATGGAAATCATTCTGCAACTTCCCTTTTGTCTATATCAACTATAGGGGATGGTGGTCTGTGTGGATGACCGATTCCTTCCCCATAATGTAATGCTTCCATTAATGGTAGGCATGCATAATGAAATACATTTCTTTTTCATAGGTGGTATACTTTCAAATTGTGTCTAAAATTTTCTCAGTGTGGTAAGCCATTGGATGCCCCTGTTGAGTAAGAACTGCACCAATAGCATATTCAGAGGCATCTGTGTCAATCCCAAATGGTTGTTGCAAGTCTAGTAATGTGAGCACCAGTGTAGAGAAAAGGTGATGCTTCAACTCAAGAAATGTCTTATGTTGGGTTTCAGACCAAAATAAATTTTCTTTCGCTCCGCCCTTGGTGACTTGACTTAAAGGCCAAGTGATATGAGAGAACCCCAACATGAACCCATGGTAGAAATTGGAAAGACCCAGAAAGATACGGATATCTGTTAGAGTGGTTAGGGATAGCCAATCCCGAATGACTTGTATCTTGGCTAGGTCCACATGCACACCCTTCTCATCAATGATGTACCCCAAACATTTAACATGGGTCATTCCATAAGTTCATTTCACAACATTGGCACACAAATTCTGTTGTTGCAGGGTTTGGAGGACTTGTCGAATATAGTGGAGGTGCTCTTCCCAACTCTACCTAAAGATCAAGATGTCATCTAAATACACCACCATGGATTCATTGGTGAAGGGTCACAATATTTCGTCCATCAATATCATGAAGGTTGTGGGGGAATTCGTCAACCCGAAAGGCATGACCAACAATTCAAAAAGTCCCTCCTTGGATTTGAAGGAAATATTCCACACAAAGGATGGTTTGATAGGCACATGGTGATAACCAAACTTCAAATCAATCTTGTTGAAATATTTATCCCCCTTGAGCTGGTCTAGAAGGTCATCAATCTGCGAGACTGGGTATTTATTCCTTACAGTGATCTTGTTTAGTGCTCGATAATCAATACAGAGTCTTCAGGTCCCATCCTTCTTCTGTACCAATGCAATTAGTATCCCACATGGTGATAAGCTTGGTCTGATGTGCCCTTCTTGGCTTATTGGGGCCTGACCCAGGTTCAGAGTTGATTTAACTAAACAAATTCCAGTACTATTGGCCCTTTCAGCAACAGTTCGCAGAGCGCGGATTGAGGTCTCACCTGAAGTAGTATGGGAGGGTGCTAGAACCAGGTTTCCACACCCTGAAGATGTCTAATGAGTTCAAGTGGTCTGTGGTTCGACCTTGTGCACAAGTTGCTTCACGCACTTTCCCATACCTCGCAGCCTGAGATACTGCCTTTGCGCAGCCCTACTCAAGGGCTGAAAATTGCGCTTCTGAGTTTTTACCCAAGAATTTACTAATATTCCAATGGTAGTTGATTATCTTATCCTACTTGCATGCTTTAAGTTATAATTAACAATATAAACCATTCATACAGATGCGCACTGTAAATAAATAGTATATTCGCAAATTATATCAAACATGCATTTAACCCAAGAACAGATACACAGAATTATGATAAAACTTCTCTTTATCAATTCCTTCCTCGGTTACAGACTCGACTCTGCCCTGCACACTCAGCTGCAAGGGTCCGTGCACTCAGTTGCAAACTACTAGGCCTCTGCACACTCAGCTGCAGAGCCTTCTCCTACTCTATGACCCAAAGACACACTTTACACTTGCGACTCAATCCCTTAGACTTGTTATTCTTCTCTACTATTCTCTTTCTTTCTACACTTAGAGCCTTACTCTATTTATACAATCCCATGGTCCGCAGACCGTGGGTAGGCCAAAATTACATTACAAAACTAGGGTGGACAACCTTGTGACTCTATTATACTTTCACACCCCGCGCCCGCAATTTGCAGAGCCTTACAACAAAATTCGATCAAAACTTGGGCTTTGAGCCCTAAAACATGCCTTGGGGGGATTCCATGCCCAACAAGCCCCCAACACAAACATCTTTACTCACCCTCGAGTCACTCTGTCAGCACGGCGATCTTTGCGTGGAATCCCTCCAACTATTCTTGAACCACGCAGAGGTCGGCAGTGCATTGAGCTGCTGCTTGCTAGATCTATTGTATACACTATTCGGAGACCTTTGTGTCTGGAATGCTTCTCTACATCAACATGTGCATCCCCTATATGTTCCCAAGCTTGCCTTCAATGTCTGCTGTGATGGTGAAGGCCTCGTCGATCCAAGGCTGGACGTGCGCTTTTAGAACTGCTTCCTTATGTCGTGCCGCATCCACCTGCTCCTTCAATGCTTTAGCCTGCTGCATCCTCGCAAGCCTCTAGGTGAGGACCACTGCCTGCGCAGTTCCTCAGACACTGTCATATTGTTGTTGGAGTTCTCCCACCTCTGTCTCTGAGCATTGGATGTTGGGGTCCTCCTGCAAAGTTGTGAGGACCTCAAGTGATTCTTCCAACATGCTAGTGCAGTCTTACACTACACCTCTAATCTCTTCCAATCCTGCTGTGATAGCTTTAGTGCGCTGTTCCCTAACTTCTAGGGGAGTGGATGGTTGTGCCTATAACCATAGCTCGATGATCTGAAGATTCAGCGCCAGCTGAAACTTTGTCATTTCTTCCCTAGCCTCACAGACTCCAGCTGCTAACCTGTGGATCCGCACCTCCGCTAGTAGATCTGCTGGGATGGCCAGCTCCGAGATGCTTCAGCAAGCATCACCTATCACCTGCACCAGCTGTTGATTTTGTGACACCATTTCGTCATGCTACAAGTTGAGTTGTTGCATGTTTATCTTCTACTCACTGAGGACTTGGAGAGCGCGGCTCTCCCTAGCGTGCAGCGCTGTTGTTATCCCATCCTGCAATAGATATAATTTCTTGCACGGAAGGGTAGCTAGATTAACTCCGAGACCTTTCATCATGCTAACCAACAGCTTGTCATCCTCATTTTATGCTACTAGAGCCCCTTTTGGCAACACGATTGTCTTCGACATCCACGCGCGCAACATCTACTTTGCTACCGTGGATCCAACTACAAGGTTGGCTGAAAGGGTACCAACCTAAGGGGGGCGCACCTATAAGTCCTGCAATTACACTCTGAGGGTCCCCAACACAGTCTGGTGTTCCTGCATGAACTCCTGAAGAGTCTCATTTGTGACATCGCGCACTGTCTCGCCGATGTCATGCAGATCACCCTCGGTTAGGGTGATCGGGTCAATGGACAATTTCGAGGCCTTGACCTTCTTCCTCGATCCTACTCGCTCTGCTGGGTGTTGGCACTTCAACTGTGTGGACGTGGTCTATGGGTCTGCACCTCCTTCTTCTATTTCTGCTTCCTCTACTGCCTGCCCTTACGAAGGCATTTGTTGGCCCTCGCCCATCTTCGCGGTTGCTTCTTGCACTGCTACTACTACTGTGGCCTTTTCCTGCTCAGCTACTTTCTGTGCCACTTCCCACATTGCCCACACTTCTGTTGCTATTGTTTCCTTCCGTCGTTTTTCGGCCAACTGTGTGATGCACAACTTGGCATCATATTTCTTCTTTTGTGTTGCTGACCTCTCAAGTTCTGCAATGTCTGGAGCGCACCATTCCGGAGGCCATGCCTCCAAGATAGTGAAAATGGTGCCATTAGTGGTTGCAAAAGGTAGCTTCATCCACTGCTTCATCGGATCCTTATGCGCCCTGATATAGATGTCGTACATGTCTGCCTTAAATTATGCAAAACTCTGCAGACTATTGTAAACCATGGGCGACAACTACATCTTATGGTTGATCCACATTCGGATGTTCATCTCCATGAGAACTCAGAAGATCTTGCTGTTGTGTATCCTTGTAGCATCCTTCATGGCCGAGAGCGAAGCGTACTTCGCGACCTCTGGTAAATCTTTATCAATTATGGGGAATTGATTGTCCTCCGACAATTCCTGAGCTACGAGCACTATGGATAGCAACAACCATGCATAGTGGAAGGTTTTACCATACTCCTAGGCTTCACGAAAATTCTCTAAGAATTTTGTGTAGAGGAATTTGGACCAGGTAAACTGGACCCCCTCTGCACAGTGCTCAGCCACTGCAACCACCGGCGCAGGTACCTCATCTATGTAGCATTTGCGCATAAATTTTCCCACGAGGATTTGGGTTGCGACACGTACCGCTTTGTCCTTGATGCTGGAGATGTCGTAACCCCTCTTCTTCTTTTCCAACTTGTACTTCATCTTCATGGGCTCTGCGAGGGCCAAATCACTTCCCTTTCCTTCCAATATGGTCGTGGGGTCCTTTCCTTTGTATGGAAGCCAAGAAACATGATGAATCAGGTCTGCCGTGATGGGGATGGGCTCCTCCAGTCATAAATATCCATCATGCACCAAGTAGAGTAGCTGCCTAATGACGAAAGTGGTTATTAGGGCGTGGTGGAAATGTGGCACCAATAGCAGGTTCAACAGCCTGGCCTTTTCCACACTGTGTAATGACTTCCACAGCTCTAATGTTGTCACCACCCCCGCGGTGTTCTGCTTCATGAGGTTTCCGGTCTCCAGATGAGGGAACTTCTCATGGTTAGCAAGGTCCCAATCTTCAAATTTCATGTTCAGCACATGGCCTAGGTGCATGCCTTCAAACATAATGCCATCTAGGAGGAACGGGGTCTGGAGCGAACTCTTGGTCTCGTCCAGGTCCTTGGGCACTTTGGCCTTCCCTTTTCGCGGGGGGACATAGGTGGGTAGTTTTGTCATAGAGTGCCTAGGTTGAGTATCCACCTCCATGCCTTCGTCTTCTTCCTCTGCGATGATAAGGTCCTATAGATCTTCTTCTTCTTCATCTGTTTCTATAGTGACAGCTTTCCCTTTCTCCTCAATCGATAGTTTGCTGCGTAGCAGGTTCCATGGGGACAAGTGTACGGGAGCCATTGCTTGTTTATCCATCTTGGGTCTTAGTGTGCACGGTGATTTCAGGATCTCTGCCACAATCCCGACACCTTATAGAACATCCTCCATAGTTAGGGCCTGCGCGGCCTTGCCGGCGGTCACCTCTTCTATCCCCATACCATCCTTAGTTGTTGTCATTGTAGCTGTGCAGCAATCTATCACTTGCAAATTCAGGGGCTTAATCAATGCTCGGCTCACAATACTCAGGGCTCTGCTCAAATGCTAAATAGCAAAGGACCAAGTGTTGTTTGCTGGGTAGCCCTTTGTATTTTATAGTGCTTTTTGAATTTGAATTCGACCATTCCCCCCAATTCTGGTTCATTAATGCTTTCTTGGCAGCAAATTTTCCCAAATATTGCCCATAAATCACATCTTAAAAGACTACCACCCACTCCATTTTGCCTTCAGTCGAGCATCCCATCGTGAATAGTAACTTTAGTCGTCACTTTCTGGCCAACCTGCATGGCAGCGCAACCCCCCATGCACGGTCGCTGACCTTGTGACTCTCTGCTTCTGCGTGCATCTTCAACATCACATAGTCCTTGGGAAAAATAGTTTATAGTCCCGCGCTCTCTTCCAACTACCTGGAGCACTAAGACTATCCTTCCCTTGGCTAGTCAGGTGGTCACACCACCCATGTAGAGTTCCATCTTGTCCTCCATCATGGTTCCTGGAGAATCCCCACCTTTTATTGTTATGGTCGACATCACGTGCTTCATCATTTGCAATGTGCTACCCTGGTCACTATGCTTAGCAATATGCAATCCAAGCCAAGGCATCAGACTAATCAATTCACAGTGATAGTTCTCAAACTTGTCAGCATGATTGTACGCACCTTGCCTTACCGTCCTAGTTTTTTTGGCGAGAAAATCTCCCTCGATCTCATCCTCCAACTTCTTGACTTCTACGTCCATCAAAGCGCTTTTCTTCCTTAACCGTACCCTTTCTTCTTCAAGTTCGCGGAGTCTAAGGTTTCCCTATTGGATTTCTTCCTCAAGTATCATGCGTTCTATTTCTTGCAATTATGTGATCCCTCCCTTCCGGGCTTCACGAACAATCGTATCTATGGGTGCTTTTGTGTGCGGACTAGGCTTCGCATGCTCCATAGGGATTACAACGTCTGCTTCATATTTCAGCTTCGGAAGTACCCGCGTGGTCAAGGTTTTGCACATGGTCCTATAAGCCCATAGAACCGCTGGTACGCATAGGTCCCAGTCAGTTCGCTTCACATGGTGGACCACGTTCAGTGCTTTGCATACTTTGTCAAAGGCTTCCACATGGATAACTTTCTACGAGCTCAGTCTTATCATACTTCCTGATCGTCATTCGCGTCCTCATCGTGCCCATTCCTACTTGTTAGTCATGTTGCCTATCACGAGGATGGTGTGTGCTCGTGCAGGTTGCACACCATACGTCTGTACCCATCTGGAAAGGTGCACACACGAGCTATTTCGTTTGTCATGCTCAGCCTTTATCTGCATCTAAGGCTTCCCAAATCGTAGGCGCATCATCCTTCTACATTCCCGTCAGTCCTCAAAATTCTGCTGCTGCGTACCCCACCACCTTGCGGGCGTAGCACGCGGTACCATCTCAGAGCATCGAACCGCTACTATTCTGGCACTTCTTTTTCAAATTTGTTCAAGAAATCATCCACGTCACGGTGGCGAGACTAGTGGTGGTGTGGGTGGAAGTGGTATGCATGAAATTCACTACCTTATCAAACTGATCGCACTTCTTGGTGAGACCTTCGCGATCTCTTCCTCGCTTTCTCGTGGAGGTGAAATCAAGGGGCTAGTTTCTAGTTTTGCGCTTCCTTCGTTTCTATAGATCCTCCCACTTTGTGTAGCCCCAAACATCAATTTATTCGCATAACCCGGTTTTCACATAGTAGTATCTTAATCCAAGTGTTCAAATATTTAATGTACTTACCTCGCAGTCCTTTGAGGAAGCATCGTTCCGCTTCGCTATAGCTAACTAAAGTATCTACTACAAACTTGGTGATAAATCCTCCTACGATTCGATCGAGCCAGTGATCCATAGCACGCGGGATCTTATCTTCTGATGCTTCTAGTCTGCACACCAACTTTAGAGTCCACACAATAGGTTTGTCGAGCCTACACCTTCCCTGACTGTCTGCTAGCTTCACGATCCACTCGTACAACTCAGTGGGGAAGGATGCAATGAAAAATTTGTGGATTTCCATATATGAGTAGCAATCTAACCACTCTTCCTTTGATAATTACAGATTCCTATTTTCCTATGTCGCGAACTCGTGAATCTTCCAGTCCAACCACTCTTCAATTCCTTTCTTTATCAAATTCCAGCAATACAACATCAGACATCTCTTATGCAGATCCCGATCCTGACAATGGAACCATTTGTTGGCTTATTGCGGTCTAACCCAGGTTCAAAGCTGATTTAGCCAAAAAAATCCACGTACTACTGGCCCTTTTGGCAACAGTCCATGGAGCGCGGACTGAGGTCTCACCTGAAGTAGTATGGGAGGGTGCTAGAACTAGGTTTCTGCACCCTAGAGATGTCTGATGAGTTCAAGTGGTTCGTGGTTCGACCCTGCGCACAAGTTGCTTCACACACTTTCTCGTACCTCGTAGCCTAAGATACTGCCTATGCGCAGCCCTACTCAAGGGTTGAACACTACACTTCTACGTTATTACCCAAGACTTTACTGATATTCCAATGTTAGTTGATTATCTTAGCCTACTTGCATGCTTTAAGTTATACTTAACAATATAAGCCATTCATACAGATGCCCGTAGTAAATAAACAGTATATTTGCAAATTATATCAAACATGCATTTAACCCAAGAACAGATACACAAAATTATGATAAAACTTCTCTTTATTAATTCCTTCCTCTGTTACAGACTCGACTTCGCCCTACGCGATCAACTATAGGGGTCCGCGCACTCAGCTGCGGACTACTAGGCCTTTGCGCACTCAGCTACAGAGCCTTCTCCTACTCTACGACCCAAAGACACACTTTACACTTGTGACTCAATCCCTTAGACTTGTTATTCTTCTCTCCTATTCTCTTTCTTTATACACTTAGAGCCTCGCTCTATTTAAACAATCCCAAGGTCCGCGGACCATGGGTAGGCCGACATTACATTACAAAACTAGGGTGGACAACCCTGTGACTCTATTATACTTTCGCACCTTGCGCCTGCAATTCGCAGAGATTTACAACAAAATTCGATCAAAACTTGGGCTTTGAGCCCTAAAACATGCCTTGGGGGATTCCATGCCCAACAACCCTTTCTATAACAACTCCTGAATCTGCCTCTTGATCTCATCGTTCTAAAAAATAGAGCGTCAATAGATTAGTCCATTGGGAAGCGGTGCACCCAGGGTCATATCGATGGAGTGATTTACCTAACAGTGCAGAGGCACCCTTGTAGGTAAGGAGAAAATGTCCCTGTACTCCACTACGACCTTGTCCATATGTTGCTGTTGTGCAGAGGAGCCGTATCTGGAAGTCGTGGCCACAATCTGCTTCTTGCGCTAAGGGTAGATCATAAGGAAAACAAATTTCCTGGTCTGTTAAATGATCTTATTGCATTTCTTTGTAGTGATCAAATAGATGGTGATAGGGGGGGCTACATCCGATATCTTGTACAACTTATTTCGCAAAGTAATAATCACATAGTGAGGTCTAGAATCATATACAACATGCCACTTCCACAAGAATTGTTTTCCTAATAACATATCACAAACTTCTAGAGGGGAAACATCACACAATACCTCATCTGTGAAGGGATTGAGGTTGTAGGGAAGGCAAAACTTCTGGCTGATGCGAAGATCTCATCTTTGGTGAAGCCACTAGATAATGTACAGATATGGATGTGTTGTAGTCATTAGGCCTAGTCGCTTCAAGAACTCTGCTGAAATGAGGTTGTTTTGGTTCCCTATGTTGACAATGAACTACAGTAGAGAACCCTTCACCCACATCTGTGAGTGGAAGAGGCATTCCCCCTCCTCTAGATCCTCAGACTCATTCTTCTAGATCTTGGTGGTGGCCACAGTCACACTAGGTTCCACATCAATGATCTTCTTCCTTTTGTCATTCCCCTTGTCAGGTTCTGAATCAGAGTCGGAACATGCGTCTGATTCGGAAGCCTTCAACTTGGCCACTAGTGACTGCTTGACCTGACACTCACTTGTGTTGTGAGTGGAGCTCTTATGTAACTCACACCATTTTCCTGTTTCCTTCTTTGTCTTCATAGTGTTGTTATTTTCTTGTGACTCTCGTGGATTGTCCTGGGTCACGCCACCTTGGCTTTGTCCTTTGCTCTATGGTTTGGGGGCAACTTTCCCTTGCTTCAGATTCACAAATCCAATGTCTCTCTTATTCTATTTAAACTTCTGCTCAATCTGGACAATGTATCGGTACATCATGCCGAGTGAGGAGATGTCTACGAACTCCATCTCAT
This sequence comes from Pinus tabuliformis, assembly GCA_031772625.1. Classification (NCBI taxonomy): domain Eukaryota; kingdom Viridiplantae; phylum Streptophyta; class Pinopsida; order Pinales; family Pinaceae; genus Pinus; species Pinus tabuliformis. The sequence goes on from CM062819.1 coordinate 1,558,230,624, forward strand.
CCTGGTGGTACCTGTTCATGCAACCACGGTACTTGAGTACCAAATGTCACTTAGAATCCTTGATACCCAATTTCATTCAAAGGGTATGGAAAACATTGGTAAAATCTAACACGTCTTGGTCCCTTCCTTGTCGTAGCATGGTCCAATTTATGTAGTTATCCTCATAGGTCTCGACAGGGTAGTACTACTCCTTGATGGAATCCCAAAACGAATTCCAAGTGGGTGCAACTAAAAATAGTGAAGGTGTACTTTTGTCCTTCTTCTCGCAGTAGGTCTCCCACCAATCCTTAACGTGGGGGGCGGATTTGAGAAGTGAAACCGTAATCTTTTCCCTGCAAGAAAAATCATGAACAAAAAAATATCCTCCTAGTAGATTTAACCATTTATCTACGATGTCCAAATCTATCCGACATTCAAATATGGGGATGTCAAAGTTAACTTGTACCTTAAGGGGTGTGGGACTTCTAGAGTAGGTACTCGAAGAAAACGTGTCACCCTTGGGTAGCCACTGAAGGATCTGGGAAAATTTTTCCATCATCACATTCTTCTGTCACTCAAGGGCTTCTTCTAGTAAGATTTTGAAAGGATCTCCTACCCCTTCATCTTTCTTCTCTTTAGCCCTGGGAGGCCATTGGGATTTGTGAGGCTAGTCTTCTAAAGGTTCGACCACTTCAAGCCCTAACTACTTATATCCTAACCTCATTGGGGACATGCAAAGAAAAATAGAGAAAGAGAAGGCCACTTTGAAACCACTTATCTGAACTTAAACACAAACACAACAAATTACAGATATAACCATAAATACAAATATGCAATAAAAATAACACTTCATTTCTTTAATATCAAATACTGAAATATGCTTACAAACATAATGGAATAAGATTTGCTTGGGTGATGGTAGCTTATCTCTGAGAAGAGATGTGGTGGATACATTCCTCTAAACTGTATTACAATGAGGATCAAGGGCCTATTTATTATTGAACAAAGGGGAAAACCCTAAACAACCAAAAACCTAAGCCAAGGAGATGGAACAATAAGAGTTTGTGGGCACCGTTGGGGTTAGTTGGGCAACCAACTTACCAGGGTTGTAACTTGGTCATATTATCTTTGTTTGGTGTGTATGATACCTTGTTGGAAATATCTCTCCGAGTACCTCAAAAAATTGCCATTTAGGGTGTAAAAATTGCTCCGAAAGTTCAAGAGTAAAAAAAAGCTACTAAAAATAGTAAATGTTGCAATAAACAAGGAAAAAGATGAAACCAACTGGAGGTCTTGGTACAATAGGTGGGTGGCCACCAATATCCACCTAGATCACAATGGCCTTGTCATAACAATCCACTTTGGTCCTATGAATATAAAATAAATCCATACCCAAAATCATACTGTTGATCCTAATGACAATACATTCAAATCTGGTGATGTAAGCATACCATTCAACTTGAATGCACAAGATCTTACCCAATGATATACCTTTTTCTTTGTACGTGTAGCCAACTACACTAACCAAAACTTTGCATGCACTTCTTTATTCAAAGCACACTTATCCACTAGGTTAGGACTAACATAACTATAATTAGATCCATGGTCAATCAAAATGAAAGATACTTGATCACAAAGCTTACCATCCATCTCGATAACAATTGTCTAGTGCTCTGCCTGCTTGTTATCCACTGCTGCATAAATCCATGGAATTCTTTTCCCAACATCCCCAACTGCCTGCGCTTCTTATGCACTATAGATATGAGGTATACCACCCTAATTATATGGACAATCCCTCTTAATATGTTCCTTACCACATGTCCAACACTCCAACCATCTTGTACCATTACCTCTACTCTACTGTTATGGCCCATGTCCCTGTCTAGCTATGTTGAACTTATTTTATGGTGCAACATTCCCTTTCTCTTCTGCATTATGAGCCCTTGTTATTTTCTGTTGCCATTTACATTTACTTTTATCTTTCCCTTTCCCTCCTTGCTGAGATTTTGTCTTACACTTTGATTGTTCATAGTAATGCTTCAATTTCCCAATAACTTCCTGTTACATAGCATTTTGTCACTATCCCTATACTCCCTGTTCCGTGATCTTGGAGGACCTCTACAGTGAACCCCGCATGGTTTTCCTTCATGGAGAAACTCCCATTATGTCCCTCTTCATGAGCAGATCATTTCCCTTTTCCACCATTTCCCCTGAAACTTCTGTCTTGCCCAATTTACAAGGCCGGCACTAATGACCTTTGTCTCCCCTGCGCCGATGTGTAGATATTAGCACTATTACCCACACTGACCAGTGTGACTGAGCTGTGTTCCAGTCGCACCGGTCTTGTTATGGAAAGTTTTTTAAATTAGAGATGAAGCTTCTAGCTCTAGAAGCTCCGTAATGGAAGTTTGGTAAATGGTTTGGCTAGATGGGGTCGAGGATGATAGTTTGGGCTCCTTTCCCTTATAATGATGGAACTACTTCAAGGGATAAGTCCTTCTCCCATGAGAAGAGGATCCATCTTCCATCCATATTTCCTATATAAACCTCCCTTCTTCCCAAGCACAACCTAGCTAGAGTGTTGCCTAAGTGTGAGTATACTACTTTGATTAGACAAGCAAGCTATTACTAGTTGTAGCCACCTAGTTGTGTGAGGGAGAAGTGTGTTTTGTTTGGAGTGAAGCCTAAAGGGAAGAGCTTTTAAACTATTGTTGTTTGAAACCATCATGGAGTGCTAGAAAAAGTGTGTGGGAACCTGGTCTTGTCAGAGGAAGACTGCAACGTCAAGATGAATGGTTGTAATCTCTTTTTGATATTAATATATGCAACTATCAATTGATTTCCTACATGTTTTGTAATATTTCATATTCGTGTCTTAATGATTCTTGACTGATTAAGTAGGTTGAATTTCAATTTGTCTATTATTATTTTTGTGTGTTGTTGTTGTTTACTTGTTTCAGGAGCTTAAAGAAGGAAGCGAGAGATTGCTGGAGCGAGCAAACGAGGACATCATCAAGCAGGATAAGCGACCAAGAGGTAGGCCCTCTTGATTGATTCTAACCTAAGGAAATATTCCATAGAATGTACTTGTTGTGGCTAGACCCATTATTGTTGAAAATAGCAACAAGAAATACTAAAAATAGAAATTCTAAAAATAGCATTCAGTATATTCCAATTTTAATTTGTCCTTGAATTAAAATTCGAATTTAGTTTCACCAATTGCTTGAAAAATAATTAATTAATTCATCTTGAGTTAATTAGTTGGAGAAATTCAAGCTAGAAGTCTTTGTGAAGTCATGCAACAGTTATCCCTTAAATTAAGGAAGTTATCCCTTAATTAAGGAGATAAGGATGAGTTGTATTTGAGTTGTAATTGGTTAGCTTAGTTAACTGAGTCAAGTCAAGTTAAATTAGTTCCAAATAGTTTGAGGAACTAATTGTGAGTTTAGTCAGTTAATGCATGCATGCATGAAACTAGTGTACTCTAGATAACTGAAGATTCTCTCATAAATAACTCATGCATGTTAGTTCAGACAAAGACCCAGTTGAGATTAAAGACAAGGGCATTGTACTATCAATTGGAGGAATTTTCCTATAAAGGAAACTCATCCATGCAGAAGGAACCAAGGTTCCTTGAGGATTGCATAGTTTTACAAGGTATGACATTAGTGTGAGTGATCAGTGTTACACTTGGTAATAGTAGGATCACCCAGGAGAAATAGCGCAAGGAAATAGGAGGTTTGGAGGGCAGAGAAGAAGGTTTGTGAGAAGCCTTGTTTTCCTGTGAGCATCCAGGAGGATTGTACTGAGATCTAGCTAGCTGTGAGAGCTAAGGCTTTGTATTACTCTAGTATATTTCCACCTTGTATGATAATATAGATAGTGGGGTTTTTAGCCGAGGATTTCCCCTGAGTATTTTCTGTGTTTCATGTGTATTGATTCTTCTTCTCTGTTATATGTGCTCCGCTTGATTTTACTCAAATATTTAAGCTTCCACAAGTTTGATAGTAGAAGTAGATTATAATATTTTTCTTTGGTATATTGCATTATCAAGTTAATCTACAGTTAGATTTTCTACATGGTATCAGAGCGAGGTTTTATAGAAAAATTTCTACATGGTATCAGAGCGAGGTTTTATAGAAAAATTTCTACATGGTATCTGTTATCACTCAGGTTGTCCTTAAGCTCCGGAAAAGGATACGGCCGAGGTAACCACAGACCAACTTTGGACTGCAGGTTCTAGCCAACCTGCAATCAGAGAGGGCTCTCTCTTTATGATTTAGCTTTGTTTGAAAAGGATTTTAGGCTAGGTCTTGAGTTCAGAGGGTTTTGTTTTGTTTTTGGTGGGAAAATTGATGTTTTCAGACAGAGAGGCAAGGCATAGTCCGGAAGTTTCAAACCATTGGGCGTGGAGTCGAGGAGGAGAACTGCTGGTGCATTCCTTCGGTCACAAGAGAGGGAAAATGGAGCAAGATAGGTGAGCATGAAACAATATTTCAGGTTTAAATGATGGGAAGAATACTAAGTAATGAGAGGCAGTTAAGAATCTCTCAATCAGCTTAACAGAGGAAGTAACAGAGCGCTACCTAGGGGCAGTAAAGAATCCCTAGATAATTGGCAAACACAGGTGAATTGGGGTAAACATGAGCCAGAAGGAATTCATATTCATAACCAATTCATTCAGAGGAAAACATAAAGAAATAGCAGAAATTGAGCATAGAGAGTATTTAAACTAATTCTAAACTATTCTTTCTTTCTGCTACTTAGATAGTGGTAAACAATAAACAGAGGTAAGATGCACTTATTGCTTCAGGCTGCAGCACAAGAATTCCATCTTCATATCTCCAAAAACATTCATTTACAACAGTCAGTTTGCTTTCCAAGCCTTCAGCAATCTTTGATTATAGAAAAACCCAGGTATACAATGCGAGTCTCTAGTGAAAATTCTCAATCAACCCACCCTTAAAACTATACAGAGGGTGGTATATATAGGGCAAAAACTCTCTACAGAGTTCTTTATTACAACTTGACCTAATCAGGTCATAAAGAATAATTAATTAACCTAACTCTATCCTGAAATAAATGCATGAAATAACTCAGGGTGCGCTAAAGGTGGCCGTATCAAAAATGAATAAATTCTGTTGTCCTTGCTGGCTTGGTGCAGGTGCTTCTGAAATAAATGTGCATGGGTTTCTGCTTCTTTGCTGTCATGCGTTTTGAATGCCTTAATGGTGATTTGAAGGCAAGGATGGGCTTATGCTGCTTGATTTGACTTTTTTGGGGGGCTTCATTAATGTACAGGTGCTTCGAGCCCCTAAAAATCTTTACTGATACTCTTTGATGTCGTTTCTTCCTCTGATACTCTTTGACAAAATCTGGGCTGCTTCTCTGATGTGCTGTGGGTCTAATCACAAATTGATGGCCGTTGTTCGGCTCTCTATTTCCTTCAAAACTGCTTTCTGCTCCTTCATGAGTGCCTCGCAAAGAGAAACGGCTCATTCGGCGCCTTTCGGGCTTCCTGGGGGCTGCACAATGAAAAGATTCCCCATTTCGGCCTAATCACGCATCAAAAACTGCCTCAGAATCTGATTCCGGGGCTCCGAAGTGCGATTTTTTGCTCCTTCGCGCCAAAAAAGTGCTGATGACGTCAGCATGATGTGACGTTGTACGGTGGGTGATGTCAGTGATGACGTCAGCATGATGACGTGGCAGGATGATGTCAGCATGATGTCATCATGTACGGACGATGACGTGGCATGACATGTGGCAAGGGGCCACGCAGGCAGATGACTCGACATGTGACTGGGCAGAGGGGGGTGACGTAAGCGATGACTGTGCAGGGGGGTGACGTAAGTGGTGACTATGCAGGGGGGTGACATAAGCGGTGACTGTGCAGGGGGGTGACGTAAGCAGTGACGTCACCGGGTAGAAGGCGGTAAGTGGTTTTGTGGCACACCACCTTTGGGGGGGGAGCGGTTTTGTCAGAGGGGGCTCCGCCATAGCCCAGGAGCTGACGCATGGCGGGAGGTACGGCGGTAATACCGCCCATCTCCCGGATGCTAAACCTCGGGCGTTTTGGAGATGAGACAGCCCACCCACCGTTGATCTGTGGGGCGGACGATCGGACGGCTGGCGGGAAGGATGAGGCGACGGCTGGTTAGGGCGGCGAATATGCGCAGAATATTCCCTTTTTAATATGCACGCGGTGGGTCTAAACAATGGTTTATGCGGGTTACAGGGGTTATATGGGTTTAATACGTGCGGGTCAATGTATTTGTGCACAAAACTTTGGTTTAGGGGCGGAAAAGGGGGTTTTTGAGGGTTTAGGGCTAAGGGAGAGGTTATTAATCTGGCCAGGTGTCAGATTAATCCTTGCTATGACACGGATGGGCTAAAACAGCCCCAGATGGACCATTTTTCCCCGGACTTATAAAAATATGGCTATATTGCTAGGGAGGGGATATTTAAATAGGGGGATTTTATATACAAAGTTTTAATAGGGGAAACGGGAAAACTGATAGGGAGTTATATAATACTGTTAGTAGTTAATATGAAGGTGATAAGCAGGCGCCAAGGTCAGGGACCTTAGGCTAAATTTGGGGAAAAGAACTTGTAGAGAACTGAGATCCTTGAGTGAAGCAGATCTTCACCAAGGCAACTGATATGGAGTATGATGAGACTAAGAGGCTCAAGTAGATCTTGACCTCTTTGGGGAGTTAGTAAGTGACTTTGGGGAATTTAGAAGAAGGGGGAGTTAGTGATGTCCAGCTCTGAGCTCTTCTGAATGAAAACTGCCTGCACTGTGATCTGTAAAGATAAAGCACTTTGTAACACAAAATTGATCATAAATTATCATTCTGCAACCACACAATTACCTACCCAGCCTACTCTCCTAACATTTTTTCTTCTTTTGAATTGGGTGCACTTAGACTTGCAAACCCAGATTTACAATTTTTCTTTTGAATTTTTCCTATCTAAATCTACACTTATTTCTGCCAGGGCCCAGATTAAACAGTTGGGTCCCTTTGATTCTCTACCTATCTACAGATCTGCCAAGATTAAACTGTTTGGACAGATATCATTCTCTATATTCTAAAACAGGAAATTGAAACCTAAGGAGACCAAGATTAAACTGTTTGGACCTCCCTTAAATGAAAACTCTTCAAAACTGGAACAACTCATCAAAAATGGAATCAGCAGTGGCATTTGGACCAGCACACTTCATGGCTTTCTTCTTTGGTCTCCTCTAGAAATATGGAACACTGCAGCTTGCAAAGTATGACATATTTGGCATGTAAAAATTCAATCATGAAAGATGATACCCTGTTGCAACAGGAGGCTAACAGTGGCTCCACTTGGGGATGGCTTTTCCTTGTGAAAAGCCAAGAATAGCAGGTCAGATTGCCTTGATCTTCTGTGGTTGTTGTAGACTGGAAACATTTTTTCTGGCTGCTAAAAATATAAACTTGGAACTATGAACAACCTCCTCCTCAACTGAATTACTGTGAACTGTATAGCATCGCCTGCTTTCTTCTACGTGTTTGATAATTATGTACAACATTGTTTGAGCATTATGCCTCTGAAAATCATGGGTCAAAACTTGATGTATCTCCTCTGACTCTGGTCCTGAACAGGTACTGACCAATTTCTTCTTTCTTGTCAACATTCTTTTGGTTGAAGATTAGAATCTGCAACAGCTTGCCTTTACCATGATATATTGTGATATGTCTGTGCTATTCTTCGCTGTTGTGCTGAAATTAGTGCAGAGACAGGGCTTTTAAAACTAGAATACTTGCATCGGCTGGATCTTCACAGATTTACTGCTGCTTCTTAAACAATCAGCTTGCTTATAAAAATGAAAACAAAATGTTGATATATACAAATAAGACTGTACAAAGATATATACAAAACTGCATTGTGTCCCTTTAAAAGGGGTCATGGTAATGCTTCAGCATACGGCCATTGACAGGGCCTTCTTCAGCAGAACAATCCCCTACAGATCTGAGAAAATAAGTGTTATTTCCCTGAACAGCAGAAATAACCAATGGACCTCTCCATAGAAAATCAAACTTGGCATGTTTGCCCTTGTCTTCCCTTCTTGAGTCCCATCTTAGAACTTTGTCACCAACATTGAAATCTTCAGCCTTAGCTCTCTTATCAAACATCTTTTTGAGCTTTTCTTGCACAATTTGAGCTCTGTCATAAACTTGTTCTCTGGTTTGCTGCAGATGGATGGTCTGATTGATTCTTCTTTGAATGTCATTCGGTTCAGCCTGAATCTCTTGTAACAGCTTGATAGTAGGAATGCCCAGGGATGAAGGAAATCTAGCCTCCATGCCATATACTAGCTCATAAGGGCTCATTCCACTTGATCTTTTGCTTGAAAGTCTGTCTGCCCATAGGGCATTTACCAGCTTTTGTGCCAGTTCTTCTTGTTTTCTTCCAACACTTTCTTTATGATGTTGATGAGGCTTTTGTTAGATGATTCGGCCAAGCCATTGCCTTACGGGTAATAGGCTGTGGAGTGGCCCAAGGTAATATGAAATCTGTGGCAAAAATTGATCATCTTTTTGGACTTAAAGGCAGCGGCATTGTCAGTGATGATATTCTCAGGGCAACCAAATCTAGAAAGGATATTGCACTCAAGGAATTGGATAATGATGGTGTCATTGGCTTGTCTACAGGGAATGGCTTCAACCCACTTAGTGAAATAGTCGGTGGCTATTAGGATCCATTTGTGCTGGCCTGAGGAAGAAGGATGGATTTCTCTAATGAAGTCAAGACCCCATTGTTGAAAAGGTTTTTCTATGGAGATGGGTTTAAGGGGCAGGGTTAACAACTTTCTCTTGCCCTCAAAAATTTGGCATTTGTGACATGACATGGCAAAATTCTTTACATCTACAAAAAGGGAGGGCCAATAAAAACCAGCCCTTAAAATTTTATCAGCAGTGGACTTCCAATATAGATGTCCTCCACAGTCACCTGCATGGAATTCTTTCATGACATTGTTAGTTTCATTCATGGTTAAAAAATTAAGCAATATACCTTCATGATTTCTCCAAAATAATGCACCATCTATAACACAAAACTTTAAAGCCTTCATTTTCAAAAATCTTTTCTTGGTTCTGGACAATCCTGGGGGAGCACACAGGTTTAACAATACAAAGCATATATCAGTGTACCATGGGGATTGTAAAAAGATTTCACTGATCTGTGGAGTCACTAGCTCCGGTTCATTGTCCAACTGGTTAATGTCTAAGGCTTGAAAATTTGTTTCGGACATCAGTTTAGCTAAACCTTGTCCCTTTATCAGCTTGGTTGGTTTTATTACTATGTCATATTCAAGGATGTTTGCAATCCACTTGCCTCTTTTGCCTTCTAATCCCTCTTGGGTCAACATGTCTTTTACAGCAGCGTGTGGGACATAGGCAATCACGTGTGAATATAAAATGTACACTCTGAAATCCTTGATGGCCTTAACAAGTGCGTAGGCCTGCTTTTCCATTATTGGGTACTTCAAAGGGGCGTCTCTTAAGGCTCTGCTGAAAAAAGCGATTGGTTTTTCAGCTCCCTGTTCATCCTTTTGCAAAAGGACAATGGCTATAGTGTGATCAGATGCAAACGAAAATATGATAAAATCTTTATCAAACTGTGGGCTAGTTAGAACAGGGGTTTGTGTTAGGGCTGATTTGATACTCTCAAATGCTTGCTTGGTTTCAAGAGACCATTTTACCTTGGCATCCTTTTTTAACATGTTGCTTAACAATCTTATCAGCTCAGCTAGATTTGGAATAAATCTTTTCAAGAAATTGATTTTCCCAAGGAATGCTTGTAGCTCTTTAATGTTTCTTGGAAATGGGATTTGGAGGATGGCTTGTATTCTTTCAGGATCAATTCTGATCCCATCCTTTGATATGATGTGGCCAAGTAATTTGCCTTCTTCAAGGCCAAACAGGGACTTCTTGGGGTTCAAGGAAATACCATATTTCCTACATGTCATGAAAATTTGCTTGAGGTGCTTGAGGTGTTATTCATCAGATTTGGAAAATGGGGTTAAGTCATCTAGGTAGACAACTAGTAAGTCATGTATTTCTTTGGCAAAAGAAATATCCTTTGCACGTTGAAAGGTAGCACCAGCGTTTTTAAGACCAAATGGCATCTTTACATACTTGAATGTTCCCCAGGGTGTAGTAAAAGCAGTTTTGTCTTGGTCGTCTGGGTGAACAAGTATTTGGTTGAAACCTAAAAAACCATCTAGCAAAGAGATTCTAGATGATCCCACTACTCTTTGCAAGATGTGGTCCATTTTAGGCAAAGGGTAATGGTCTTTTAGGGAGACTTGGGTTAAATTTCTGAGATCTACACAGAGTCTGATTTCGCCTGTCTTTTTTCTCGTAGGAACAAGATTGGACACCCATTCAGAAAATCTGATGGGTGCTATGATGCCTGCTTCAAACATCCTCTTTACTTCCTTCTCAATCGGGGGAAGAAGCATAGGGTTAATTCTTCTAAGTTTCTACTTGAAGGGTTTCTGGTTTGGTTTTAAAGGAATGGTGTGTTGGATCACCGAGGTGTCATAGGATTTCAGATCCTCATAGCTCCAAGCAAATACATCTTGGAACTCTTTGAATAAGTCAATGTACTTGGGCTTTTGATTAGGTGGTAAATTTTTGGACAGTTTGATCATTTTTGGCTTTTTTGCTGTCCCGATGTTATGTTCCTCTATCTCAGTGTTTATGGGCTGCAATTTTGGCTTTCTAGGCATGTCATTAGCATCAAACATATCTTCTAATGGGGTTAGGCCAGCAGGCAGAAAGTTATCCTTTAAGTCAATGATGTCTGCCTCTGTTTTGGCTATATCTTCCAAGTGTATTTGTTTCAGCTGTTGTATGTTTTCTTTGTCAAAAATAGTTGGTTTCAGGATTTGCTTGACTGTTGCAGCTGTTATATCTTGCTGATTTTCAGTTGTTTGGTGTTCTGTAACTGTCATAGCATCCATGTCAATGTTGATACTTGAAAACTCATGCTCAAGGGTGAGGAAATTATTAATCTGGGCATCATTTTCGAATACTTTCCAGTCTTTAATGTTATTTGGGACTGTGGGCCTATGTTTTATTTCAGCTGTGAAGTGATGGTTTGGGTCAAAAGGAAGCTTGCATGTACTAGCAAAGGTGGCTAGGTTGTGCGCATGAATGTTGTGATTTCTTGAAATCTTGTCAAGCTTGAATTCAGTGAATTCCTGGAGTATATTAGTAGCTGCAGTCCTATAGGCTCTCATTCTATTGTCGTTGGTTAAAAAATTGCCTTTCATCTGTTGTATGATTAAATCAGAGTCTCCTAAAATAGACACTTTTGCAGCTCCTAGAGCTTTGAGGAGTTTAAGGCCTAAAAGCAGAGCCTCATACTCTACCATGTTATTTGTGCATTTGAAGTTCAGTCTGTAGGCATGACCTTCTGCATGGTTGTTATATGTATTGTGAATCTAGACACCTGCCCCTGCTCCTAACTTGTTGACAGAGCCATCAAACTCTAAATACCATGTGATTTCTTGCTTATGGTCAGTATCAAGAGATTGAGCTGTTTTAGGATTGGGCAGATTTAAAATTTCTGTTTGGGGAACTTCTTTTGGTAGGCTGGTTGCATCAACTGATGTGACAGTTTCATGGGTATGTGCAACTGACTCTTCATTGATGTGCGCTTGTTGCTCTAGAGCGAAGGGCTCATTATCAATTGAAACATTTGTATCATCATTAAACAAAATGAAGGAATCCATATTAGAGTGGATTGAGTAAATGGGAAAATTTTCAGGCTTGCTCTCACTACTTACCACATATTTCATGAGCGTTTCTCTATACAGTATCTTTGGTTGCCCAAAGACTGAAATGGTGGCAAATGAAAGGTCTAATTGAAGGGATCCTTGGAGCTTTGCTCCCATGATCTTGACAGGAGCATACCGTACTTTGGTGGAATGTCAGCAACCACTACATCCATGAGGATGGTCTTGTTGGGATATTGGACTAAGGAGACACACAAGTCTTTGATGAGGCCTAAGCATTTCACTTGACTTGAGTCAAATGAGTATAAATCTTTGTAAGGTATTGTAACATCAAGATTCAGTTTTTCCATAACTGCTTTAGGCATAAGATTGTGCGATGCCCCTGAGTCAAACATAGCATTGTGCAAAACTTTGTCATGTATATGCAAACTGACATAAAAGGGTGGGATAGGTCCATGTGTTGATTTTCCGTTAACTTCTGGGCCAAATAGCAGCTCTGGGGTGTCGTCTAAAACATTTACATCATCCTTAACCTCTGGCATTTGAAGTGATTTTTGAATTTGCTGCCTACATACATTGTGTTTGGCCAATTCTGAGAGGGGAATGGATATTTTCAACTTAGCTATTTCTGCTTCTAAATTAAATGGATTTTCCAGTGGAGTTTTGGTATTGATAATGGCAGTTTTTTCTATTTCATTTGAATTGTCTGCATTTTGCTCTTGTTTATCACTGCTATGGGAAGTTTTTGCTTGTGGTTTTTCAACTTCAGGAGAATTTTTGGGAACCCGGTTCAAGCTTTCTTTCGAGGAAGAAGGTGGCAAAGGCTAATCTTTGGAAGGTTGTATTTATGTTATGTCTTCTACAGTCACTTGATGCGGGTTTGGAACAGGTATATCAGCTGGTTCTGTTATGACAGCCTTGCCTTTAGTCTTGTTGGGTTGTTTGCCTTCCTTTGTTTTACTAGGTTCGGAAATGTCAATGGTCCTAGTTCTCAAATTATATTGTTTGTGTACTTCATACACAGCGGTATCATAACCTTGTTTAAAATCAAAATACTCGCCAGACCTAGTCTGAAACTGATTGTAATCGGGTTCATTTTGGTCTTCTTGGGACAGGACAGTTTGGTGCTCACCCTTTAGATCCATTAAGTTCATGTGAGTGTCCTCTATGGGTTCACTAGAAGTAGATCTTTCGACATAATTATCTTGGAAAGGGAGTCTTATATCATGGTCTTGGTTAGGCCTACTAGCATTTGTGTTCTGTGTTTTTCTAAAATTTGGGTTCCTTATGGTATTACATTGTTGTCCTTCCCATGATGCTTTTCTCTCAACATTTTCTACTCTTTCTCCCAGCCTTTGCAGGCCACTAATGATAGCATCAAGCTTTTGATCAAAAGTTGAGGGTTCTTCCTTAAAGGTGGTTCTTCTTTCCATTCTAGCTCTGTTTCTTTTGGCAATTAAATTGGCTTCTACGCTAACAGCAACATTTTGCATGTTCGCAAGGGTTTGAGGAGCTCTTTCTTTTAACTGGTATGCCATATCCGGGTCGAATCCATCGGGAAATTTGTACAAGGCAAGATCAGGTGGAGGCCTTAGATTCTGTGGTATTGCGTTATATACATTATTGAATCTTGCATAGTACTCCAAAACAGTCTCTTGAGGACCTCGTTTGATCGTATCATATTCAGCTAGTATGTGCAAGGGGTCTTTCTTTTTCTCCCATCTGTTGGTAAAGGATTGGTAAAGCTCATCTGGGGTGGTTATGGAATTTGCAGCAAGTGATCTGAACCAAGTTCTTACATCACCTGTCGAACTCTGAAAAAAAATTCTCATTCTTACACTATCATCGTCTATCTCATAGTTTTCAAAATAGTCTTGCATCTTTTTGGTGTGCTGAAGGGCTGTGAAAGGACCGGTACTGTCAAAATATGTGATTTTAGATTGGTACTCTTGAGGTAAGGCCCCAGCATTAGCAGGTAATTGCACGAGTGCATATCTATTAGCCATATTGACAGGTATAAGTGGAACAACGGGGATAAGTGGAACAACTGGAGTAACGGGGATCACAGGAGTAACTAGAATGCTGGAAACAACAGTAGTGTTAGTATGTACAGGGAATGAAGGTGTGGAAGGAGTACTACGAGATGTAGATGATGAACTGATGGAAATAGGGGTTGAACGGAACAAAACCTTGACAGGAGTCGGAAAACAGCTAGGGTAAGTTGTTTCAGGGCTCAAATCAACAAAATTTTCCTGTCCTTCTTGCTTCCTAAGGATTTTCAAGATTATGTTAGGGTTTTCAAAAACAGCTGGAGGGTTGGGATCTAGGTTTGATCTGGTATATCGTGGATTTTTCTTGGGAGCCAGCTTCCGAATTGTTTTTTGGGTATTTTTCCTGGGAATGTTTTTGTAATCGACAAGGGACTATTTAAAATATGGGACAACTTGTTTGTAACTTAAAACTAGCATGAAGATTGACTGAAGCAGCATTTATTTACTCCTGTTAATGCAAAGCAAAAAACAGTCTCAAAGGATTCCTGGCTGACATTCAGGCTTCATCTATAGTTTTAAGAGATAAACAGCAGTTGGAAAGTTTGATTTATGGTCTCAGCAGAGCTTTCTGACCTTCTTCATGAAACTATCTGAGGAAGTTCCCCAGTGGAGTTGCCATTATGTTATCACTCAGGTTGTCCTTAAGCTTCGGAAAAGGATACGGCCGAGGTAACCACAGACCAACTTTGGACTGCAGGTTCTAGCCAACCTGCAATCAGAGAGGGCTCTCTCTTTATGATTTAGCTTTGTTTGAAAAGGATTTTAGGCTAGGTCTTGAGTTCAGAGGGTTTTGTTTTGTTTTTGGTGGGAAAATTGATGTTTTCAGACAGAGAGGCAAGGCATAGTCTGGATGTTTCAAACCATTGGGCGTGGAGTCGAGGAGGAGAACTGCTGGTGCATTCCTTCGGTCACAAGAGAGGGAAAATGGAGCAAGATAGCTGAGCATGAAACAATATTTTAGGTTTAAATGATGGGAGGAATGCTAAGTAATGAGAGGCAGTTAAGAATCTCTCAATCAGCTTAACAGAGGAAGTAACAGAGCGCTACCTAGGGGCAGTAAAGAATCCCTAGATAATTGGCAAACACAGGTGAATTGGGGTAAACATGAGCCAGAAGGAATTCATATTCATAACCAATTCATTCAGAGGAAAACATAAAGAAATAGCAAAAATTGAGCATAGAGAGTATTTAAACTAATTCTAAGCTATTCTTTCTTTCTGCTACTTAGATAGTGGTAAACAATAAACAGAGGTAAGATTCACTTATTGCTTCAGGCTGCAGCGCAAGAATTCCATCTTCATATCTCCAAAAACATTCATTTACAACAGTCAGTTTGCTTTCCAAGCTTTCAGCAATCTTTGATTATAGAAAAACCCAGGTATACAATGCGAGTCTCTAGTGAAAATTCTCAATCAACCCACCCTTAAAACTATACAGAGGGCGGTATATATAGGGCAAAAACTCTCTGCAGAGTTCTTTATTACAACTTGACCTAATCAGGTCATAAAGAATAATTAATTGACCTAACTCTATCCTGAAATAAATGCATGAAATAACTCAGGCTGCGCTGAAGGCGGCCGTATCAAAAATGAATAAATTTTGTTGTCCTTGGTGGCTTAGTGCAGGTGCTTCTGAAATAAATGTGCATGGGTTTCTGCTTCTTTGCTGTCCTGCGTTTTGAATGCCTTAATGGTGATTTGAAGGCAAGGATGGACTTATGCTGCTTGATTTGACTTTGCTGGGGGGTTTCATTAATGTACAGGTGCTTCGAGCCCCTAAAAATCTTTGCTGATACTCTTTGATGTCCTTTCTTCCTCTGATACTCTTTGACAAAATCTGGGCTGCTTCTCTGATGTGCTATGGGTATAATCACAAATTGATGGCTGCTGTTTGGCTCTCTGTTTCCTTCAAAACTGCTTTCTGCTCCTTCCTGAGTGCCTCGCAAAGAGAAACGGCTCATTCGGCGCCTTTCGGGCTTCCTGGGGGCTGCACAATGAAAAGATTCCCTAAAGATTCCCCATTTCAGCCTAATCGCGCATCAAAAACTGCCTTAGAATCTCATTCTGGGGCTTCGAAGTGCGATTTTTTGCTCCTTCGCGCCAAAAAAGTGCTGATGACATCAGCATGACGTGACGTTGTACAGCGGGTGACATTAGCGATGACGTTAGCATGATGACGTGGCGGGATGATGACAGCATGACGTCATCATGTACGGACAGTGACGTGGCATGACACATGGCAAGGGGCCATGCAGGCAGATGACTCAACATGTGACTGGGCAGAGGGGGGTGACGTAAGCGGTGACTGTGCAGGGGGGTGACGTAAGCGGTGACTGTGCAGGGGGGTGACATAAGCGGTGACTGTGCAGGGGGGTGACGTAAGCGGTGATGTCACCGGGCAGGAGGCAGTAAGTGGTTTTGTTGCGCACCACCTTTGGGGGGGGAGCGGTTTTGTCAGAGGGGGCTCCGCCACAGCCCAAGAGCTGACGCGTGGCGGGAGGTACGGCGGTAATACCGCCCATCTCCCGGACGCTAAACCTCGGGCGTTTTGGAGATGGTACGGCCCGCCCACCGTCGATCTGCGGGGCGGACGATCGGACAGTTGGCGGGAAGGACGAGGCGACGGCTGGTTAGGGCGGGAAATATGCGCAGAATATTCCCTTTTTAATATGCGCGCGGGTGGGTCTAAACAATGGTTTATGCGGGTTACGAGGGTTATATGGGTTTAATACGCGCGGGTCAATGTATTTGTGCACAAAACTTTGGTTTAGGGGTAGAAAAGGGGGTTTTTGAGGGTTTAGGGCTAAGGGAGAGGTTATTAATCTGGCCAGGTGTCAGATTAATCCCTGCTATGACACGGATGGGCTAAAACAGCCCCAGATGGACCATTTTTCCTCGGACTTATAAAAATATGGCTATATTGCCAGGGAGGGGATATTTATATAGGGGGATTTTATATACAAAGTTTTAATAGGGGAAAGGGGAAAACTGATAGGGAGTTATATAATACTGTTAGTAGTTAATATGAAGGTGATAAGCAGGCGCCAAGGTCAGGGACCTTAGGCTAAATTTGGGGAAAATAACTTGTAGAGAACTGAGATCCTTGAGTGAAGCAGATCTTCACCAAGGCAACTGATATGGAGTATGATGAGACTAAGAGGCTCAAGTAGATCTTGACCTCTTTGGGGAGTTAGTAAGTGACTTTGGGGAATTTAGAAGAAGGGGGAGTTAGTGATGTCCAGCTCTGAGCTCTTTTGAATGAAAACTGCCTGCACTGTGATCTGTAAAGATAAAGCACTTTGTAACACAAAATTGATCATAAATTATCATTCTACAACCACACAGTTACCTACCCAGCCTACTCTCCTAACATTTTTTCTTCTTTTGAATTGGGTGCACTTAGACTTGCAAACCCAGATTTACAATTTTTCTTTTGAATTTTTCCTATCTAAATCTACACTTATTTCTGCCAGGGCCCAGATTAAACAGTTGGGTCCCTTTGATTCTCTACCTATCTACAGATCTGCCAAGATTAAACTCTTTGGACAGATATCATTCTCTATATTCTAAAACAGGAAATTGAAACCTAGGGAGACCAAGGTTAAACTGTTTGGACCTCCCTTAAATGAAAACTCTTCAAAACTGGAACAACTCATCAAAAATGGAATCAGCAGTGGCATTTAGACCAGCACACTTCATGGCTTTCTTCTTTGGTCTCATCTGGAAATATGGAACACTGCAGCTTGCAAAGTATGACATATTTGGCATGTAAAAATGTCAATCATGAAAGATGATACCCTGTTGCAACAAGAGGCTAACAGTATCAGAGCAAAGGTTATCAAAGCTGTGAACAATTTAGTGAGAAGTATTCGAAGTTTGAAGTTCGTGGTTGTAGGTGCAAACCGAATTCACAATATGGGACATTATGCAACTAATTGCCCATTGAAGAAGTCCAAGAAGGGATCCTCAGAAGGATCGGAAGGTGAGGCATTAGCCTCTCAGTTCGAAATGGACTTTACCCTCTTCGCATGCATGGTATCATTGATGATAGATTGTGTTTGGTATATTGATAGTGGAGCTTCATTCCACATGACCGGTGATAAAAGTTTATTTAGTACCTTGGAGGAGAAAGACCTCAAGATGTGCATAGAGATGGGTGACGACGGAAGGTATAATGTTTCAGGAGTGGGCACAATTACTTTTCAGAGGGAGCATGGAGCTCCTATCACCTTGACTGATGTGAAGTATGTGCCTAGACTAAAGAAGAACTTGGTATCTGTCGCGATGTTGGAGGACAAAGGCTACGATGTTGTCTTCAGTAAAGGAAAGGCATTCCTAAGACACATAGCCATGGGTCAGACCAAGAGGATCGAGATTCGAGTAAAGAATCTCTATAAAATAGAGATAGATGATTATGATGCATTGAGTTCAAAAGAAGAATTGGTGCAAAGCCAAGACATTGGTGAGTTATGGCACATGCATTTTGGCCATTTGCATCATGGGGCCTTGAAGATAATGCGGTAGATATCTACCGGACTTCCCAAAGGTAAACTTGAGCAAGTTGACACATGAAAAGGTTTTACCTTGGGAAAGTATGCCAATTATTCCTTTCGTGACCGAGATAGTCGAGCAGAAGCAATCTTAGAGTGAGTTCATACTGATGTGTGTGGACCATTCTCGACGGCATCCACAACGAAGCAAAGGTATTATGTGATTTTCATTGATGATTATTCTTGTAAATGTTGGATTTATTTCATGCAAAAGAAGGATCAAACCTTCTCAAAGTTTCGTGAGTTCAAAGCTTTGGTTGAGAAAGAATCAGGGAAGAAGATCAAGGCCTTAAGAAGTGACAACAGTGGAGAATATGTCTCTCAATATTTTAAGGACTTCTGTGCAGTGGAAGGAATTAAATGGGAGTTGATGGCACCTCATAACCCATAGCAGAATGGGGTGGCCAAGAGGAAGAATAGAACGATTGTAGGGGTAGCACGGGCGATGTTGCATGACCAAGGCCTACCACTTCATTTGTGGGTTGATGCATTCAACACAGTGGTCTATTTGCAGAATACAAGCCCGCATCACATATTTGGGATGAAGACACCAGAGGAATCTTTCTCCGGTAAGAGACCAGATGTGGGTCACTTCAGGATCTTTGGCTCATCGATATATTGCCATGTGACAAGGGATGCATGGAAGAAGCTTGAGCTAACAACAGAGTTGCGGATACTTGTGGGGTACACTGATACACCCCACAACTATCAAGTGTATCTGCCTACCAGTCAAAGGACAGTGGTTTGCAAAGATCTCAAGTTTGATGAGAAGAAGGCCATGCACATTTCCCTTGAGAGGGAGCTCAAACTACAAGTTGTGGAGGAACTGTTGGTTCCTAAGGAGGAGGAGCCTCAGACTGATGTGAAGCAGCCGCATGCAGAGGTTTTAGGAGTGGAGACATCCACTCAAGCAGAGTCTTCTAGAGATGGACGGAAGCACACAAGAGAAGCTGACAGATTGTTGTCGGATGCGAGAGAGAATGTGGGAGAACCATCTTCTCAGCATAGACAGAGGAGGTCACCTGAGAGGTACACTGGATACATGGGCCTTGTTGGGGAATTTTTTGAGACCGAGCCATCTTCCTTTGAGGAAGCAATGTAGCAGCCAATTTGGGTTGATGCTATGGTGGAGGAGTATGACTCCATAGTTCAAAACAATGTTTGGGATGTGGTTCCAAGATTGGAGAACAAGTCAGTTGTGAGTTCCCGTTGGCTTTACAAGGTAAAGCAAGCTATCGATGGTAGTGTGGAGAAGCATAAGGCGATATTTGTTGCCCGTGGCTTTTCACAGGTCGAGGGGATTGACTAAGATGAGACTTTTGCTCCTGTCACAAGGTACCCATCTATTAGATCTATATTGGCTCTATCAACACAGATGGGTTGGAAGATCCATCAGATGGATGTGAAGACTACATTCCTCAATGGCCAGATTGAGGAAGATGTGTACATAGAGTAGCCGGAAGGTTTTAAGACCTTCGATTGTGAGTCGCATGTGTGCCAACTAAAGAGAGCTTTGTACGGGCTGAAGCAAGCACCTCGTGCTTGGCACATCAGGATCAATAACTACTTCACCGGGTTGGGCTTCACAAAGAGTGAAGTGGAAGCAAACCTGTACCACGTCATGGTGAAAGGTAAGTAGTTGATCATTGTAATTTATGTTGATGATCTCATATTGACAGGCGATGATCAGTTGATCATGAGATGAAAGACACGGGTCTCATGCATTACTTCCTTGGCATGGAAGTATGGTAGAAGGATGGGGAGTTATTTGTGTCTCAGGGCAAGTATGCTAATGAGATACTCAGGAGATTCCACATGGAGAAGTGTAAGCCCATGCAAACTCCTCTAGCAAGTAACTAGAGGAAGGAGGATGCTACTTCAGGAGAAGTAGTAGAGCCTATTGTGTATATGAAGCTTATGGGTTCACTAATTTATTTAGTGAACACATGACTAGATTTATGCTATGCGGTGAACCAGCTAATTCAAGCTATGGTTCAGCCTATCAAGATGTTTTGGAAGGTAGTTAAGCATGTTTTGAGATATCTAGGAGGCACATCTCAGTATGGATTATGGTACAGATGGACAGAGGGAGTGAAGCTACAGGGCTTCACTGATGCAGATTGGGCAGGGAGTCCATCAAATCAGAAGAGCACATCAAGAGGGATTTTCAACCTTGGGTCAGTGATAGTTTCTTGGTACAACAGGAAACAGAGGTTGGTTGCACTTAGCTTGGCAGAGGCAGAATACATGGCTGCAAGTTAGGCATCATGTGAGGCCATCTGGATGCAGAAAATTCTAGTTGGTTTGTTTGATCAAAGGATGGATCCAACTGTGATCTATTGTGATAATCATAGTTGTATCAAACTCTCTGAGAATTTTGTATTTCATGACAGGTCCAAGCACATCGACATTCAGTATCATCATCTCAGAGACTGTGTGGCGATGAGGATCATGTTGTTGTAGTATATTTCGACCGAGGATCAAGATGCTAACATTTTGACTAAGGCATTGTCAAAGTGTAAATTCGAGTTCCATAGAGATAGGATCGGGGTGGCAGATAATCCCTTTCTTGTTGAGAGGGAGTGTTGAAAATAGCAACAAGAAATAGTAAAAATAGAAATTCTAAAAATATCATTCAGTATATTCCAATTTTAATTTGTCCTTGAATTAAAATTGAGAATTAAAATTCGAATTTAGTCTCACTAGCTGCTTGGAAAATAATTAATTAATTCATCTTGAGTTAATTAGTTGGAGAAATTCAAGCTAGAAGTCTTTGTGAAGTCATGCAACAGTTATCCCTTAAATTAAGGAAGTTATCCCTTAATTAAGGAGATAAGGATGAGTTGTATTTGAGTTGTAATTAGTTAGCTTAGTTAACTGATTTAAGTCTAGTTAAATTTGTTCCAAACAGTTTGAGGAACTAATTGTGAGTTCAGTCAATTAATGCATGCATGCATGCAACTAGTGTACTCTAGATAGTTGAAGATTCTCTCATAAATAACTCATACATGTCAATTCAAACAAAGACCCAGTTGAGATTAAAGACAGGGACATTGTACTATCAGTTGGAGGAATTTTCCTATAAAGGAAACTCATCCTTGCAGAAGGAACCAAGGTTCCTTGAGGATTGCGCAGTTTTACAGGGTGTGAGATCAGTGTGAGTGATTAGTGTTACACTTGGTAATAGTGGGATCACCCAGGAGAAACAACACAAGGAAATAGGAGGCTTGGAGGGTAGAGGAGAAGGTTTATGAGAAGCCTTGTTTGCTTGTGAGCATCCAGGAGGATTGTACTAAGAGCTGGCTAGCTGTGAGAGCTAAGGCTTTGTATTATTCTGATATATTTCCACCTTGTATGATAATACAGATAGTGGGGTTTTTAGCTAAGGCTTTCCCCTGAGTATTTTCTGTGTTTCATGTGTATTGATTCTTCTTCTCTGTTATATGTGTTCTGCTTGATCTTGCTCAAATCTTTAAGCTTCCTCAAGTTTGATATTAGAAGTATATTATAGTATTTTTCTTTGGTATATTTCATTATCGGGTTAATCTATAGTTAGATTTTCTATAATTATCGAGCTAGAGTAATTCGTTTGTGTCCGCACTTATAATTTTACTTCACCACACTTCCTCAAGTGAGTGAGGCTCATCATACTCAATCTGACCTCTAAATGCTAATGGAAATCGACTGACAAATCTATGAACTTTATCTTTCCCATCTTTAATATACAATACATACCTCAATAACTCTAGGAACTTGGTCGTATACACCTCATATCTCATTGATCCCATTTCAAGGTCATATAATTCCTTGGATTTGCTATCATAGTACCATTCTAACAAGTATTTCTTCCTGAAAAGTCTCTGGAATTCATACCAACTCAAGTATTCTAACCTGATGTCTCTAACCTATTTTACATCTTCCTGCTAGATGTATGATTTCCCTTTGAGGTTGAAGATATCTATTATGGCCTTCATATTCTCTGTGTATTCATGCAACCCAAAGAATTTCTTCATCCCAAGTAACCATGCCTTTGCATCCTCCAGTTTTTTCAAATCTCCATCAAAGGTAGGTGGTTTTGATTTCCTGAACTCATTTGGAAAGTATCCCCTGTCACTCCTCCTATAAGGATGACAATGACGATGATCATAGTGCTTGTCAGAACCAAAACTAGAATAGTACCTATGTCCATCGCATGTCCTATCTGGAGTATCCAAGAGCCTTCCATATCTAACCGTGTCATCCCTATCTAACCTATGAACACCATGAAACATACTTCCATATGCCCCATTAGTCTTTTCATCCTACCCATGGTTGATCTGAAGTGGTCCCTGTCTCTGTAATTTTGAAAAACTCTCAAGTATTACTGCATTAAATTTTGCTTGTTTCTCCTGTGCAAGAATGACTCTGTCATTATCTTCCTTGAAAATTCTTATTTCTTCCTTCAATCTTCTCAATGTGTTTTCTAAGTCAGTAGAATTCCCAACACCATGTTTCTCATCTAATCCATAGGGAGAGTCTCATCAACTATAGTCTATGATCTTGCTAGTCATATTTGATATCTTTCCTGCAAGCATACTATGTTAGCTAAACTAAAATATAAACATAATCAACATACCTCAATATAGTTTGGGGAGGATATCCCATCCACAAGATCCATATTAGCATGATACATGTATAATGATAATCATAACAACATATAGATATCATCCTAACCATAGTCCAGTAATCAATGCATGACCATATCCACCACACATCAAGACCTCATACATGAAAACTACAACCATATCAATGTATGCATAACAATATATAAGCAATGACATGCATAACCAATGCATAACTTCCATACACTCATGAAAACCACATCCAACAACACCCCATCCACTTTGACATGGTGACACCACTACAACTATGACCACCACCATGCATATGCAACAAGCACACAGACCATAAGAATAAGGAACACATATATGCAACCGACATGAATGCATGACCAACAGACCACCCTTCTAGTCCAAGGGGTGAAACATGCTCTGATACCACTCTGTAACACCCTCCTCCCACATTTACCCAAGTTAACCAGTCCCCTGGGGTAAACATGCGACAAGAGGCTACTATGATCTAATTCAACTCCTCATGTATAGTTAAGGAAGTGGAACTAATAAAACACCACCAATCTGACCTTCTACACATGTTACAGAACCTCCAAGAGCCAACCAACCTTTCTAGCTGACCAACCCCTGAGGCAACTTGAAATTTTACTGACCTAAAGCCTCAGTCTCTCCCATGACATGGGAATGCATGTGACTAGGACCATCCATTCACTCCCACAACAAGGGCATGCCAGCAAATGGGGAATTTTCCAACTAGTTCTGAGCCAACGACCTCAGATTCTGTGCCACATTTTCAGGGATAGGTCTCAGGCCACTGTTTAGAACTTCAAGAAACTTCCAAAAATGAAAAGTAACATCCAAACAATGACAATAATAAAAATAATTGAACAAAGACTTGAATGGACCCTGTTTAAGGCTCGAAATGTTTGCCTCAACATCAGGGAAAACCACCTGGTCGAGACCTTAGAGTAGATCCTTTTCCATTTGGGATGATGGCTCTGACTCGAATTTGTGGGACCAATTTCCCTTGATATAAAATAAGAAAATGGGTGAAGTATATAGATGTGAGACTTATGATGTAATTGAACTGAGAATAAAAAGTATTTAAACTAACTATTTATCTATATATCTATCTATCCCGGTAAATCTTATCTATATATGTGATTTAAAAATATCTCACATACAAAATGAAAATATAGATTATCAAGTTAATATGAGGTTAAAGAAAATTATGATAACTAATTTAATTAAATTAGTTGATGAACTCATTACACATATAATATTTCATTGTTTAGGCATATAATATATTATTCCAATCACACATATCAATAGTGAAAGATGTATGACTGCTTGCAAAATACATATGATAAATGTAATCAAATAACCATTAACTCTTAAGAAAATAAAAATAGATAGATAATAGTACTTGATATATTGTAACTATGCCCATGACAGAACAATAGTGGTTCAACTTTCTATTAAGATAACTTAAATTACAGTAGTGAAAACAAAAGCTCTCTCTAAAATTCAGAACCCATTCTTCATTAAAATGAAGGGGGTTTATAGTTTTCAAAAAATATACAAATATAGAAAAGCAGAATAAAAGTCTAATACAATTTTAACAAACAACACTTCAAATAAAACCATAAGACAATTTTAGACTTTGTTGTAACAACCCAGCTAAGATTGTGAAGAAGACTTCCCTCGTAGTTCGTAAATATCTATCATGGGCTTCAATTCAGGTGGAGATCATGGTTCATTAGGGGAATTTTTAGGTCTATAATGGGCCTCCTAAGGAAATTATAAAATAATAGTGGAAATAATAAACTAAGATTAGATTACATCATCAAATTTTAGAGGTCAAAAAGAAAAAACTATTTTTTCAACTGGTATTTTCAACTTATCTCCCTATGGGATTGCTCAAATTTCGAGTGGAAACACTTGTTGGATGTAAAATTTGATTCCTCATCCAAGGATTACCCATGTTGCATACTTTCGATGGGCCTTGCTACACGAAAAATGAGAAATACATGAAAAACACAATTGCAATCATGTCTTTTCATGTATTTCTCATTTTTCATTTAGTAGGGTCCATCGAAAGTATGCAACATGGGTACTCCTTGGATAAGGAATTAAATTTTGCGTCCAATGAGTACTCACGCTCAAAATTTGAGTAAAATCTTAGGGAGATAAGTTAAAAATATGAGTTGCAAAAGTAATTTTATTATTTTATTATTTTTTAATCTTTTTACTTTTTTACTCCAAAAATGGTGAATCATCCCCCATGGTTGACATCATCATATTGAATCCTATTGGTTCTTATAAATTTTATTTTGGTTGTACATTTTTCTTAGGAGGCCCATTTTAGACCTCAAAATTCCCCTAATAGAATTCACATCTAGCTAGTAAATATAGCATCCCTGAATGCTGACATCATATGAATGGTTGTGTTAAATAAGCATCTAAGCATTGGCCATTGGATGTGAGGCTTGAATAAGAAATTCCAATGGCATTCTAAGTCAATCTTAGATAGATTTTCAATCTTCTCAGCCTTTTTCTTGGACAATTCCTGCCACGTTTTGGTCAACAACTTGATATCGGGTAGAGTTCCTTCGGGGTAGTCTGAAATAAGATTTTCTTGAAACAAATTATCACCGATAGCTTCAATGAGGTCATTGGATATGTCCCTTGCATTGAATATTGTTGTTTCTGTATGTTTAAGGCGAATTTCCCATTCTCTGAAGACTATATCCTTATGTGATTCCTCTATCCTTGGGAGATCAACTAACATCCCTTCAGCACTATCTTGCCATGTTATGTAGCCTGCAATATTCTCCTCAATATCATCAAAATATGTCCTTAGGTCAGACAATTGGTCTACCAATGTATTGGTTATTTGACACAAATCATGAATGATAGCTAATTTTTGACAAAAAATGACTTGATGTTGAGCAAGGAGAGTATTTAATTCTCCTGCTTCCTTTTTAAACTCTGCCATTTTGGGATTGACTTTCAGCTATTCAATATTTTGTTGTAATTCCTAAATCTGAGCATCTTAGACCTTTAAATCAGAGTTATGTTGAACTTTAAGGGTGTTGAAATTGTTTTGGAGTTCAACAAGTTATTCTTGCCAATGATTGGAAATCCTTTACTTATCATTCTCAAGGCCTTGTTCCAACTGCATAATATTGTCCTCTTTTTCTTTCAAAAGTTGTTGTATCTCGATGGCTTTGTCCATAGTTGTAGAAGCATAAGCTCTTGTGAAATGAGTAAGTCTTTTGAGTTCCTCTGTAGGAGTGGACTTCTAACCTTTCCATAGTATTTAAAAAGAAGGATTTCCGGGGACTAAGGCCTGGGATTGGTCAATCTTCCGTTTATTTCTTTGTATTTTCACCACGACCTTATGCTGGGGACTGTATAATGTGTCAAGAGGAGGAATCTCCTCGACTCCTAACACAACCTTGGAGGTCAAAAATGGTAGTATAATTTTAATATCTTCAACCTCTAAAGGTTGATCTGTAATCCTTGTTGTAACCAAAGTCTTCTTAAAATTTTAAAAAATGTCTAAGACTTTTTCTAGGAGGTAGCCTTTGAAACCTTAGTTTTATTTCCTTTCAAGACCTAGCTACATTGTTCCCAGATTTCTTCAAGTTTAGAACTTGGAAACTATCCCTTAATCTGAGTGGAAGAAGATGGCCCTATATATTTTAGGTCATAGATATCAATAACTTGTGTAGAAGAAATCTCTATGACCTTCTCTTGAGCTGTGTTTTCCTATAAAAGTTTTAATGAATCCAAGGGTAAACGAGATAACCTTGTTTCCATTTATTGAGAAAATTGATTGATTTCCTATGGATTTATTCACTCTGAAATCAGTTTGGCCAATACTGAATGGGTGGCATCTTTTTCAAAGACATCATCAAATTGATCAGGGTCATGAGAGAATTTCCTTACACTTGATTGAGTGGTAACCTTTTTAGCAGTTCCATGAGGATCTTACTGCTTGTTAGGGATAGTAGGAAACTTCAATTCTAAAATAGAATTTACTTCAATGGATGGATGATTGAAATTATCTAATGTAAACATACCACAATGCAAAGGAAAGGTAGGTCATACTTTCTTGTTGGATTCCTTCAATATTTTAGAAATTCCATTACCCACGGTTTGGTAAGCTCTCTCACGAGCAAGTAGTTTATCATGGACATATAGGGAAAAACACGTGGATTAGCTAGACTACCAAATTGATCTAGGTGGCCACCCACCTATCCCATTTGGACCCCCACAACTATCTCTTTAAGTCTTTTCAGTTTCCTAAATTGTAGCACAGTTTACTATTTTTAGTAGTTTTTTCGGGTCCTAAACTTCCAGAGCCGTTTTGAGGCCCTAAATGACGTTTTTTGGGGAATCTACTGCCAGTGATTTTTCTGTCAAAAAATTGTCTTTTTCATCGTAGTCCTCGGAGAGATCTTTCCAATGGGCTATCATGCGCATCAAACGGAGATAATATGACCAATTCGCCAACTCGGGAAGTTGATGTACCAACTTACCCAGAAACGGGGCCCACAATTTGGTGTTTCATCTTCTAGGGTTAGGTTTTGGAATGTGAAGGGTTCTCCATTTGACGCGCATGATATCCCGTTGGAAAGATCTCTCCGAGGACTACGATGGAAAAGATGATTTTTTGACAGAAAAATTGCTGGCAGTAGATTTCCCAAAAAACATCGTTTAGGGCCTCAAAACGGCTCCGGAAGTTTAGGACCCGAAAAAACTGCTAAAAATAGTAAACTGTGCTACAATATAGGAAACTGAAAAGACTGAAAGAGACAGTTGTGGGGGTCCAAATGGGATAGGTGGGAGGCCACCTAGATCACAAATACCTAAATGTAAGTAAATAATTATTTTCCAAACCAATTCCCAACCATGAGCAAGCCTGCCTCTACTTCCTGGGAAATTCTAGGGGCTCTCTTATTAAAAATAATTTGATGAATAGGTAGCATGACACCTTGGCAGATTTTATAGAAATGGGGCTAGTACTTAGAATCCCAAAGGATATTATGGTATATATGAATCAGAGTTGGGTCTTCTAAGGTCCATTTCCATCCCATGGAGGAAAAATCCATACTGTAGCATAGGGAGTCCATAACATAAGCACTCATATAAAAAGGAGGAATTATATTCTCTAAAACTGTATAATTTATTCTAAAATTAAAAATGTGAGTGGCTAAGTTATCAAATAAGATATTTCCCAAGTCTAGTGTAAATACCTATGAAACAACATCAATCATTGGAGTCCATTGATCTGGGAATTTCTGAGTATTAGGATAAGCAAATAATCTACATACCATGGCAACAATTTGGCAATAAGGTCCTGCAAGAGAGTCTACTGAATATATTCCCTTTTCCTCATGATTGTGCTTATTGGGATCTCTCCTCCAATCCTTGATGGGTTCTGATGCATGATCAATGTTGCTCATGAATTTCTCCATGAACTGTTTGTCATATTTATACTGTGGAGGTGGAAAATGGTACATCACGCTGAAATCACTACCGGTGAAAGAGCTGATGACTGTGTCATTATTTGTCATGAATTTTCTATCTGCAATGTTCATGTTCTCCATGACCCATTGAATCATATCTGTATAGGGAAGGAGCTTGGGTCGAGCAACAATTCTATGTAAAAATGAATTTGTGACATCGTTGTAGGTGGTATTAGAAAACGGAGAAGAATCCTCTGTTGTAACCATTCTTTGAGTAACCCTTGGTCCCTCTTCTTTGAATAATTGGTAAATATATTCCCATGAGGTACTACCAGCATCTAAAGAACAAATTGTATCTGAAAACAACCCTGGTGTGTCAATATTTTCAACTAGCGAAGCAGTCGACTGTTGCTGAGCAACTGGTTTCTTTCTTATTTTAGTTACCCTAGACATATCTTCTAAATTGTGTTTATCAGGACTGGCCTGCAATGGAAAACACAAGACTAAGTGATAATTCTTTTGCCAAAAATCTCTTAACGCAAATAACGATTTTTCATAATGATTTTTGTCTTAAAGGGTGAATCATGATAGTATTAATTTTCAATGAGTAAGGTCGTTTTATAACTTTGAAAACCATAAATTTGCCACTATTGGAAATTAAATGAAAAACATTGATTCACTTGGGTGATGGACACATCAACATATCCAAGAAATTTTATCGGAGAAATCCCATGGTTGCATTCTAAAAGTTACGATATCTAAGGCTTCCGATATGTGTTGTTTAAAAATCTAACGATTATAAATATAGGTGGGAAGATATACCAGAGGATTCATATCAGTGATCTAAATATCAAGGTTTTCAAAGTGTGACATCTGATATGAAAAATCCCGATATGGGTAAAGAAGGGAATACTAGAGGGTTGAGATATCAGAAGAGAGGAGTATTGGAGATATCGGGTATTGGGAGTGTGAGGTATTGGAACATTATGATATCGAGAGTTCTTGAAATAGTAGAAGTGCCAGGTATTGGGGATTTCGAATATCGGAGGTTTGAAATATCAGAGTTTTTTGAGATGGTACTTGTTAAAAGTTACGATATTCAGGAGTTTTGGTATGCCATATGGAAATTTTTTGGGGCCAGTGGTTCTTTAAAGTATTCAATTATAAAAGGAAGCACCCATGTTATGTTTATATATCAGGAAAGTTCGATCAGGGAATGTTAGGATATTTGAATGATCCGATATAATTTCCCCAATAATGCATTGTTTTAGATAACAAAAGGCCTATCAGGTTTTCGTGACACTTGTAAGGTTTTGAATCCTCCAATATGTAAGTTCTGATATATGTAACCTTTATGAAAGAGGGTTATTTATAGAAAATTAAAAAAATATGTCTTATCTTTATTATAAATTAAAGAGTTTTATTAAAATTCAAAAGGGTCCCCATTATTTATTATATAGCTAAAATAAACTAAATGGGGAGTTTTTGAGTACTACAATAGACCCCTACTAGCCATCACATGCATTTCGTCAAACATGTCACAAATATCCATTCTACAGGTCACAAGAACATATCTGATTATAAGGGTCTCAAACTTATCTGAGAATCGCTAAGAAACATTGATGCCTTATCGCATTAGTTTCATTATCATCTATTGGGTCATATATTCATTATTCATTTATTTACAAATCAAAACATGATGAGAGCCATACATCGTCACTGTCATAAAACATACTCATAACCAACATATAAATAACAGAAATAATAAGGTTACAACAACCATAAAATCCACATAGAAACCAGTACATTTACACATGAAAGACCAAGGAAAAGAGCTCTTATTAATGAATGCAAAAGGAAACTAGGTATTGGACTTGCACATACTGCCCAACCATATATTGGCTTAACCAAATATGTCTTTTATCCAATCACCCCTACACCATATTCCAAACATGACTGTGGGACTCATAACTAGAAATTAACCAGGGCTTCCCGAGGCTAAACCACCTCACCATCATCAATAGAACCATGCTTTACCACAATCCCCATCGGATCACTATGCCCTAAACAAGCATGGATGCCACCGGATTTATCCACCTACACCATGAGGAATTTTCCTATCTCCTAGTTTCTAGGATTTATCGTACATCTCACCATACAATGATCGAGGATCCATCGGCCTAATATGGACTCCACCCTCTAGGATTTACCATATATCCTGCCATTCACCGGCCAAGGATTCCTAGGCTTGATCGAGGGAACCCACCTCTACGCTTTACCGTATATGCCGCCATTCACCAGTCGAGGATTCCTAGGCCCAACAAGGTAACGTAAAATCCATCTTTCCTACAACCCATAGTCCAGTTTAGGGGTTACTGGAACAAGGCTTTATCGTAATCCAAAGTATGATTTAGGGATCACTAGGCCATGTGTCCTTTCTTTCAGAGACCACCTCACTCATTTTCGAATCCATCCGTCAATCCATCTCAACCAAAACATGAGAACCCATTCACACCATGGGTATCCAAAAATGGCAAGGTAAGGTTAAAGAACATTGTCACACCTGGAAAAACCCATGCCCATGTCATCCAGAGAACCAAGAACACATATGCATAACCATGCATGACAAAGCTAGCAAGGAAACCATACATGCAACTCGATACCTACAAATAATCCCACTATTGCCACTTGATCTTGCTCTTTATTGCTTGATATTTTCTTCCGT
Organism: Pinus tabuliformis; assembly: GCA_031772625.1. Taxonomy (NCBI): domain Eukaryota; kingdom Viridiplantae; phylum Streptophyta; class Pinopsida; order Pinales; family Pinaceae; genus Pinus; species Pinus tabuliformis. The sequence goes on from CM062819.1 coordinate 1,558,261,791, forward strand.
TTGACTTATTTTCTTTTCTTGATCCAATGCTGAAGTGCTCCAAGAAAACTCTAAGTTTCCAAGAGTGTGAGAGAGAGAGAATAGAGAGAGAGCTCCAAAACAAAACTAACAAAATGTTAAACTGGCAAAAGGTTATGAACAAATCCTTAGAAGCCTTTTTATTAATGAGGCCTCTATTTTTTTCATTTTTCCATTATTTCCTTCATTTTCCTCCTCACACGTGACCTGTGACCTTTCACCTTCCTTTTCTTCTAATTTCCATTATTTTCATAAATAAAAATCCAAAAAATGTCACTTTGCCTTTCCAAAGCCTTTGCCATTTCCTTTGCCAATTTCCTTATCCATAATAACCTAAGTGAACACCCCCACTAGGATGTTTTTCCTAGCATTCAACTTGGAATAAGTCTCCCATAACTGTGTGTTGGCTTAGGGAGTCCTAACCTAGGTTCAGAGTTAGTTGTGCCAACCAACAAATCCCTATACTACTGGCCCTTTTGGCAACAACCCACATAGCACAGGATATAGTCTCACTTCAAGTAGTATGGGGGGATGCAAGAACCAAGTTTTTGCGTCCAAAGACTAGTGTGATCTCCTCCAGCACCTCATATTTTCCTTCACGTGGATCAGTACACTCTTAAGGCTCATTGTTGCAACTCTGTTAAATAGCCTTCAGACCTTCGTGAAGGTCTACAATCAATCTTTGCAGACCTTTAATAGTCAATCTATCTACTTATGCACATCAGAAAGCCATCCTAAATTAGGGTTCATGTATGTTTCCTTAAGTTATTAATAAACATCATAGAATTCATCAGATTCTTCACAAAAATACTTAAACATGCATTGCTAACATCATTAACACTTATTCAATAGAATCATGCAACATTCAACCAATATTTCATAAAACACATCATTCATCGACAGTATATAGCATTAACAGAAATAACAAAAGTACGCAAGAATTCTTCAGAAAATATTTTTATGGATCTTCAATTCAGGATTACAGACTCAAAACTACCCTGTGCACTCAGTTGCATGGGTCCACGCACTCAGCTGCAGACTCTACCTAGGCCTCTGCGTACTCAATTTCAGAGTCTTTCCTCTCCTATCTAACCCACTTCTCTTCACTATCACTTCCTATCCATCATCAATTACTATAAAAAACATGCCTTAGACTCTCTAAGACACACCTATTTATAGTCTTTTTCATACAATACCATGGTTCACAGACCATGGATGGATCTCAAAACCAACTCAAACTTTACATAAAACAAGTGGCTAAACCCTGTTGACTCCTACTCATCTACGCGCTCTACATCCACAAATCACAAAGAATTTACATTATTTACAAGACTATATCAAAACTTGGGTTGTTTTAACCCCAAAACTAACCCAAGGGACCCCATCCCAACAGGCCCCCAACACAAAGATCGTGACTCACCCTCGAGTCACTCAGCTGGCCTTGTGATCTTAATTTGAAGACCCCTAAGCTCTACTTGGATGACTACAACTTAGACAGTGCTCTGCGTTGCTGCCTGCTTGACTTCCTCAACCAATTTTTCTGTAGTTGGTCCTTCTACGGCCAACCTCATCATCTATTGTTTCTGCTGCAACCCTTTAAGCTTATCCTGAATGGTAGTCATGACTTGATAAGCTTCTTCTAACCAAGGCTACAACCTAGCCTTTAGAAAGGCCTCCTTCTTCTGTGATTCATACACCTATGCGAGGAGTTTCTTTCCTTTCTGTAATTTAGCAAGGTGTTGTGCTGGTGCTATGGAGTGTGCAGCTACCCTGACTTCATCATATTGTCGCTACAACTCCATCACCTTTGTGTTCAGTGTCTGCAGGTTTGGATCCTCCTATAGATTAGTCACTATCTCCATAGCTTGCTCAAACAAGGTCATACAGTCAGTGACTGTGCCATCCAAGATAGCCATGCCTTCCTTTATTGTGGCTTCACGATGTTCCCGGACCTCAAGCAGAGTCGTGGGATGCATCTTTAATTGTAGCTCTGTGACCTTCATGTTGAGATCAACCTGGACTCAGCCAACCTCTGCTTTAGCTTCGTGCACACCGGTGGCTAGTTTTCTGATCTTTTCTTCTGGTTGTGCATCCTCTGGGATGTGAAGTTTAGGCACTATCTTGCATGCCTCTGCTACTACTGACTCTAGACTAGAACTATGTGTCTGAAGTGCCTCCTTTTCCTTCAAAGCATGCGTCTTTTTAGTGAACATTTGCTCATTGTTCACTTTGTACTCATTGATAAGGTTGAAAGCGCACTGCTCCTAGGCTCTTAATTCATCTGCCACCCTTGCATGCAGCGCGTGGAGGATCTCATTAGTGAGCATTGCTATATTTAGCTTGATGTTCTTGATTGTACTCAAGATAATGCGATCATTGGTGGTCTCTTCATGAAGGGACCCTTTGGCAGTGCTATAGTGCAGAGGTCAAGGGTCCTTAATAACTTTGCTACTTGGCTTGTCCTAGATGCTAGGTTCGCTTGCTCCGTGCTCGCTTGTCTGGTGCCCACCTGTATTCTGCTTGATTGGATCTGTAGCTCATGCAGATCCTTTTGTACACTCCCAAACGTCTGCATATATTGTTGCCCAAACTGCTACAGCACTTCAGTCGTGGTATCCCTGATTTTACCCCTGCTCTCATTGATATCGCCTTCTATTAAGACCATGGGATCAGCCTATGAATTATCTGATTTCTGCTTCTTCCTTGTGCCTTCATGCTGCTCCTTGCCACATTTCTTCAGAATGAATGGGGTTCTATGCCCCTCATCTTCTCCGTCGCCTTATCATGAAAGTTCCTCGTCCTCTGTGTCCGGCGAAGGTGATTTGTCACCCTTTTGTGACTTGTGTTGTTTCTGTTCCGCCTGCTCCTTAGCAACACGTTCTTTCTCTGCACGAGCCATTTTAGTGGCTTCCTTCTTTTTCTATGCTACCAAGTTACGTGCATCTTGCTTAGCTACCTACTCTCTCTTTTGCGCAGCAAAACTCTTCGTGCCTATGCTTGGACCAACATTTAAGTATGACGGGGCATGCCACTCTGCAGGCCATTTCATGACGACCTCCTGCACATCTATTTCTGTCACCAAATATGGCAAGTCATTCCATTTATGCTCTGGATCCTTCTGTGCTTGAATGTACACTCTGTGGAAGTCGGCCTTGAATGCCGCGTAGGGTGATAGTTGTGTGAATAAGGTTGGGACAACCTCGGATGCTAATTGATGTCCATGCAGAGACTCATTTCCATAAGGACCCAAAATATCTTTGTCTTGGTAATTCATGCGACATCCTTTGTAGCTCATAAGGGAGTGAATTGCACTACCTCCGGCAATCCTCCTTCAAGCAAAGGAAATTGGCTATCCTCCAGCAATTTGTATGCAACAAGCACAATCGACAACAACAACGAAGCATAGTGGAAAGACTTGGTTTCATCTTGGGCCTCTTGAAAGTTTGCTAGGAACTCCTAACAAAGGTATCTTGACCAACTAAACTATATGCCTTTCACACACTGTGCAGCAAGGGAAACTACAAGTGCCAGAACTTCGTCTGCGTGGCATTTTCTCATCACCTTCCCTGTTAAGATCTGGGAAGCCAATTGAATTGTTGGGTCTGTTATAGAAAGAATTTAATACCCTTGCGACTTCTTCACAAGGCTATAATATCTCTTCACTGTTTCTACGAGGTCTTTCTCCCTGGTCTTTCCACCAAACTCCTTCGACAGATTCACGCCCTTATAAGGCAGGTGCGTGATTCTATGAATAAGCATGTATGTGATGGATATAGGCCCTCCTAGCCATAGACAACCATCGTTCACCAATGTGAGCAGCTGGCACACACAAATTGTGTTAATGGGGGTGCAGTGGTAGTGTGGCACCCATAGTAAATTGAGCAACCCTGAGTGCTCGACACCACAGACCCATTCCTTTGTTTCCAATGCTCTAACTCCTGATTCCACATAATAGACTCTACGCATATACTTATCCGTCACCAAGTGTAGAGACTTAGCATGATCACCTAGGTCCCAATCCTCCATTTTCAACAATGGGATCCTTGCAAGTCGCAGACCTTCATATGGGACCTGCTTAGGTAGCAGGGGCATGGAAATGGTGAACTTCTTAGAATTTGGTTCCTTCGCTTTTCCCTTCCACAGAGGGATATAATCGGGTAGCCTGGTTATGGGTTCTACTCCTTCAGCATCAAAGTCTTATGCTCCCTGGGTTTTTTCCACCTCCAGGTCCACTACCTTCTCTAATTGGTTATCTTTCTTTTGTTTATGTGTTTCATAATGCTTTCTTGGGGAAGCGCAGACCAGCACTGGATTTTTCTGCTTGTCCTTCTATGATTTGGCTGGTTGGTTTTCTCTAGTAGGAGTAGGCATCGGCCTAGGGAACCTCAGTGCCCTAGGCACAGGAGCCAAAGCTTCCATACTTACCACTTCTGGGGCAGCTGTCTCAGAGGAAACATCGCCAGTACTCATAGTTTCAACAGGACTTGGTGCAAGCATTTTGTCAAGAATAAAATTCTGGTTTAGCTCAAACAACTTAGCAAATACGAGGCTCGTGACTAAATCTTCCCAAGCCGATTGGTTCATAGGCGAAAGACAACGAATTTCACTAACAATTCTGAGAGCACAAAGTGTTCTTTGTTGGACTGGCACACGTAATTTATAGGGGGTTTTGAATTCAAATCCAACCATTCCCCCCAATTTTTGATAATAAATGTTGTTTTGGCGGCAGATCTTCAAATATTTTTACCTTAAATGCCACCATCCTGCCCCTCTTAACCATCTTCTAGCCATCAAGTCATGAATAGTGACTCCAACGGTCACTTTTCTACTATGTTGTGTGGCACTTTCCTCAATGGCACAACTTCCTGCATGTAGCTCCCTGGATTGCATCTCCGTCATTGTCCACGCAACCTGCTCCCTGCATTGTCCTCCAAATTGGCAGTGTAGTTTCTAGTCCCGCGCTCCCTTGCAACTACCTAGAGCACTAAGACTATCTTGGCGCCATATAGTCATTATGTAGGATCCCCTATATAAAAATCCAATATGCTCCCATTCACGTTTCCCGAAAAAGGTTCCCCATTTAGCTTCGCGAGCTGAACTGCACCTCCATCTGTAATTTCTTTGACAATATATGGCCCTAGCCAATGCATCTGGAATTTACCTGTAAATTTAGTGAATTTACTATCATATAATAGGACAAGATTGTTTACCTTGAAAGTGTGAAGCTTGATATGGAGATCATGCCACACTTTTTCACATTCCTTCTATACTTGTTGATGAAATCCTGCCAAAAATCGATCTTCTTCAAGCTCCATCAGTTGTGCGAGCCGCTCCTCCAAGGCCTCACGATTCGCCATACTCGTCAGGGCCATTATGCATAAACTAGGCACAATGTACTCCATTGGCATTACAACTTTGACCCCATAGACTTATCTAAATGGAATTTTCCCAATTAGCTTCTTACAAGTAGTCCTATAAGCCCATAGTACTACAGATATGTGCACATTCCAGTCATTTCGTTGTGCGCTGCAGATATTCGTCAGCGCGTTCTAAAAAATATTATTGAAGGCTTCAATAGTTCCATTTTCCTGTGGGTGATATGGTGTACTCTTCTGATGGTAGAACTGGAATTCTTCAGTCAATGCGCTGATTGTTTCGTTCAGAAAGTGCGTACCTCTGTCACTCATCAACACTTTCGGGCAACCAAATCTGGTTAAGACATACTCAAACAAAAAAAATTATGTCATAGCCCCTGTATAATCCTTAACCAACTGTGCTTCCGCCCATCTAGTGAGATATTCTGTCATGGTGATGATATATCGTGCCCCTGTTTTCTTTCCTAGGGGCTAAATTGGCCCAACGAAATCAATCGCCCATTTCTCAAATGGCTACAAAGATACTTGAGGATGTAATGGCAATTCATCCCTTCGCAATGGTCTGCCCATTCTCTGACATGCATCGCACGCCTTGCAATATGCCTTGGACTCCTTATGTAGCATTGGCCACCATAGGCCTGCATGTAAAATATTCTATGCATTTTTCTTTCCTGCATAATGACCCCCCGCAGCTCCCCCATGAGCTTCAACAAGAATGATATCCCGCTCAAAATCTGGCACATATCTTCACAATATTTCATCAACACCCATCTTATACAAATGTTTAGCAATAACTGAAAAATTAGTCGTGTTCACTACTAATTCCTTTTTCTACTAACTTGTATATCCTTCTCGTTCCATCCCCGTAGTCAAGAATTGAATAATATCTGCAAAATGATTGCCCGCTATGTGCACCGCAAAGTGTTGTGCATTTGGTAACCCTTCCTCCAGATTATTGGGCTCCTCGCCTGTTTCCATCTGTGACAGATGGTCTGGTCCTACATTTAACTTCCCTAGCTTCACAATGACTTCAAATTCATACTCCTGAAATAATAACAACCTTCTGCAGATCTCCCCCTCCAACACAGGCTTATTGACCAAGTATTTCAAGGTAGAATGATCTGTATACATCTTGAAATGCCCTCCTAATAGATAATGCCTAAATGTTTGCAACGTGTACACTATGTCCAATCCTCCATGCTTAGTCGTTAAATAATTCTTCTCGGCCTTCGATAATTTCCTACTCACGAAGGCTATAGGATGGTCCATTTCTCCTTCGCCGACCTGCGTTAACACTACACCCAGTACAATGCAAGAGGCATCCACATGTACGTGAAACTCTTTCCAATCAGGAAATACCAAGATCGACACAGTGACTACATTTTCCTTCAATACATCTAAGCTACGCTGACATTCTTCGTCCCAACATAATGTTGCATCCTTCTTCAGCAGTTTCTCCATGGGCGCAGTAATTTGGGCATAATATTTGATAAATTTTCTGTAGTATCCCGTATGTCTGACTGTCGTGCGCAGCTACTTGAAATTCCTAGGGGGCTCCATGTTATAGCTCCAAATCTCACTCTTATGGTTTGTGATGCTGTACTCATGGCCTAGGGCAACCCCTCCTTCCAGACCTGGTCCTAAAATTTAAAAAACAGTGTTTTATCCCTTATACGCGACATTGCCCTGAGTTAAACGCGTGTATACGCGGGTCTGTGTATATCCAACCTGCGTGTATGTATTAAAACACTTAAAAAAATATAAAACTCCTTATTTTCGGGCGGAGATCGCGGGTTTTACCTGCTGATCACCTGTTAGTGCCCGTGGCCCAACTGTTCCCAACCAACTCCTAACTAAAAAACTACTTTGGAGATGGTATAAAAAGACCTCAAAGGGAAGGCCTAAGGGAGGAGAGAAGAGAGAGAAAGGTTATTATGCTGAGATTTTTCCCTTGACCAGGTCTGAAGTCCCTTGTGCCTTCTGCACTTCCCCCATTTTGTACAGGAAACCTTTGTTTCCTTGTGTGTTGATGTTCATCCACTATTTATGACATCATGGAGAGAGTCATGGAAGGAGTTTGTTAGAGGCTTGAGGCTAGAATGGATCCAGAAGGAAGCTTTGCTTGGAGCCTGCTGAAGGTGACTTAGGTGAAAATATTCCTTTTTATGTACCTTATTTGTCTATAATAAAAGAAACACATGTCTTGGTTCCCGAAATGAATCTTCTTTATGTTAATGATATTCATGTTTGAGTTCATATGTAAATGGTTGTTTGGATTTCATAACTAACTACCTTTCTTTATAACATGAAGATGGTTTCTTTATAAGTTTTTGTCCATGTACCGCTGTGTTCTTTGAATTGGTTGTTTTGCAGGACAAAAGAGAAGAAGGGAACTGCAAGAAGGGTTTGGACCCTAAGGGCCTTCTCAAACGTAGGACCGAAGGTACGTACCCCTATCATAGAATTTGCTTATAATAGAATAATGGCTATATGAATGCATGTTTCTTTGAATAGATAACTTTCAGTCTGCTAGGGTTTCACCCAAAAAGCCCTAGGCGAGCATTTCCCTCTATCACTCCAAATTCACAATTACTACAACCTTTGTAGGGTCCACCATCAACCCTTGCTTTCACACAACGTGACCCATCAAGATCCAAAAGGGAACACTAAATATACATTTCTTCAGGTTCAGTGCAATTTGGTATCTGTGACACATATCCAACATTAGGCGCAGATGTTGAGAGATTAAATTGTCAGATTAAATCCCTTAATATTAATTGTCAACCCGAGGTTCATAAACATGAGTTGCCTTGTGCTTTCTTTGTTCATGTTTAAATTAGAGTTTTAACACTTCCTGATAATGATTCATGGAGTAATAAACGCACTAACACTTACAAACAATTAGCTATCAAAAGCAGACCCAACAATCAAATTCAATCTAGAGATTTCAAAAGCCTTTACAAACCCTAGCATTCAAATCTGAACTCAACAAACGACTGAGCTATGAATCTCAAGCGATAAAATGGAATTCTTCTCACACAAAACTTTACTCAATCAAATCCCTAAATGCTGGTACCAGACTTTCTATTTGTAATAACAATTTATTTATCACTCAGCAAGAAATCTTTAATGATGGCAATTCAATCTTTAAGAAAACAAACAAATTTGTACTAATAACCATTTGACCCCTAAGCAACCTACACAAACCACAATTCACTCCTGAAGCAACTAAGCAGTCTATAACAATTCAATTCTTAAGCAAACAAGCAATCTATACTGATAGCAACTTAATCAAACAATCGATCTATACCTAATGGTTGGTTATCCTCTTAACAATATTTGAAACTTAAGTACTAATCCGGAGCAATCACTCTATTTTCTTCTACGACTTACTAATTTATCATTATACTTGCAACTAATTAATCTACAGGTCTCAATCTGATGAAAACAACTCAAACGCTTAGCTTATTCGACACCTAGCAATTCAACCAAACAACCCTTAAGAAACTGTACTCTAAACTCTTCTGTAATCACACCAACCCTTACTGGTAAATGACCTTATTTGGAGCCAAAGTACTGCTACTTGAAACCTAATTGATATCTGACTCCTGAAAACTGGAATCAACCACCTCACAAAGCAAAGGAAATCATTTATCTAGACAAATAATAAAATTAATCTTCACATGAAACAGGGGAAAATCCTTTATCTACTAAACTCAATGAAATCAATCAACACTCAAAACAGAGAAATCATGTATCTATTAAACTTAATGAAATCACAGTTATCAACTAATCATCGAAAGCACTCATGGGTATGCTATGTTCAATCCACGCGATCCACTCTACAATCCAAGAGTCTATTCATCAAATGAAATAGAGCTAATTGGTAATGAACCATCAAATATTCATGAAAGCGATCTTCAATCTAAACAACTTGAAACTAGACTGAAAATGATCAACGAGAGTTCTGTTATGGGGAATTGCTTGTAAAATAATTTAAATAAAAAGTCAATCTGTTCTAGTTCCTGAGGGAACACAGAGCAGTTTGATAGCCAGACAAATCTCGTTCTTGATTAGTTCGAATTCACTGAATAGAATTAACTTATCAAAACAATCACAGTATTCTCAATGTATAGATAATTTTTGAATTTTTGACCGGAGAACCCACAGTGATGGAATTTTTACACCAACGTTTCGAATCCCAAATGGGATCCATCATCAGGGAAAGAGAAAGATGATAAAAGAAGAGCCAGATGGAAGAAATAAATACTAATGAGGGAAAGAATAATAAAGGAGCAGCACAGGTCGGCAAGAGAGATTTAAAATGAAACCTAAAATTAATTTTAGTTTTTATAAATTAATATCAATTATTAAATATCTATAAAACAAAAACTTTAAACTAAAATCAAAATTAATATTAATATCTAAAAAACTAAAATATAAATTAATATTAATATCATAAATCTATAAATAACCTAAAATCTATATTAATATTAAAATCAAAAAACTAAAAATATGCTAATGTCATAAATCATAAAATCTATGTAACATTAATACTTATATGACCTAATAACTGTCTAACTTAATATTTATGAAACCTGATCACTCTATAAACCTTAATATTTATATACCTAGAATCTATATAACTTAATATATATAATAGAATTAATATCAATAAGACCTAATCATTAAATCAAAATCTAAAAACTAAAATATTAATATCATTAACAATTATATAACTGAAAACTATATTAATATTATTATCTCAAAACTAATATATATTTTAATAATAATATCATAAAACCTAATATTTATATAACATTAATATTTAAATAACCTAATGCCTATGAAACTTTATATTTTATAAAACTAGATCACTATATAACTTAATAATTATATAACTTAGAATCTATCTAACTTAATATATATAAAAGAATTTATATTAATAAAGCCTAATCTATATTAATATCTAAATAAATTAATATTAAGATAACTAAATAAATTAATATTAAAATAACCTAAATTCTTTATTAAATTCTATATTAAAATCTAAACTATATTAAAACATACATTAAAGTCTAAATTATATTAAAAACATGCTATTAAAAAGAGCTTTAATAGAATATAAATAACCTAATAACAAAATTAATATTAAAATCAAAATTATGCTACTATCTATAATAATGTTTAAATTCATATGTAGACTTATATTAATATCTATATTAATAACTATCTTACCTATTTGACAACTTACCTGGGGCCGGGCAGACGCTTCTTGATTTCACTGATCAGTGGAAGCCAGCTTCCGCTAATCTCCAAACCGCTGTCTCTGTTCAGATTACAAGGATGCTTCAAGATTTCGAGGGCTTCTTTGATTTTCTGTCTCTGATGCTGCTCTTCTCTTGCGATAATTGATGCGTTTTCTAAGCAGATGTGGTGTTTAGTATTCGAGGAGTGCTCTGCCAAGGCTGAGGTACGAGATCTTCCATTCCTGATGTCAGCGCCATGTTCTTTCAGTCTTGTCTGGAGGGAGCGACCAGTTTCACCTATGTAGCTTTTTCCACATGAACAGTCTATTTTATAGACTCCTTTAAGCTGTTGCTTGTCAATATCATCCTTAACAGATTTTAAACTTTGTCTGATGGTACCGGGAGCTGAGAATTGAGTTATAATGTTTTTCTTTCTTAGGATCTTTGCCATTTTATCTGTGACCCCATGGATATAAGGTAGAAAAACCTTACCATCCTGAGGTTGATTCTCCTCTTTAGGTTTGGGAGATGATAACCTCCTTTCAGCTCTCTTTATGGCTTTCTTAATCTCATGATCCTTGTAGCCTATATTTTTGAAAGTTGAAACCAAATGCCTCTTTTCTTCATTTATATGATCTGAGTCAGAAATTTGGAGGGCTCTAATGGCAAGAGTGTTCAGAACGCCAAGCTTTTGGGCTGGGTGATGGTGGGAATCTGCATGAAGGTAGCTCTTCGTGTGAGTTGACTTCCTGAAAACCTTATGGCCCAAAGAGCCATCCTCTTTTCTGATGATAAGAATGTCCAAGAAAGGAATGCTCATATTTTCTTCAAGCTCCATAGTGAATTTAATATCAGGGGAGATGGAGTTAAGGTGATTAAAAAACTTGTCGAGTTCTGTTTTACCATGGGTCCATTTTATATTGGTGTCATCGACAAAACGCTTCCACCAAGCTGGTTTTAAAGGATAAGATTCCAAGGCCTTCTTCTCAAAGTATTCCATGTATAAGTTGGCCAAAATTGGCGAGAGGGGTGATCCCATTGCTACACCAGATGTCTGCTCATAAAATGTTCCTTGGAATGTGAATACAGTTGACCTTAAGTAGACTTCAGCCAGCTTTGCGGTCTCTGGATCAGTGACACCTCTTATAACCTGAATGGCTTCATCAAGAGGAATCTTCGTGAATAAGGAAACCACGTCAAAGCTCACAAGGATGTCGTCCTTTTCCATTCTTTCATTCTTAATAAGGTTCACAAAGTCGTGCGAGTCTTTAATGAAGGAGTCAGTATTTCCAACCAGGGGTTTTAGAATCTTAGCGACATATTTGGCAAGCTCATAGGTTGGGGAGCCAATAGTATTAACTATTGGTCTAAGGGGGACCCCCTCCTTATGGATCTTGGGTAATCCATAGATTCTAGGGATGGTTTCACAAGAGGGGGTTAATTTCTTCTTCAATTTTTCATCAAAGCTGGAATCTGAGATAATCTTTTTTACATCCTTCATAATTTTGGCCATGGGATTACTGTTCAGCTTCTTATAACTGCCACAATTTAGGTGATCATTCATTTTCTTAACATAGTCTTCTTTATCAAGGATAACTGCTGCTCCTCCTTTATCTACTTTAAGAATAACTAACTTGTCATTATTTCATAAGGATCTGAAAGCCTTTTGCTCTTCCTTACTCAAGTTGCTTTTGGGAGCCTTGGCTTTTCTCATGATGAGGGAAAACTCTTGCCTTAATGCTTCTTTGTCTTCAAGAGGGAGGTTGCTAATCCCATCTTCAATGCTACAAATCATCTTTTCAATGGGGAGGCTTTTAGGGGCCATTGCAAACCCCATCCCCTTGCTGAGAACATTAACGGCTACCTGGTCAAGAACCTCGGAAGACAAGTTAACTACTTTTCTTTTTGATGTTGATGTTGATTCATATGAGTTTTCGCCAGCCTCCTTGTCACCCTTGCTTATCACATTGTATTTTGCCCCATCTTTTTGGATATTCACATCATCATAGAATTCTCTGACTATGCCATGCGCATCTTCTCTGGAGACCTGCACCCTCTTGATACTATCCATGCTTACATTGTCTTCATTCTTTTCATTTCCCGCCCTGCCCAGGGGGTTATCAGTATCTAAGTTGATCCTATTCATTGCTTCTGGTTTAGACTCATCACATATAAAAACATCGCTGCTTTTATTGTCACACTCACTATTTTTATTAGAATTTTCATTTAAATTTTCTGGACTTATTACCTCTGCGTTTTCACCGAACAAGCTATTCGAATTATTACCATTTTTACCGGAGCTGATGTTCGAACTGCTAACACCTATTTCATCTGCGTTTTCAATATCCACACCTAAATTGTTGATCGAATTATTATTAAACCGGTCGATTTCGCTGTTTCCCATCATCATTTCTACGCTAACAATCTGCTTTCTGCTATTATCAATATTGCTTCCGGAGTTTTTATTTGAATTATTTGGAGAATCTGCGTTTGAACCAGTGTAAACCGACATATTACCAAAGGTATTTTCGATATCTGTGTTTGAGTCAGCGTGGTGAATCCGAGGATTAACAGTTATCTTTTTTGCGTTTATCTCATAACTGTTACTCGAATTAATAAACCGGTTTGGGTACCTTCTGCTTGGCAGCATTCTTCTGCGTTATCGGTTTTCATTCTGTTGCTTTTGTCCGAATTATCGAATTCACTTCCGCTGTTTATATCTGAACCTGTATGTTTATTGGGATATGCGCTGGGGCCATCTGCGTAGTTACCAGAATCCATTGATGTCCGAGCTTTTGTGTGTTCATTCGAATCTGCGTTTTTGACCTTTAGAAGCTTGGTTAGCTTATTGTGTTGTCTAGTCTGCGCAGTCTGCCATTCCTTCTCTGCTTTCAGAGCAGTCCTGCCATCTATAATGGCCCACAGGTCTTTATCAATGCTGCTGGCAAGTTTAAGGTGGGAAGAGAGGGCCAAACGACCAAGATGCTCCAGGGAAGCTCTAATTCTTCTGATCTCAGACCGGATTAGAGAGAAACTAAGATGGAGAAACGCTTTACTGTTGTATTTATTATGTAACTTATGTTTAACCTGTGCAAATGGAGGAATGAGATCGTTGTCCCGACAATTTTTGAGGAACTGAAGATCTGAGGCTCTTCTTTTTATCCTTACTCTAACACTTTCGAGTGCAAGGATTTCACTCCAAGTATCCCCTCCGTACAGGGATAAGATATTGGATTTCAGAGATCTGTGGTTTGAGCTTTTTGAATTTTTATCTCAGATTCCAGCCTTGATGAAAAATTGAAGAAGAAATTAACCCCCTCTTGTGAAACCATCCCTAGAATCTATGGATTACCCAAGATCCATAAGGAGGGGGTCCCCCTTAGACCAATAGTTAATACTATTGGCTCCCCAACCTATGAGCTTGCCAAATATGTCGCTAAGATTCTAAAACCCCTGGTTGGAAATACTGACTCCTTCATTAAAGACTCGCACGACTTTGTGAACCTTATTAAGAATGAAAGAATGGAAAAGGACGACATCCTTGTGAGCTTTGACGTGGTTTCCTTATTCATGAAGATTCCTCTTGATGAAGCCATTCAGGTTATAAGAGGTGTCACTGATCCAGAGACCGCAAAGCTGGCTGAAGTCTGCTTAAGGTCAACTGTATTCACATTCCAAGGAACATTTTATGAGCAGACATCTGGTGTAGCAATGGGATCACCCCTCTCGCCAATTGTGGCCAACTTATACATGGAATACTTTGAGAAGAAGGCCTTGGAATCTTATCCTTTAAAACCAGCTTGGTGGAAGCGTTTTGTCGATGACACCAATATAAAATGGACCCATGGTAAAACAGAACTCAACAAGTTTTTTAATCACCTTAACTCCATCTCCCCTGATATTAAATTCACTATGGAGCTTGAAGAAAATATGAGCATTCCTTTCTTGGACATTCTTATCATCAGAAAAGAGGATGGCTCTTTGGGCCATAAGGTTTTCAGGAAGTCAACTCACACAGAGAGCTACCTTCATGCAGATTCCCACCATCACCCAGCCCAAAAGCTTGGCGTTCTGAACACTCTTGCCATTAGAGCCCTCCGAATTTCTGACTCAGATCATATAAATGAAGAAAAGAGGCATTTGGTTTCAACTTTCAAAAATATAGGCTACAAGGATCATGAGATTAAGAAAGCCATAAAGAGAGCTGAAAGGAGGTTGTCATCTCCCAAACCTAAAGAGGAGAATCAACCTCAGGATGGTAAGGTTTTTCTACCTTATATCCATGGGGTCACAGATAAAATGGCAAAGATCCTAAGAAAGAAAAACATTATAACTCAATTCTCAGCTCCCGGTACCATCAGACAAAGTTTAAAATCTGTTAAGGATGATATTGACAAGCAACAGCTTAAAGGAGTCTATAAAATAGACTGTTCATGTGGAAAAAGCTACATAGGTGAAACTGGTCGCTCCCTCTAGACAAGACTGAAAGAACATGGCGCTGACATCAGGAATGGAAGATCTCGTACCTCAGCCTTGGCAGAGCACTCCTCGAAGACTAAACACCACATCTGCTTAGAAAATGCATCAATTATCGCAAGAGAAGAGCAGCATCAGAGACGGAAAATCAGAGGAGCCCTCGAAATCTTGAAGCATCCTTGTAATCTGAACAGAGACAGCGGTTTGGAGATTAGCGGAAGCTGGCTTCCACTGATCAGTGAAATCAAGAAGCGTCTGCCCGGCCCCAGGTAAGTTGTCAAATAGGTAAGATAGTTATTAATATAGATATTAATATAAGTCTACATATGAATTTAAACATTATTATAGATAGTAGCATAATTTTGATTTTAATATTAATTTTGTTATTAGGTTATTTATATTCTATTAAAGCTCTTTTTAATAGCATGTTTTTAATATAATTTAGACTTTAATGTATGTTTTAATATAGTTTAGATTTTAATATAGAATTTAATAAAGAATTTAGGTTATTTTAATATTAATTTATTTAGTTATCTTAATATTAATTTATTTAGATATTAATATAGATTAGGCTTTATTAATATAAATTCTTTTATATATATTAAGTTAGATAGATTCTAGGTTATATAATTATTAAGTTATATAGTGATCTAGTTTTATAAAATATAAAGTTTCATAGGCATTAGGTTATTTAAATATTAATGTTATATAAATATTAGGTTTTATGATATTATTATTAAAATATATATTAGTTTTGAGATAATAATATTAATATAGTTTTCAGTTATATAATTGTTAATGATATTAATATTTTAGTTTTTAGATTTTGATTTAATGATTAGGTCTTATTGATATTAATTCTATTATATATATTAAGTTATATAGATTCTAGGTATATAAATATTAAGGTTTATAGAGTGATCAGGTTTCATAAATATTAAGTTAGACAGTTATTAGGTCATATAAGTATTAATGTTACATAGATTTTATGATTTATGACATTAGCATATTTTTAGTTTTTTGATTTTAATATTAATATAGATTTTAGGTTATTTATAGATTTATGATATTAATATTAATTTATATTTTAGTTTTTTAGATATTAATATTAATTTTGATTTTAGTTTAAAGTTTTTGTTTTATAGATATTTAATAATTGATATTAATTTATAAAAATTAAATAATTGATATTAATTTATAAAAATTAAAATTAATTTTAGGTTTCATTTTAAATCTCTCTTGCCGACCTGTGCTGCTCCTTTATTATTCTTTCCCTCATTAGTATTTATTTCTTCCATCTGGCTCTTCTTTTATCATCTTTCTCTTTCCCTGATGATGGATCCCATTTGGGATTCGAAACGTTGGTGTAAAAATTCCATTACTGTGGGTTCTCCGGTCAAAAATTCAAAAAAGCTCAAACCACAGATCTCTGAAATCCAGTATAGATAATTTGTTTCACTCATTAGGTGATCATATGGAATTTCTCAGCTGATTACAACTCAGTGCGATAGCAAGCATGCTATGTTCTGAAGTCAAAACAAGGCTCGCACAAAATTCAACTGTGAATTATGGAAACGAATGAATGAAAGAACATTAATGCATCTACACTCTTTTAAACAATCAAACGAATGCAATTCACATACAATCAAGCCAAACCAATTCGTAATGCAAGTAAAACTAATTATGACTAGTCACACAATCATTCTATTTGCAATATACAAAGCAAACCCAGATGGGTGGGCCTTGGCCACACTTGGGAGCTAGATAAACTTACAGTAAAGAAGAAATCTCAAACGCAATCAATCGACTATCCTCAACAATCCATCAACGCTTACTCTCAAACTCAGAGCAGAACCATTTCGATATTATCAAAGATGAGTTATATAATTCACAGCAAAGTACTTCACAGTTTTTAACACTAACTTGACATATTACATCCCCTACCTTTATAGGAATTTAATTACAGTTAAACATTGAACTAACAATAGTAATTTATAACAGTCTTAACAAGTCAACTTCTCTAGAGCAAATAGGTTTGAATGACTACCTCGAATTGGTCCAACAACTTGTAACCAATTCCAAAACTTGGTGTATGCCGCAACTAGAGAAAAGAGAATGAAGATCTTGGGATCAAATGTGTTCCTTGCAAGGCTGGTGACATCTCATCATCCAGAAGCACACGACTTCTTATCCATTGCACTGCTTGAGTACCGAATCCAAAAATAAATTTTGAGTACAATAGTAAGGAGCCAAGGTACACCATCTGCTTCTTTCCATTATCCTCCTGCACATCTTGCTGAGAAGTCTACACTTGATCGTAATAATTAGTTAGTTTTAAGAATCAACTACCTATATCTGCTTAAATCCACTAAGAAATAGCCAAATGTAACCATAAAAAGATTTACCTCAAATAGGGATTGGGATCATGATAGGGTAGCAAAATAGCAAGGAAATAGGTTCCATAGTGTCAAAAAGAGGTCAAAATGGGGATTGAAGATGGTATTAATAGGAACAAAACAGAGGATCAACATCCTCCCACGCCGATCCTGATGCATGCCCTCATGCATCCAACAAAAAGGAGACTGCATTCAACTGAAGAAGACTGTGGTCAGAGACCAGCAGTCTTGATTAAAACCTCGATCCCTTGTCGGATAGGTGGTGAACACTTTTGAAATTGCAGTGCTAATCTCTTTGCATTCAATCGTCTGACAGGCTTGTTTCGGGCTGCTTTCCATCTCAGAAGGTGCTTATTTTTCCTTGTCAAGGCATCATTCTGGGCATACAGTTTCATATTAGAGTCCCTGACTTGCTGATTTACATCTTTTACAAAATGAAATAAAACCTTGTATTTATTTGCTTGCTCTCTAAGCTTGGTGATTGTCTTCCGTAGCTTGATAAGCCTGATCTTCAAATTTTCTTCAGCATCCAATGTGGGGGATTTAGTCGGGGTCGTTGATTACTGCGAGGTACTTCCTCCTGACAATTTTCCTCTCAGTTTCTTAGATGACTGATGCGGAATAGCCTATGTAGTGTCTTTGCTTGCTGTCGGTCCAGTGGGAGACAAAGCCTCCAGATCCCGGGCAATATCCTCAGGGATTTTAAGCTTAGTCGTAGCAGTGGCCTCTTCCTCAAGGGGCATTTTTTATTGCAGAGGATCATCATCACGAGAAGATGAAATAGGAATATGTGTGAGGCTAGTGCCTTCAGCATTGGTCTGTAAGGTAGGAGCCATGTTGCAGGTTTGATAGCAGCCTTGAATTGAGGTTTCAACCACAGGAATTTAGGGAGTGTTGTAGGGGAACAAGGGACGCCGATGTTTAGCCTTAGGGGTGGTGCTTCTAGGTTTGAAGGAGGGTTCTACTGGAGATTCCAGAGTGTTGCTCTCTGCCATGGGACTTAGTTCTAGCTGGGTGGGTTTTGCCTGATCATGTTTCCTTTTTCACTGCAAGCCCAACGGGATTTCCATCGAACCCTTCCTTGTGCCATCTTTTAAACTATCTGCAGCTGTATGAGGGGGTTCGGAACCAGGAGTAGGGGAATGGGTAGGTGTGGACTCAGACTTAGATGGGGGCATTGCATCATCAATTTTTAGGGAGCGGCCCACTACGCATTGCCTGCCCTTGATTTGTGTCTCCTGTCTAGGGAATGCCTCAATGAGGAAGTCCTCCCATGACCACTTCTGTTTCTTAAGCTCAGCAACCAGTAAAATTTTAATTAAACTATGATGATACAATGCAGTTTCAGGCTTCTTGCCATGAGACTGTACACCCTTTTCCATTTTATGCAAGCTTAATCTTAGGAAATAAGGAATGTTTAGTGGCCTATCTTCAACAAAATGAACCATGAGCCTAATATGATAAAGGAATAGAACAACAAACCTTCCCTCACAGGTCACAAAGCATTGTAACATTGTC